>CM034233.1:25064600-25664600 GCA_019916065.1 Vitellaria paradoxa | reverse complement strand
ATATTTTTTGCTATAAGAATTTGTGTGTAAACGCCTTAGTTAGTAAGGTCCCGTTTGATAACGTTTCCATTTTCTATTTTTCTGTTTATGTTTTCAAAATTTTGTAAACTCGTCACAAAAACATGTTTGATAAACCTATTTACGTTTTTTTGTTTACAAAAAAAAAAAAAAAAAATGAAAACAAAACAGAAAAACGTAAACAGAAAAAAAGTGTTTTACTTTGGTTTTCTTTTCTGTTGCCAATATTTTGTCAATTTTAAAACTTTGTCTATTTTTGTAACATTAAATAAAAATAAATTATTTTATTCAAATATTTTTTTAAAGTAAGTTATTCTAATAAATAATATAATTAAATTCAAAAAATTAAATAAATAAATTAATTAATATTATTTTTAATAAATAATAAAACTAAATTAATTAATTTAATTTAATAATTAATTATTGCTAAATTATCTGAAATAAATATCATAATTAATTTATTTAATTTAATAATTAAATTAATTTATATAAAATTATCGAACCTAAGAGCTTAAGGTAGTAAAACTTAAAAATCGAAAGAAAACCCAGTGTATAAGTGATATGTAACAAAATTTAGACAAGAACGAAAAAAAAGTTATTTTTTTAATTAATACTAACTAGTTACTAAAATATTAACATTTTAATTTTTTGTTAATTTAATATTTTTACCCTTTTAAAGCTTAAACAATTTTTAGAACAAAAAAATAAATTTAATAATTTAAGAAAAAAAGTTAAAAAGGTAAGTGACTAGTTTTTTTGACTAAACGTTATCTTAATTATAAAAAAAAAAATTATTTGCCAAAAGAAAAAGGTCAAAAAAAATTTATTTGTAAATTTTAGTTGATTTTGCCAACTAAACACCACCTAAATGTGTGGTGCTTGGTTTGAAAAAAAATAAAAATAAAAATTAGTATGAAAATATAATAAAAGTTAAAAAAATTAATAAAATTTAGAATAATTGTTTAGTGTAATTTAATATTAATTATATTAAAGTAACATTATTTTAAATTTAAAAATAAAAATAACAAATATTATTTATTAATTTTAAGTAATTTCATTTCTTTATCTTTTTAGAACTTATTTCCAAATATAGTCACCTAAAATATTTTTTTTATTAGAAATAAATTCTTAAAATAGTTTTCAAAAATTTTGCTTTTTAAAAATAATTTTCTAAAACTAAAACTAAATACGACCAAATTATTTTTAAGAATATATATATATAAATTGAAGAAAAAAATATATATAGTGAGCCATGATATAACTAAATTAAAGATATGTATTAAATATGTGCTACACATATGAATTGGAGGAAAATAAAAAAACATTTAAAATTATTTTTAATTAAATATAATAGTTATTCATAAATTATTTACTAAATATCTATATAGTTTCATGTATTGTTTATGATTTCAAATTATTGAAACAAAAGTTAAAATAATTAAATAAAAATAATAATTTTTTATCACTTTTGCTAATTAATTAGTCTATAAAGGGGCACTTCTTGCAACCAATTAGTTAGCAAAAGTGTTAAAAAATTATAACAAAAAAGTTAAATATATATACAAAAAAGTGTAAAATATATATATAAATAATAGTTTGGCCTAGTGGCCAACCACATGAACTTCCAAAGAAATGGCACGAGTTCGAATCTCAGCAGCAACAATCAAAATCTCAAAAATATAGATTTAACATGTGCGCAATCGTAGGCCGACACGTGGCAAAATCATAGGTTGACACATGACATAACACAAGTTGCCATGTGGCATGATGACATGTCAGCAAATGATGCCATGTGGTGCCACATTTGAATTTTTATTTTTTAGCAGTCGGTAATTACCAAGTACATTTCGATTGGTATATTACCAACTGACATTTCGGTGGACAAAATACCAACTAACAACATCGGTTGCTACAAAGTAAATTTCGGTTGGTATATTATGGAATATCAATTTAATATTAAATAACAAATTACCAACCAAAAGTTAAACAATATCAACTAACAAATCGGTTGACAATTACCAACTGAAGAATCAGTTGGCAATAACAACTTCGGTTGGTAATTACCAATCAAAATTTTGAAACTTAATTTCATATCAATAAGAAATTACCAACAGATTTATTTAATTTACTAACCGAAATTCAGTTGGTAATTACCAACCGACCTTAAAAATTTTGGTTAATAAACATTACCAACTAGGATTTTTGCCACCAACCAAAATCGGTTGGTAATCAGTTGGTAATCCATGATTACTAACCGAATTTGACTTATTACCAACTGATTTTATCAGTTGGTAAATAGCTTTTTTTTAGTAGTGATTGAATGTTCTAGCTAATAGTTTCAAGGAGGGTTGGTAGAAATTATCGGGGAAGGCTTTATTCGCAAATAATAATACAGCCAACCACACCAAACCGTACTCCAAAAAGTGTTGCCTTCAAATCTCAAGAAGAAATGAATTGCCTGTTAATTTGCACCACATACCATGATTAGATTGGAAATTGGTGATGTATTATTTTCCACTCGTTTGTTTTCAATTTGCCTGTGCATTTTTTTAAATATTAATTATATATATATATATATATATCATATAAAAAAATACAAGAGGCATTACTCAATTTTAAAAATTGATAAAACCAACAACTTGGTTAAATTTTTTAATTTTTTTATTGATACCGCTCAACTACCAATAACCAATTATAATTTAAAAGAGTTATATAAGTAATTTTTAAATTTTATAAGCTACTTAAATTAGTTCGACCTTTATCTTTTTAATTTTTTTTATATGCCTTTAATTTTTCATTACTTTTGTCTTTTTAAAATACTTCTTAATTAATAATTAACTATTTACTACTTAAATGTCACTATTTATTATTTGAGATAAATATTTTAATTTTTTAATTTTTAATTAATTTTTTAACAATTTAAAAAAGTATAAAGAAAACAAAAATAAAATAAAAATTAATGAGTATTTGTCTCTTACGCACACAAAATGTGTGCAATCACTAGTATTCTATTATATAAGAAAACAAGTATCGGTAAAGTTTAAAAATTGTTGAATCCAATCGCTTGATAATTATTTATTTATTTTTTCATTAATAACTTTTAACTATCTATAATTATTCATAACTTAAAAGAGTTATAAAATTAATTTTTCAAAATTTATAATTTATTTAATTAATTTAATCTTTGTGCCCATTAATTTTCTTTTACTTTGGTTTATCTTTTTAAAATATTCCTTAATTATTAACTATTTGAGGTAATTGTTTCATTTTTAAAATTTTTCATTAATTTTTTTCAAATTAAAAAAAAATAAAAAGATTAGTAAGTATTTTTCTCACTCATACACACATATCTACTAGTACAAATATTTTATATAGAATTAATGATGTGATCACATAACATGTCAAAACACGAATAATGCACTAATTTATTTAATTATAAAAATGCAATTTGTGTTGAATATTTAATTTCATAGAAGAAGGGGGAGGAGGATGATTTTTGAGTCACTAGATTGCATATTATATTGTTCAAGGACGAAAAAAATATATATATATATAACTCTACTCCATTGGACACATCTCAATTTTAAAGCTTAGCTTGGAAGAAAAAAAATATTTTTTTTTTTGTACGTGACTATTTGCTAGCAATTTAAAAATTATTATTATTTTTTTTTGTGTTTTTGGAGAGAACAAAATTTAAATTTTTAATAGTTAGCTTTTTAATTCTTTTTTGTTTATTATATATTTGCCTTTCATGATTTAGAAAAAAAAAAATTTTTAAATATAAAAAGATAATTTTGATAATTTAAAAAAAAGACAAGATATTAAAAAAATTAAAAACTGAGAAACTGCATTGCTTTTCAAACGGAGTCTAAATATTAAGGTGGCATTTGGTTCGTATTTTTATTTTTTGTTTTCTACTTTTTGTTTTATGTGTTTTGTGTTTTATGTTTTGAAAATCTCAAAACATGAAAAACAAAAAACACATATAGTTTGACATTTTTTATTTTCCGTGTTTTAAGATTCTTCTTGTTTTGAGTCAAAAAAGTTCAAAACGACTTTTAATCGTTTTGTATTTCATATATAAATTTATTTTTTATTTTTTAAAATAAAATTTAAAAATATAAGTGATCAAATACGTTTTCAACTATTTTCTTTATTTTAAAAAATATAAAATAGAAAACATTCTCGAAACAAGTATACCATAAATGGCACTTAAATTTTAAATTTTTTGTAATAAAAAAATGAAAGAAAAGTTACATCTCTGCAGTATTAATTAATTGTCACTTTCTTGATTTTTTTATTTACTCTATAAATAACTCTTTCGTATCTAAATTAATCTCTGTGAACAAGAGATAGATGAGGTGTCACCCTCAATATATATATATATATATACATATATTTATATATATAAACGGATTCTTAACTTCTTCTCCCAGTAATTTCTTTTGCTCTTTTTCTGGCACTTTTTGACCTTTTAGATTAAGATAAGGTTTGATGGGGAGAGCAACTTTGGGGATAGAAATATTGAAACAATAAATAATTATATAAAAGATTATTAAAAGTTATCAACATCAACCTACCTGCATCCCTTTGGGTTCGTTTGGAATAAGAAAAAATAAGATAAATTAAAATAAAATATAGTTTGGAGTTAATTTTAGCATTGTTTTTTTTCTAAAAACTCGTAAACCGTGAGAATAATTTTTTAAATTTGTTTCCACGGATTCAAAAAAAATTTAAAAAAATAACGACAATGGTACTCATTTAAAAGCTTTCGACACGAAGAATGTGATTGTATAAAAAATTTACACATTCGGTTAACCTATTTTTAGATTTTTTTATTTTTTTAGCGAAATATTAAAATTTTTTGAAATTAATAATGACAAAAAAATTAAAAGTAGAAGAGTTGTTAAAGATTTATAGAATTTTTTAGAAATTTTTTTTTTACTCCAAAGGAGCCCTTTGTAGGACCTCCCAGAAATTGCTTTCGGAAACCGTATAAAAAAAATCATTAGGGTTAAGAAACTGTTGGTTATTTGGTCCGGTTAGCCTAATTAAATTTCGAGTGCTCGTGAAATGCCCTACCAAGTTCATCTCCTGCGGCTATCATTGTAATTGTCTTTGATTGGTTTAGTCATAGCGATGCAGAAATTTTTTTTTTCCTTCTTTGTTTTTTTTTTTTTTTCGCACATGAAGTTTAAAAAAGGGAAAAAAAAAAAAAAAAAAACACACACACGCGCCTTCGTTATTGCCATTGAGTATGTAATGATTCATATTTATTATTATTTTTATTTTATTCTTTATATATTAAGGCTGCGTTTAGTACACTAAAAAAGAGATAAAATGAGATAAAATGTGATATAGAGAAATTTTTTGTGTTTGGTGCACAGAGCTCAAACCACATTTTTTAGATATTAATAGTAAGATTTCGTTCTGACGAGCTGGATTTCTGTTTGGACGAATTCAAAATTTTAGACAATTATGACTTTTTTATACTACAATACATCCAAACGGATTGTAGAAATCGTTTGGACGAAAATTGGCCACGCGATTCCGTCAAAACGGTTTCTATAATCCGTTGGAACAATTTTAAAAACACTACAAAAATAGTAAAAGTGGGTGTCATTTGGTAACTTGAGAGTTCATGGTGAGAATAGCAAAAAAATTTATGTTATTTGATTAACCGAATTCTAGTTATCGATTTTTTTAGAAAGATAGTGAACGTTTTTTTGAATTTTAAGAAAATGGGAATGTGTAAAATTTTATAGAGATTTTCAAAATTTTTTTGAGATTTTATCAACTTTTGTTGCACCAAACGTAGTCTAAGTTTTGACTTATCATTTTATTATAATATGTTTAATTGATACGTGTATTGATTTGATTATTCGGTGCCGGTCTCAAATTGGTCGTGTTCGGGTTCTAGACAGGTCGTGTTCGAGTTAAAAATTTAGTTTCAAGATTTTTTAGTATCTCTTGCATACCGAGATATAACTCCCACATGCATGGCATGCAGGGTCCTCAAAAAATGCCCAATTCAATTTCATGACCATGTCTTGTAACATTAACTTCATTCTTCAAATTTCGAAAGAATAATTTATATTTGTCGTATTCATGAATATTGGCATGTTATCAAATCACTTTATATTTGTGTTTTTTGTACTTGTGTTAATTTCTTTTATATTCTTCCTTCACATTTCATTGATGGGGTTTAGATTTGATAACATGAACTATTTGTTAAATATTTTACTTAACAAAAGCAATAAATGAAATTAATTTATTTGATCAATTATTGAGGTTTTCCCACAATGGGCATTAATCGCATATATATTGTAAAATAAATCAAACTATGCGAGAGTTGCTCAAGTTTTATTCGGTCATATATCAATTTAGACTTGACTCCAAATATAAATAAATTAAATCCTAAATTATAATTTTAAATTTGTTATATTACGAAACTAATTAGTTTCATGAACTAATACTCAAAAAATATGATATAAAATATTAAATTGATTGAGTCCGATTTGATAAAAAACTCGCTCGAATTTAATTCAAAAAATAAACTAATTGAATTTGAATTAATTTTTAAACTCGTTAAAATTAATGAGTCTAATTTAAACTCAATATAATTTGACTTGGTTTGATTCGAGCCGCACTCTACACTAGTTTCACATTTAAAATACTTTCTTAGGACTTGTTTGGTTGGTTAAATTTTGGCCAAAAAGTATAATAAAAATAAAAAATGTAACATAAAGGTGATAGGTGTTAAAATTTTATTGGAAGAAAGTACAAGAAGTAGTTAAAATTTAGTAACTTTTGGCAAAGTTTGGTAGGCCAAACAGGCCCTTAGTAAATTGGTGCTCTCATGCCACGTGCAAGCGCTTCGGCCAGTCTAGCTAGCCCATGGGGGGCAAAAACAAACATTCTTCGAGTGGATTTTAGGGATTTCCACGCTGCCACATTAACCACAGTGGAGAATGAATGGTATAGACCCCTCTTTTTAAATTTAATTTAATCACTATTTTTTATAAGGGGTTGGTTTGGTTTACTAAAAATTTTTAAAAAATTTTATAAATCTCTGTTAATTTTATATCAAATCAACTTTTTCTCTCACTGCACGTATTACGAACTCTTCCCAAACCACAATTTATCTCATTTTATCTCACTTTTTCTTATTCCAAATAACCCCAAGATTGTCAATTCATGACTTGATGGTCGTTTTAATATATATATATATATATATATATATATGCATATATGTAATGGACTCATTTCAATAGTCGTGTCTTAATTTGCACATAACCATTTTCTTCTGACTAATTAACAGTCTTAGCTTAGAACTTGGACTTATAAATTAATTAGAATGGTCAACGAGCGATTTGTAAAGTGGTCTCTCAGTCATGGTAGGCCACTTAAATAATGTCAACTAAATCAGTAAACACCTCTTCTATTTAGCTGCAGTTTAGAAATCACACCCTTTCTTATCATCAGGGGCGCAGGTAGATTGGGGGCTCCGGCGAGTTCCAGTGCCGTAAAATAATAATAATATAAATAAATAAATAAAATTGCAAAGTAGATTTTGAACTAAAAAAAAACTAGTCAAACTCATTCTTTAAAGTTTAAACAGTCCACCCCATTCCCTGAACAACCCAATTCCAGCTAACTCTCTATGAATTCTCAATTTAATCAGAGGATAGATTAAAAAAAAAGAAAAAGAAAAGCAATAGAATTTAAATTTTATTTCATTTCATAACTTAAATTTTAAAATTTTTATATAATTTAAAATCCAATCTAAGACAATAGAATTTAATAAAAAGTATTATTTCATTAAGTCATCTAACTAAGTAGACACATTTATATTTATACATCATATTTACCATATTTTTTATTTCTTATTAATACAGTTAAATTAAATCAATTCAATTTTTAAATTTAAAATGTGTTCTAAATACAAAACTTTATTTACTAAATTAAATCAAATTAATTTTAATTTTAAAATCAAATCAATTCTAAGAGAGGATTGTTTCCAAATGGTGTGGAATAGTTTTTCTTAAAAAATTATTTTTTAATTGTTTTTCTCTCTTTTTTATTATTTTACTTAATATTTATCCAATTTTTTCTATTTTTTTTTATGCACACGTCCCTCCCCGTAATAGATTCAATATTTTTAACAATTTAAATTTATATTCACTTAGATTATATTTAAATCAAGGATTTGCCAAAAACAATGAAAAGAATAAGTATTTAAAATTTATTCTTTTATATAGGTTGTGATAGAAAATTAAAAAAATACATAAATTTAAGAAAATTAATTTTAATTAAATTAAGAAATTAATATATTAATTAATGTATTTTATTATATGAGAGATGAAAGTATTAGTACAAATGCGATAATTGATAAATTTTACTCTTTAAAAAATTGTAGGGACAATTTAAATAGTGTATATTTCTTTTAATTGTTTATTTATTAACATTTTTATATTTATACACTAATTTGGTTTGAATTAATTATGAAAATTATTTATTTATATATATATTTTTCAGTTATTAAGTTTTGACTTACATCTCAGTATATTTTCTAATCTCTTCGTCCCTATTTATCATCTCGACCAACCATCAATCCATATGCATGCTCTCCTTGGTCTTTCTCTATTTGTTACTCCTTTTGGCAGGTCAAAATTCTAAACATCATGTATGCTTATATATTTTTTTAAATCATTTAATAAAAGATAAATTACATTTTACACTGCTATACTTTATACTGAATTTCACTTTGTCTCTCTAATTTCAATTGTAATAGTCAATTATTTATATTTACAATCAAGTTTCAATTTTATCCTAAAAAATGCCCTGTGACCATCGTGTGTGATCGATATATAATAATTTTATGCCACATTTACGTAAGAATCGCTAAAATAAGACGAAATTGAAATGTAACCGCAAATACAACGAGTTACAATAAACTTAATTTTTTTCAGCTTGCCTTGTTCATGCCTCTCATGATTCCAAATGAATGAGTTATGAAGTAGGACAAATTTTAATTTGTCCATGAGCTTTCACATGATCTCATTTAAGGACATGATGTTTTTTTATTTTTTTTCTTTTTAACAATTAAGAACTTGAACTTTTAACTAATTACAACATTATCATTCCATTGGTTAAGTGACATTTAATTCATAAAAAAAAAAAAAAAATTAAGAATTGTTCCAAAATTTAACTTCCAGACACTTGACTAAAACAAGGTGAAATTGCAACAAGTTAAAAGCTTATACCTTCTTAAAAAAGAGTAAAATTCTGAAGTGAATTTATGAAAAAGCTCACAGAAGCAAAGTGAAATTTGTCAAGCATGAAAATAATATAAGGTTAAAACTAGTGTTTGATTTGTTCCAAAAAAAAAAAATTAAAAATTAGTGTAAAAGTGATATATGACAAAAGAAATTCATATTCTATAAATATTGGGACCTTTGCCGAGGTCTAACTCTTGTTTCCCCAGTCACAAAATCGTGATTAAGTTGTTGACGTGCTCGGGTGATCTTGACGTTGGATCGAGCCCAAGTCATTTTATGTAAAGTAGAGCGCTTGAAATTAGAATCAAAGTTAAAAAAAATAGTAAAAATTGAAATATTTTTCATGTTTTTTTATTTGGGGCCCAAACACTAGTGGTAAAGATGTAACCGGTAAACGCAAGATTAGCATTGTTATCCTTAACCCAACAGGTGAAAGCTTGTCCTTTACAATAACTCTTGCTTTACACCTTACCCCACACCATTTTTTTTTTTTTTTGGTTTTCCTGCACCCACCATGTCTACGGCTAATCTTAGCCCTAGCTTGGACCCAAATAAAGGATTTGGGAGAACTAACATAGTAATGCTATATTAGTTCAGTGACTTTTTATTAAAACCGTTAGATTAAAATTTAATGGTGTAGATGAATTCACATTTTTTAAATTAAAATAGTGTGAATGCATCAAAAACATTAGATTTTAATCAACGGTCCCTATGTCAATGTCACGAAACTAGCATAGCATAGCCTTCTCCTTTTCCCAAAATAAAGCCCAAGACATACAAGCAAACATAAAAGTTACTCTCTCCCATATTCTATATCACGGATTAATGGTAGTGATCTAGAGTTCAACTCCACTGATACCGGGGAAAATGCAGTGCTCAGTTGCCACGTTTGATGATTCACACCTTGAGCCTGCACACCGAGTCCGTTTCCAGGATTGCTGACGTGTGAGTTCGCACGCGACTCCTCTAATGCTTGGAAATATGCATAAGGGCCCCATCCTGGCCCCCAAAAAAAAAAAAAAAGGGATGTTAACTCGATGACAGTTGAGTAATGAATCAAGAATAAAGAGTTCCCCACATAACTATTGCAAAAAAGCTTTGTTACCTAGAAATTGTACAATGGAAGAATTTGGTCTTTCGTCTAGAGCCTGAGATTTTTTCGTTCCATTTAAGAATTCTTTTCTGGGGTAGAGCCAAACATTCATATGTAGTTGGTTACTAATTATAGACACATAAATTTTTTTGGAGGGGGGAGGAAAGGGTCAAAGTGGAGTCAGATATTTTTTCAGATATATTGGGTAGGTTGGGTACGATTGCATTGATGTATATTAGGCTAACTTTTTTTTTTTTCTTTCATTGGATGGGTATAATTGGTATTTAGGCTAATTTTTTTTCCCCTTTTCTTGGGTAGGCACAATTAGTAATGGGTTAATTTTTTTTTTTCTTAGGTGGGCACGATTGAGCACTAAAGATAACATCGACAAGAAAAAAATAACAAGTAATTTTTTTTTTCTTCAGGGTGGGCAGGTGCCCCCGCCAGCCAGCTAGTTTGGTTCTTTAGGTTGAATTTTTGTGCTTTTTTTTTTTTTCACTTTTCTGCATATGTGATTAATTTTGGTTGATTGATTTGGACTGCATTAGATATTAACACTGCATACAAAATTTCACTAATGATACTTACATAAATTCATTTTATTTGTTCTTATATACTATAAATAATTGATTGTACCCAAGAAAAAAAAAAAAAAAAAAAAAAAAAGAATACTTCAAGAGTCTTCGAAGAAATTCAAGAGTTTGACATGACTGCAAGACTGAAAGCTTCTCTTCTCTAGTCTTGGGTAAAGATATCCACTGTAAACAGAGTACTACTGATGTCACTAATATGTAATCTAAATGTATACCCAGATTTTAAAAAAAAAATTGTGTCATCGATGGTTGAGAAATGCTAGGAATGGATCAAAATGGCAATATTAAAATATGTTTGATATTAAGAATTCCCCATCGTGCTATTAAAAGAAGAATAAATGCAATATCAATGGATATTCAAACAAAACAATTGTAAAAAGAGTGGTCCAAAATTTTAAAAAGCATTGCAGCTCACATATAAACATTATATAAAGTCTGTTGAAAAGGAAAAAGATCAAATTTTAATCCAAATAAGTAGACCCAAGAGGCAACCAAAAAGAAGACTAAAGAAGTTACCATCGGTGTGATGCGGAGGTGGGAAAAACTGCAGATAACAAAATGTTGCTACCACAAGACCTGAGATATAACATTATACACATTTTAGTAATGTCAGGCAATTGAAAATATGATTCAGTTTGCTGTGCTATGTTTGGAATATGGATTCATAGAGGAAAAAAAGAAAAAAAAAAGAAAAGTGAAGGGAAATAAAATTACTAGTTAAGTTGTGTAATTTTTTCATATTTAACCAAGTAAAAATTAGAACTTTTTTCACAAATATTATTCATTTTCTTATCGTTTTTGTAACACTACCAAAAAAATGAAATAAATTTGGTTTTATTTTCATTTCATTTCACTTTACTACTATTATCCTTCACTTTTCCTTTCCCTCCACAAATTTTTGTTCCGAATGTTGCATATATGATTTGGGGCCAAAAGAACCTGCCTAAGAGACCTCCAGCAAATACATCTTGCCAATGGTGCCAATAGTCATCAACCCGAGAAATGCCAACAAGAGACGCAATAAGCAGGGGAAGAAAAACAATGCAAAGTTTTGCTACGTGCCCTCTGCGATCAAATGCTTTGATTTTCCCCGACAAGTACAATGACAAAAATCCCAGACCAGCAAAGGACCCTGAAAACCATGGTTGATTTCATCAACATTATTAGCGCATTTATATTTGGAGCCAATTGAGCTTCTAAGAATTGTAATAAAATGAATAACAAGATCAATTTTAACATTCCTGATAAAATTTATCAATCAACATTATGTTCATAAAAGACTTGTAACGACATAGTTGAATCGCTTACTCAAGATAAAATTCAAGCACTTAATTGGAAAGTGTTACTTACATGAAGTATGACCACTTGGGAAACTCTTATGTCCTTCTTTAATAACACTATCTTTACCATGGCATATTACATCACCCCACTGATCATATTTCTGGAGATGAAGAAAACAAAAATGGACAAGCAAAGTATTCAAGACTAGAATGACAAAAAGATAAAAATAAAAAATCACGGTTCCAAGTGTGATTAGAAAATGGCAAAAACTTTTAAAGAGAGGCGTTAGAGGTTTGATACTTTTTAACATACATCAATTCCATCTGGAAAGCAACGCCAGAAGAAATCAGGCCGAGGTCGACCAACCGCAATTTTTATTGCATCAGTGAGCACCCCGGTTATCAAAACAGCAAATAAGAGTCCTGCACTTTTAAGTTTGACAAGTCATGGATAAAAGTAGAAAAGGTTTATCGAATTGAAATTTAATAACGAATCAATCAAATATACCTTACCTAATATGCTATGGTGCAGATCATAAACATCTCTCCTACGAAGATAGAAGAGGAGGAAAACAACAATGGGCAACAAAACTGCATACATCTGAACACAGGAAAATTTTTCTTCAAATTAAAGTGGCAACCAAAAAAGAAATTGAAATGTCCCCTTCTTGGTACGAACATGAATTTGCTTGTTTATATCCACTTTGTGTTTTTCTTAACGCATAAAATCTAGTAAATTGATTCTCAGTTACTAAGCACAAGCAGTGCTCCAGTGAACCCGTAACTACATGCAATTGAACGAGGATAATTTGCTAGCACATTTATAAGATGGGAATAGATTATCCAAAGAATATACAGCCAAAGGAAAATGAAAAACTTACAGGAACAGCCCAAACAGGCACAGTATTGTCCTTCAATGGATATTTGAGGTCTGTCATCATGTCTTTCCCAACAAAACGGTAAAATGGTTTTATAGTATATAGTAGTATCTCTATCCCTACAAGAATCAGCAATATTAGCCAGTCATGCCTGTGATTCCGTGCGACTGTGGCTCCATGAGACTTAATCGTATGTGAAGTACCGAGTTCAACCTCATTCATTCTCCTTGGCTAGCACAAAGAATATCAACTATGTCAAATTGCAAAATCAAGATCCCAAATAAAACAGTTAAAATGAATGGGGATGAGGAAACATTATATGCTCTAGTTTTATTTTATCAACAGAAAAACAAATAAGTGAAACTAAGTGCGTGTTCCTTCTTTTATCTGAACTTTTTTTCGTTTTTTCAAATATAGGAGCTAAAACCCTGACAAGTGATAACGGAGTGTGAGTCGAACTTTCAGTCAAAGACTCAGGTAGAGAAGCCCTTTCCATTGAACTATCTCCTTTCCTCTCTTCAATCATAAATTTAGTCTTGAGAAAAGCTATCCATTAATGTTTCTCAGTTGTTGGAATCTTGTTGAGTCAACTATATATCTTAGAAATCATTGTTACGTTGTTGGAATTAATCTCTTAGAAAGACTGAATGTCTAATATAATATATATCTATGTATTAACCAACAAGCAACATTCATTACACAAGAACCACCTTAGTCTTGAGTTTGTTTAAATTTTCTTCTCCACCACTCTCGCCCTATCCCCTTCTCCTCCTATGCATAAAATCTTATTCTCCTTCTCTCTCTCTCTATAATTTTCCTGTATATGTCTTTGTAGTTTCAAGTATTCCATGAAAATTACCAAAAAAAAAAAAAAAAAGGTTTGACACAGTTACCTAAGAAAATCAAAATTTACGATAAAGCAAGTCAATATGCATTTCTCATACTAAGGAAGTACCTTTTCTCAAAAACCAATCTCCAAAAAGATCAAACTCTGATGTTTGTAGCTCAAATTAAGACCTAATTTTGGCCTCCCCAATTATTTGTGCAGATTAGAAGCAAACTTGATACAGTTACCTACTAAAAGCAAACTTGAAAAGAAGGAAAGAGTTGAAGAGCACTTAAATTTCATAATAAATTGTAGCATGACTTGAAAGCATGATAACACTAAGCTGGTTTCCTCCTTTATTTAACACTAAGCCGGTTGTCTCCTTTATATATTACTATTGAAGCATAGATATATTAGTATATAGAAGATATGGAAGAGGTATATATATATATATATATACATATATAGATGGAGAATAATTTGGCATTAAAGTCAACTTAATCAAACAAGATGGTTATAGCAAAACTAAAATCGCTTCTTGTGTGACTCTTCTACTTCTCTCCCCTTGTCTTATTCTCTACTACTCTTATCTTCTTCTCCTCCATTTCCTTCCACTCCATATGCCTTTTTTCTCTATTTTTATTTATTTTTTCTTCCACTGTCCGTTTCTACCCATCTTGTAGAGCAGTTATGAACAGTTATCTCAGGAAAAAAGAAGGTAGTTGAGGAGTATTTAGGTCATTTAAAAATGTTAGGTATCTACAAAAATAGGAAAGTAGATGCTAAATGCACTCTACTTTTGGCTTTTCATACATTGTGCGAACATGGAGCGTAAGAAACCAAAAATGGATTGCATTTAGTATTACCCAAATAGAAAACTCCGAAATGTGTGTTCCTTTTATAACTAGTATAGAAGATATAGATTAGTATATGTTTGCACCAAGCAAATATTGGCTGAACAAATATGGCCGAGCCATTTAACTGTTTTTTGGTTTTCCTTGAATGAATCATGAAGGGCTAGAAGTTGATGCAATGTTTAGTTCTTCCCAGGGAGAGCATTATGTAGAAGTAATTAATTCAAGTTAATATCAGTCAAATAAATATTGCTAGCCAACATTCTTGAGGCTAATAACAACCATTGGCAGATTTTTTGGAGAAAAATTGTAAGGTTATTTATGACATATTTGGCTGAGAATTGTTTTGGTCTCTAAAGAATATTTTGGCACCAAAATTCAAGCCCATGACACCCACTCAAGGAAGTTGGAAGGTTAGTGCAAAGTTACAAGCACTTGGCAACACTTGGAACAAGTGGAAGATTTTCAAACCACAAGGAAAGATTGTGGGAAGTTGCTAAAAATTACAAATTAGATGGGAGTTGCAATCGGTTCATTATAAATATAAATGGAGCCAACCAAAGAAGGTTCTAGCACCACCATAGTAAACCTATCAATTTCAGTCTTCTCTTTCAATTCTAGCCGCCTGGCCAATTTATTTTTACTTGTACTTTTCATTTTCATGCAATGAATTTTAAGCATGTTATCTCAGTCCATTCATTTTTTATGCAATTTAATTTTAATGTCTTTTACATTTCATGCATTGCATTCGAATTCTTTTAGTTCCGTAGCCTATGTCCCTAAAGTGGCAATCCACTTTGGATCTACATCTTCACCATATCCACCATATCTATATATATATATATTTTCATTGAGGAATTGGTGAATTTGAAATCCTTGCAGCAAGGCAATGGCAACTCACACCACTTGAATACCAATATTCGTATCCTTTAAGTCCGTGCGGCTCTGAGACGTTCGCACAAATTTATATAAAAATTATAATAGACTGTGAGTTATTTGACGGTCAACTTTTGAGCGCAAACAATATGTATAAATGATAAAGAAAGTCAATATGTATTCTCACACTAAGGAAGTACTTTTTATCAAAAGAAAAAAAAAAATCCCCAAAGAGATCAAGCTCTGATGTTTAGAGTTCAAATCATTGACTTTTGGTTTTGGCCCCTAGAATTATTTGAGCAGATTATAGCTACAGTCTGAATGTAAAGTATTTCCAATCGTTTCATTAATCAATCAACTACGCAAGTTTAATCAAACCAACTTACATTTGATTAAACCCAATCAAATACTTTTTTTTTTTCCCTTTCAATACAACAGTGTATGCCCAAATACTTAAAAACTGCGAATAACAATACTGAAAAGAAGGAATAGATAAGAAACCACTTTTGAACCGTATGGAGAAAAATGATTCACTAATAGGAAAAGTAGAGATAGCAAGAGAGCCAACCAACCTGGAAAAACCAAAAAGACATCATATTCCTCCAAGACATAGCTGGAACAGAGGAGCAAAACTAGGCCACCGATTGCAGTATTCTGACACAGAGAGAGAGAGAGAGAGAGATGCTTTAATTTGTGGATCAGAACACAATGACAAGAAACAAATAGAATCTTATCTGAGTCAAACTTAAAAAGTTGTGAATTTTCAGTGAAAGAGAAGTGAAAATGGAATGATATGAAAAGCGACCAGAGTCTTAATAACGTGTGATCTATTTTCCAAGAGAGAAATTGAGAAGAAATTGGCTGGCGCCCAGTGGCTGAGCGTCCACGACCAAAGACGCAAGTTATAGGAAACTCTGCAGGCAGTTTCTTAAACTACTCCTCCCGTCGGTTTTTGAATTTAAAAACAAAGAAATCAAAAAATCCTCCCCGGATCTGTGACCGTTTCAACTGTCGCCAGAGAGTAGCCGCTGGCCGCATGCTCCCTCACAGAATCAGTGGCCCGCGTTGACCCCAATGGAAGGGAAGGCTTTCCGCAGTTACGTGCTGTAGACGACGTCGTATTACAAGACAGCCTTTTAGCATTTGTTTGGGAGTGCGGCGGAAGAGGGGAAGGGAACTAAAATAAATGGTAGGAAGAAGGGAGGTCAATTAATTTAATTTTTTTTAATCTTTTATTTAGGGTGAGTTTGCATCGAGAGTAAAAAAATGAGTATAAAATATTTTACAGTAAATTTTATGTTAAAGGAGTAATATATTATTTTTAAGGATAAAATACGAAAATCACCCTTGTACTTTATTCTCGATCTCATTAGTTTCAATTATGATAATTAAATTCTTGTACTTCTAGTGAAGCAATAATGTATTCCTTTCATCTGTTACCTATTAATTGAAATTATTAGGGGATGATAAAACTGTCATTTTTTCATAGGATTAGGATTTGAGGAAAAGGGGTTAGCAGTTGAGGAACTGTGTGGCTGTAAGCTAGCTACCATGGCAGTGCTGGCACTAGAACAAGAAGTTGGATTGGTTCCCTGAGCAAGGGTCGCCGGAGTCGCCAAAATCACCAGAAAATGAGAAGGATAAGGCCGAAGTTTTGGAGGTTGATTGGAGGGTTTTTTGAGGTCAAATCCACTCAGGAATTTACCAAAATAATACCGATAACTTGGAGATTATTTCCCAATACCCATTGAACGAAAACAGATAGCATCTCTTCAACCTTAGCATAAATTATTAAAAAAATTTAATTAAAATCAACAAAATGAGAAGGAATTTCATCTTAATTCGAATAGACATGAACTAATCCAAGAGGAATCCTAGTTTCTTTACTAGTAGCATAAATGGAGTTAGAGTTCGTTTGAGTTGTAACTAGAGAAGAAGAAGAGGCGGCCAAACTAATATTCACATAAGAGGGTACTAGACTCATCATGAGATAATCGGAAATGGTCAAATATGATTGGAAGTTGCATCCATATGATCCAAAATGTTGGGCAGTGGATCTAGGGGTTCTTTAGCAATCATAGTGGCTACTAGATTGCAGAAAATCAAACCAAACTACCTAAGATTGGAGGAGAAAGACCAACAAGCATGGAGTTTGATAGCATTGCTGAAAAATTCACCGAAAAATGAAGAACAGTGAAAAAAGCTAGAGAGAAAAAATTTTTAGATAGATAACAATTTTACCCTTACCCTAACAGTTATAATTAATGGGTAGCAGATGGAAGAATTATATTATTGTTTAACTGAAAATGCAGGGATTTGATTGTCATAATTGAAACTAGTGGGATCAAAATGAGATCGAGAATAAAATATAAGAGCAATTTTTGTATTTTATCCGATTTTTGACTATGTTTGGATTAAAAAATATAACATTTAATCAGTAAAAATTACATTGAATTTGGAGTATGTATAGCAATTATTAGTATAAATTAATTTTATTTGTTTGAGAATAATAATTAACTATATTAAATACTTGTCCATTAAAATTTATAATAAAAAATTATTATTATTTTAATAAAATATTTATTATTTATTTTAACAATAAATCATTACTTAATATAATAAATTATTAATTTACATTAATTAATTTATTTTTTATTAAATATTTTAAAAACGTTATTTGTCCCCTTTTAATTTGATATATGTTCAACTTTACTCTCTTCATGTTGAAGATGCCTCAAAACTACCCATCTATTTTATTTTTGCCCCTTGTTTAGAAATCTTATAAATGGTACTCCACGTTACTTTTCTCTCAATTCATGCATCTTAAAAGTTTATTTACTCTTGATTTACTCTTTTCTCTTAGCAAATAAATAAATAAATAAAACAATTATAACAATAATATAATTACTCATTTGATATGCCCAAAAAATATTTAAATAATTATTTTAAATATGTATAATAAGTTATAGGTAATTAAATAGATTTTAATTTTTTATCCATTATGATTACTTATTATAATTTTACACTGTAGCAACATATTTTTCTTCCATTTTCTTATTCTTGTTTCAAAAAAATAATTAAGATTAATTAATGAAATTCAAAATAAATTTAAACTCAACAATCATTCAACTTAATTTTTTTATAGATTGAAATTAAAAATAATATTTAATTAAACTTTAAAAATATTCTTTTTGATAATTAATTTATTTTATTTTCAATAGTAGATATACTTTAAACATTGACATGAATATGTCGTATTACATGTCGAGTCTGTTCAGTAATTAATTTATTTTATTTTCAATAATAGGTATATTTTAAATATTGATATCAATATGTCATATTACATGTCCCGTCATTATTACTTTAGATACTTATTATTTAAATATTATTGAAAAAAGTTTACCGTAATTGTTATACTTTTAAAATTAATAAAAGCACTATTAGTAAGCTTTACGATTTTTCTGATTTTTTATTCAAAAGAATACTATAATACTAAAAAGTTATCTTCTCCCATAATTTTAAATTACTTAAATATTTATTTTAATTTTTAACAAATAAACATAAAAAGAAGAATTATTTTATTTATCTTTAGTTGTTGACATTTTAACTTTATCTTATGAATTATTTATTATTTAGTATAAATATCAATTATTTTTTTCTTAAAAATTAGTTAAACAAGTAATTTGATCAATTGCTTCTTTTGGTTAATTAGCTCTTTAGCTCTCTAAAAATGACTATTAATATATTATTATATTTTTGTCAATAATAATTAAAAGGTTGTAATATCAAATTACTAGTATCCAATTCATGTTTTTTTTTTTTTTGATAAAAAGTTGTAAATATATTAATATGAATCCATAGCCAAAACATCAATGATAAATGAGGGAGGAGATGAAAACCAAACCCTCTAACCAGACGTAGAACCAGATGCGCGTGCAAGAGTGTGAGTCACCTGGTTCACTGATCTACGAACAAAACAAAAAGAGTGTTATACCAAATAGCAACACTAGAGGGGGGTGAATAGGGTTGCTTAAAAATTTTGTAATAAAAATTTCAACCCTAAAACAAATATGTCAAGATGAATATGAAATGCACCAAAAAAATTTATTTAATATTTATGAATGAAGAGTGAGTGTTAGTGTTTGTAATAAATATAAAGAGAAGGGAAGAGAAGTAAACACAATCGATTTATAGTAGTTTGGCTTCAATGTTGCCTACGTCCACTCCCCAAGGCCTTCCTTGAGATTTCTCCACTATTCTTTGAAGAGCTTATTACACACTAGTTTCCTAAGGTGCTAGAAACCTTTCCCAAGTGATTTTATCCCCAAATCACTCACACAAGTCTCTCTCAAAGAAAGTCTCTTGCTTGGTTCTAACACTTGAACCAAAACCAACAAGAGCTCACCCAACTCTCACAAATTAAACGGATTTTAAATTTCCCTTTCTTACAACAACAATGATGAGTTTATAACTCAATCAAATCAAAAAGAAACCTTCACAAGTTGAATATGAAAGATGAAGCACAAATGTGAGAAGAAATCATTCTATGTTTGCAAAGATATGAAATTTCTTGTATCTCTTTGTAAGCACTTCTTTCTTGCCTTGTTCATCCTATTGAATCTGAGTTTGAGGCTCTATTTATAGATGAAAATCTCCAAATGGCCGTTACAAAGTGAAAAGACACTTTTGCCCTTGAAAGAAATTGAATTTCCTTGCTTCTAATGCTGTCTTTCAGATTCAGATTTTCTGAGATATATTTGTGATAGTTTTTCACCCTCAGAACGTTCAAATCTGACATTGCCTCAGAGTAAAGACTTTGTAGATATATAAGTCAGCTATCACATGTCAAATTTTGAGCTTGATCCAACGGTTAGATACTCAGATATGGCTTCTGAACCGAGACTAGCTTCTGATAGCCTTTTCTGACATTCTGAATCTGTGTTTCCAGTTTAAGCTTCTATTTCACCATGATAGGTTTAGGAATTAGAAGAAACTTAAACTACAAAAGTTGTAGCTTTTTGAGTCTTCTTTTCACACACCAAAAATCAGAATTTTAAAACTGTATAGTATGAGTTATGTCTCAAAAACTAAGACTAGCTCCAGAATCTAGAATTAAAATCTTTTCTGTAATGACTAATATTCCAACTCATGTTTTGACACCTTAACTTCAGATCCACAAAAGTATCCCTCCCGTAAAGTTATAGATATGGAAGTCTAGTTTACTATATTAAAATTTCACGAAAGTTGAACCGTTGGATCTTATGATATCATCTATATACTAACACGTGTCTGATTTCTCTGTTTATCCGAGTTAACCTCTAGTTCAAATATTCATCTTACATTGATTTCTATTACTCCAAACTTTGAAATTCCTTTATTCCTTCATCCAAATTATGTGAAAATATCTAAAAAATAAATCAATCTCTTCCAACTCTATTATCTTGAATCTATCAAATGAATTGTAATATTTCATACAATGTCTATTTGAAAATTAATTGTGAAAATTTAATTCAATGTTTGTTATCATCAAAATCAATTATAAAACTAACTTTATAAACCTTGGGCCAACAAAAAGCAATTGCCCACCTAGTTCGCTGATTTAAGTTTCTAGACTTGTACCTTTTGGTTATTCATTTAACTTTTCGGAGACATCTTTCAGTTTATTTTATAAATATGATCGTGTTGGGAATGGTACATTTTCTAATGGTCTTTACTATATTAATTTTTTAAATTGATGCCCTTTATAATGAAATACATGTTCATGCTAATTCTAAACAGTGTGTTATAAATGAAGATTCTTCTGTGTTGTGACACCAGAGATTGGGACATATCTCTATAAAAGGAGTTAAAAGATTAGTAAATGATAGAGTACTTAGTACTTTGGATTTTATTGATTTTAAGATTTGTGTGGACTGCATAAAGGGAAAACAGACTAATAAGTCAAAGAAAGGTGCTAGGAAAATCTACGGATATTTATAGTCCAGACATGGACTCATATGGTTAGAAATACTTCATCTATTTAATAGATGATTACTCACGATACATGTATCTCTACTTGCTTCATAACAAAGACGAAGCATTAGATGTTTTTAAAATATTTAAAGGTAAAGTAGAGAAACAATATGGGAAGCAAATTATGATCATGAGATCAGATAAAGGTGGAGAATATTATCGCAAATGCATTGAGGATGGACAAGTATTTGGTCCATTTGCAAAGTTTCTTTAATAACATGGGATAATAGCCCAATACATTATGCCTAGTTCACCAGATTAGAATAGCGTGGTGGAAAGAAGAAATCGAACATTATTAGATATGGTGCGAAGTATGCTTAATAGCTCCAAACTTTATCAATCCTTATGAATTGAAGCTTTTAGAACGACAGTGTATATATTGAACCGTGTTCTAATAAAGACTGTTCCAAAAATACCATTTGAATTAGGGAAAGGTTGGAAACTGAGTTTCTGATATATATGCATTTGGGGATGCTCGTCTAAAGTGAGAATTTATAATCCACAATGGAAAAAACTGGGTCCAAGTACCATTTGAGGGTATTTTGTAGAATATGCTGAAAGGTCTAAAAGATACAGATTTTATTATCAATCTCACACCACTAGGATTGTGGAATCAAGAAATGCAAAGTTTCTTGAGAATAACTTGATTAGTGGGAGCGATCAATCCAATAACATAGTTTTTGAGAAAGATCATTATAATTTTCAACCTTCTACTTCAAATAATAGATTGGTTGTCATTCACAACATCTTTCAAGTTCAAATGGGTATTAAGCAATCAAATCATAGAGACTCTACAAGATATCGATGACAATTCGGTAGATTAGGTTGTTCAGGAAATGTCTGAAATTGTTGAGCAACTAATTGAACCACATGCTCCCTAGGAGGATGTTGGTACAACTTTAAGAAGTTCTACTAGAATAGCAAAATCAAGAATCCTAGTAATTATATTGTGTATCTGCAAGAATCCGACTATAACATTGGAGCCGAAAATGATCCTGAAATAGTATACAAGCCATGAGTTGCAGAGAATCAGATTTTTGGTCTAATGCCATGAAAGAAAAGATGAATTCTATTACATACAATGGAGTCTGGGATTTTGTTGAGTTGTCTAATGGGGCAAAAGCCATAAGGTGCAAATGGGTTTTTAAGATAAAAAAAGACTTATTGGGCAACATTGAGAGATATAAACAAGACTTGTTGCTAAGGGATTCACTCAAAAGAAAGGAATCGATTACACAGAGACTTTTTTCTCCTGTATCTAAGGATTCTTTTCGGGTGATTTTGGCATTAGTTGCACATTTTGATTTAGAATTACAACAAATGGATGTAAAAATTACTTTTCTTAATGGTGATCTAGAGGAGAAGGTTGATATGAAACAACCAGAAGGATTCTCCTTTAGTGATGGTAAGCATTTGGTATGCAAGCTCAAGAAATCCATATATGGATTAAAACAAGCCTCTCGCCAGTGAACTTAAAATTTCATGATGTCATACTTTCATTTGGATTTGAAGAGAACATCATGGATTAATGTATATACCAGAAGGTCAGTGGGAGTAAAATCTATTTCCTTGTTTTATATGAGGATGATATTTTATTTGCAACTAATGATAAGGGTTTGCTACATGACGTGAAATAATTTCTCTCTAAGAGTTTTGAAATGAATGAATGGGTGATACATCTTATATCATTGGCATTAAGATACATCGAGACAAATTACATGGTATTTTAGACTTGTCTCAAGAACTTATATTAATAAGGTTTTAGAGAGATTTCAAATGAAAAATTGATCTCCAAGTGTAGCTCATATTGCGAAGGGTGACAATTTAATTAGAACCAATGCCCGAAAAATGATATTGAAAAGGAATAAATGAAGAACATACCATATACTTCTGTTGTTGGAAGCCTGATGTATGCTCAGGTCTACACAAGACCTGATATTTCATTTGCCGTGGGAATGTTAAGAAGATATCAGAGTAACCCAGGTTTAGACCACTGGTGTCACACCCCTAACTCAATTCTCTTGAACAGACGACATGGGAATGTGGTAATTAAATAAAACCAATAAAAGTTACGTCTAAGTTACGTCCAAATCATAAATATCAATTCTAATATTACCAATTGTCCCTCATTGCCATATCAAATAATATTTGAGTATATTGTCATAAATCAAATAATAGTATAATCCAATTTAACACAATCCTCAATAACAGCATCCAAGATTTGCACGATTAGAATATATATTATAATCATGTTTATATCTCTCAAAATAATGACATCATAAATGTAATCAACATACCATACTCTGAATCACACAATTTATATAATATAATAACTCTCAATTAAGAAGGTTAAACACAATTATTATTATCCATAGTTAAGACCGGACTTAAACTACTTGAGCCTAAGCTGCCTATATCGCCTACCTTGGGAATCTAGTCACCGTAGTTCCTAACTTTATTATTTAATGTTCATAACTCAACCATTTATCAATAATTCACATATTAAATATCATTATAATTAACAATCTTAGGATATCAACACACAACAATAATATATTCAATCTCATACAATGGGTAATAATGGAATGCAATGCTAGTGCATACTCTCTATTTTCCATCTACCCCCAACCTTATCCTGGGACGGGTGACACTTAACAAAACACGTAGGGCCACCAACTGCACTGTTTAACACTTATGGTGAACGATAATCTCAATATATATCACAAGTAAGAAAACGTGTAACATCTCACCAGTGTTAGACTCAGAGAAACTGTGTTACATTCCTTGGCCCCTTCTGCTAGGGAACTGCGTTACATCCATGGTTAGACATCTACTTAGCTTAAGCAGGGTATAATCACAGGTAAGGAGTCATGTTACACCCTACCAATGTAAGACTCAGGAGAACCGTGTTATACCCCCTAACCCTTCAACTGAGAAATCGTGTTCTACATCTAGTCAGGCATCTGCTTAACTCAAGCAGGAAATCAATATAAATAACAGTTGGGAAATAGAGTTACACCCCCAATTAGCTAAGACTCAGGAGAACCGAGTTACACTCCCTAGCCTTTCTGTTTGGGAACCGAGTTACACCTCTAGTTAGGCATTTATTTAGCTCTAACAGCAAATCAACATAAACAGTATCTTAAGATTAACGTCCCAGTTCTAATAATTAAAATTTTTTCATATAAATCAATTGGAGATCATCCGGTATTTTCAAATCTTGTATTATTATTTTTCTTAAAATTAAGGCTCTCGTCCATATACATGACCTGTGCCTTCGTACGTCAATAATATCAACATGACACTTGGCCAATTAATAATCAAAATATCGAATTGAATGATACAATGCCAACCCAATGCACATGATATGCTTAATCATGTAAATAAATATTATCTCAATGTGAAAATGTATTCTCATTAGGCTTGAGTATGATTTGGGGTTCACTTAATCTTTAGAAATCAATAATTAATGGTTTTAGGTAACAAAGATGATTTAAAATCTCAAAATCTGCATTTTTGGAAAAATTTTCAAATTTGTCATTCCAACCCTTATTTGAAGAGTAGCTGGCCTTCGAACTCGCGTTCGAAAGATAGCTACCGTTTGAACTCTTCGAAGGGTAACACCATGTGTACCCCGTTTGAGGGATGACTCAATTCGAACCCCCATTTGAAGGGTAACACCATTTGAACCCTAGTTCGAAGGACAGTGCCTAGAACCAAAATTTGAGTTCGTCTTCCATATGAAAACCTCAAACCAAAAACACCCTAAATCTTCCATTCAAGCCACGAACTCAATAATCAATCATATATAAATATGGAAACATCTCAATAACATGTTATTCTTGCCTTTATTTCAACAATAGCTCAAGAGAATGTAAGATATCAGCACATATAGGCATATATATACACAACCATATATATATATATACACACACATCTCTATAATCAAACAATACTCTACTAAATCATGCAAATGATATATCAAAATCATGCTAACAACACATATAAACATGCACATAAGTTCTACCCACCTCAAATTCAAAGAAAAAATGAGAAAAATAAAGAAAACCAGGTTGACCTTTCAATCTTCCAAAGCTAATTTCTCCCACCTCAAGTCCAAATCACTGAAAATGGTCACCACCATGACGATCATGGTATCAAACACTACCTTGATCTGCTAATCTTCTTCCCTAAGCTCAACTTTCTTTCTTTTCTTTTTCTTTCCTCTTTCTTCTCTCCTTCTTGTAGTCCATTTAGAAGCATCAAAGGAACCCAAAAACAAAAAGAAAGAAAAGAAAGAAAAGGGGTTGGGCCCTTGGCCTAGTTATTCAACCCAATACAGCTCTGGGCCAAACTTATCCCAGGAACAATAAAATAAATCTAACCATCTAGACCCAACCTCAGGTACAAATATTTAATTGGCCCAACATCTCAAATAAATAGCCAAAATAAAATACTGGGTGTTACAATTGGAAAGCCACAAAGAAAGTGATGAGGTATTTTTAAAGGACCAATGATTATATGCTTATATATAGATAGACTGATAATTTGGATTTGGACTTTGCTGGCTCTGTTGATTCCCATAAATTAATATTTGTATATGTTTTTATGTTTGCCGGTGGAGTTATATCTTAGAGGAGTGCAAAGCAGACCTTGACTACCACTTCCACAATGGAGGCTGAGCTGGTTTCTTGTTTTGAGGTTACATCGCATGGTGTATGGATGAGGAGTTTCATATCTAGGCTTAGAATTGTCGGTTCTATTTCTAGGCTATTAAAGATATATTTTGATAATTCAACTACTATTTTTATGGCTAAGAGCAATAAAAGTGATAGTCGAAACAAACACATTGACATCAAGTATTTAGCCATAAGGGAACATGTTAAAGGAAAAAATGGTCATCAAACATGTTAGCACTGAATTGATGATAGTTGATCCTTTGACAAAAGGCATGCCACCATTGAAATTTAAGAATCATGTAGCTAGAATAGGACTAGGTTCCATTATGTAATTTTCATTGTATAGACAATGTAATTTAAATGAAACTCTTTTTGTTTGCAATTTTTTTCATATTTTTGTACACTTTAATTTATTTTGAGAAAAATTATTAATGTCAGACCTAGAATAAATATAATATTTATCATTAATTAGTGTTATCACATATGGGCTAATGTTGAGAAACATAAAGTATAGTAATACATGGAAGATAATACTTATTATTAGAGAACCTATCACCATGATTCATGTATTTTTTTTTTCTTGAGAATGAGAATTAACGGGTTTGGATAAAACATCAAATTAAACATATGAACCAAATGGAAGAATATTAATTTTTTGCAATATTTTTGGGATTCAATTTTATTTGGTCCAACGTTTTGTTTTCCCACATCTATTGATTCGTGTGTGGCCCAAGATCATCTGAGAGGGAGTAATAACCAACTATATTTTATTTCTTGACGTGCTTGATGGAAGCATGTTAATTAAAGGAAAGTAGACACACGATGTTGGTCCCCTAAGCCATATATACTCTCACTGTAGTATAATTCACCATCAAATGGAGCAGTTTAAAGGCTTAGAAAAGCCAAAATGGAAACAGAAGTATCCTGAAGACAATTTTGAACATCAATGGCAGAAGGTTAGTAATTGTTCCTCATTTTCCACATTCAATCTATATGTATTACTTGTTTATACATGATAGTTCATTCATGTTAGATCTAACAATGGTCGCTCAGGGGGATTCAAAATTGGGTTTGGTTCATTTTGGTTATAAACCTGATTTTTATCAATTTCAAAAAGTTGGATCGAAAATTGAATCAATTATCATATGTCTATCTAAGTTGATTTTTTTATTTGGTTTAAGTTGGTTTAGATTGGGAAATAATGTTACATTTTTTGTTTGGTAATTATAATGTTACATTTTAAATAGAAAAAAATTAAATTGGCTTGTGTTATATTGGATTGGGTTGGATCAAGTCTAAAATCTATTAACTCTGAATCAATAAAAATCGAGTAGATATTTTAGAAATTCAACGGTGAATAAAATCTTTTATAAAATTTACCTGATCTCAATTTTAGGTTATTTGAATATCTTGTCCACTAAAAAAATACGCGGAAAAAAGGAACAGGCAAAGGGCCATCCATGAGCATCGCCGATTACAAATGTGAAAAGTGTACGATTTTTATTGGTAAATTGATTTGCATTATGTCATTGGATATATGTACATAAATAATGTATTGAATTAGTTTGAATTTGCAGTGTAGTATTAATAAGTTCTAATATAAAATATTAAAAAAAGTATTTTTTTTTTCAATAAGATCTTCCCTTAGAGTTTAAAAAGAGTTTCCACGCATTATTTTTCAAAAACAATTATGTAATTATACTCTATATATTTTTAATAAATAAAAAGTCACGCACAATTATTATTAAGATATTTAAAAAATCCAAATTCTAAGGGGTCGTTTGACAACGTTGTCGTTTTTTTATTGTTGTTTTTCTGTTACCGTTTACTGTTTTTTGTTTTTTGTTGCCGTTTATTTTTTCTGAAATGAAAACTAAAATTGCGTTTGCTAGTGCAAGTTTGTTTATAATTATTAATTTTTTTATTTTAGAAAATATTTAATTTTATTAGTTTTAAAAAATTAATAGAACTTAATAAAATATATTTTTTATTAATTTAATTTAATTAATATAATTAATTAAATTAGTACAGTAAATTATTTATTAAAATCATTTAATTCAATAAATATAAAATATATTAAAGTATATTATTGATTAAAAATAATTGAATGAAATATAAATATTATATCATTTAATTTAATAAATATAAAATATATTAATTATAATTTAATTATATTATTTATTAAAAATAATTTAATAAAATATATTTCATATTAAATAAATAATTAAATTAGATTAATTATTAAATTCAATTATTTATTTTTAAATTAATTAGAATCATTAATTATTTATTAAAATAATTTAATAAAATATATTTTATATAAATTAACTTAATTAAATCATAAATAATTTAATTTAATTATGATATTTATTTAAAATAATTTAATAATAATTATTAAATTAAATTAAAAATTAATGTAATTTAATTATTTATTATTAATTATTTTTTATAAATTAATTTAATTATTAAATTAAATAAACTAATTATGATATTTATTTCAGATAATTTAGCAATAATTAATTATTAAATTAAATTAATTAATTTAGTTTTATTATTTATTAAAAATAATTTATATTAATTTATATAATTAATTTATTAAATTTAATTATATTATTTATTAAAATAACTTACTTTAATAAAATATTTGAATAAAATAATTTTTTTATGTAATGTAACAAAAATTGACAAAGTTTTAAAATTGACAAAGTATTTACAACAAAAAAAAAAAGAAAACAGAGTGAAAATATATTTTTTCTGCTTCCATTTTTCTGTTTCCGTTTTTATTTTTTTTTGAAACAAAAAAACGGAAACGGATTTAACAAACATGTTTCTGTTACCAGTTTACAAAATTTTGAAAACGGAAACAGAAAAACAAAAAACTAAAACGTTATCAAACGGGGCCTAAACATTTGAGATCTTGCCTTAATGTTTAAAAAGTTTCACCTTCTTTTTTTAAAATCATATCTCATACTATATAAATAAGTAGATAATTTTTGGATAATTAAAGAGTCATCGACAAATAATGCAATTTATTTTCTTACAACTTATTTAATTTTATATATTTTTTAAGTTGTCTTCTCTCAAGCACTATGTTCATAAAGAGTTGCCATAATATTTTTTGTTAAAAAATTATATGTTTATATTATATATATATAAATTTTTTTTTGAGTAAATAAATAGTCACCCGCAAATAACCTAACTAGTTTTTTTGTATGTTACATGTTTCTCATGATGTATTTTTCCCAAATGCTCTCTCAATACTTGTTCCCTTATCTAATTCTCATTAACTCATCTATGGAAAATTTTAAGTGCTAATAAATTAATATTAAATTTTAAGTGCATTCACTAAAATACACATTATAATAAATAAATTTTATTAATTAAGAATAAATCATCTCAAAATGACATGCCTCTTAATTTTCTATAAATTATAAAAGCCAATTATTAAGTTTTTATAATTTTAAAATTTTGCTTGACTTGAGTTATTTGTGAGTAGAATTTAGGCTTATTTTTCTCTCTATCCCAAACTTGAGATCTTACAAAAGTTTGAATTTGACCCAAGTTCCACCCACTATATTTTTATTAAAGTTAAACAAGTTAATGTTAGGTTTGACTCGACTCCATTCTACTCCAGTATATATGCACACATGTATCAAAATCTAACCGATTAATTTATATAAAAGGTAAGATATAAAATTACAATTAATTACTTCTTTAAAGGGACATCAATGTCGTTAAATTCTATTATTGTAAATCAAATATATGAAATTACTACCAATATAAATTCAAGAAGCACTAAATGTAGGTTAGTCTAATAGATTTAGGATGCGTTTGGAGTGAGATAAAATGACATAAGTTGTGAATTCGTAATTTGTGCAGTGAGATAAAAATTGAATAATTTTTAAAATTTTTTAACATTTTTTATTATTTTTAAGAATTTTTTATCACTTCAAATGAAGCTTAAATATTCAAGTCCGCATGAAAAAAAATCACTTAATTGAAAATATCCATTCGATTCTATTCTAAGGAATAGAATAAAATCTAGTGCACCCCACCTAAACTTCTCTCATTCTCTAGGAGGGCATCTTGAAGAATCTACATCAAATTCCTTTCATATTTCTATTCTAATCAATTTTGAAAAAAAAATAATTAAATTACTTTTTCTTACAGGGGTATTACTATTATAGGATGATAAGGAATATCACAATAGTAACATAAGGGGTGTTTAGTGCGATAAAAATTGTTAAAAAACTCTAAAATTTTCTGAAAAGTTATAAAATTTTTTAACACATTTTATATTCTTCGTACTTCGTGAAATAATTATAAATTTATATATATTTATCTTAACAATATTTTACAAACCCTAATAAATTTATTATAAACCCCAATAATATTTTACAAACTCCAATAATTTTTTTACAAATTGTAAAATTTTTTCACATCTTTTAATAAATTATGATATAAAACCATTCCAACGGATCCAAAAAACTATTTGGACGGTTTTTCTTTCCAAAAAACTGATGCAAAAATTAAAAAAGTTCACAATTCATCTGTAAAAAATATAGTTTAATGATTGCATGCCAATATAAAAAATTACCGAAAGTACATTTTCATTGTTTTTTGTTGCACCAAACGCCCTTATATTATGAAACCAAAATTTTGGAATTTATTCTTAATTGTCTCATCATAGATAAAGTATCTTATGCCTTTAGTAACATAAATGTGAGTTTTTCTGCTAATTCAAATAAGAATAATTTAAAAAATAATAAATTAATATGTGTTGGAGTATATTGACTTAAATAAGAATAGAATATCTTTTCCTTTTGCTTTGAGTTGAATAATTTAAAACTCAAGTTCATTTACAAAGAAAAAAAAAATTATTAAGAGTGTGTTTGGCGAAATGAAAAACGCTAAAAATTCTAAAAATTTTTTAAAGTCTCTAAAAATTATTTATATTTTATCACATTATACGAATTACGAATTCACAAATTATCTCACTTTATCTTACTTTTTATTACTCCAAATGCCCTTTAATTATGATACATTTACTTTGAGTTTATTTATTTATTATTATGATGATGATTAGTATTTACTATTATTGTTATTATTATTTAAATTCAACTTCAGCCAATATTTTCATGACTTTGAAAAAGGTAACTTGGAGGGGGGGATGGCAATTAGCTGAAGGTTGGGGGTGTTAAGGGAAACAGAGCTAGGATGCACAAAACATTAACCAACTCAAAAATCAAATCAATTTAATCACTTTAATTTGAATTGGTTCTGTACCCAAATCAGCTTGATTTTGAGTTAAAAAATTAGTAATTCGATATTTCAGTTCAATTATCAGGTTAATAAACAAAAGAACTGAACCCAGACAAAAAATAATTCAACCCAAATCAATTCAAAAAATATAATTATAATATATAATCCAACTACACTAACTTAAAAATAACTAAAAAAAATTTAATATATAATTATATATAATATATTATAGATGTAAAGAAATGTGCTTGATTTTTAAATTTATTTGAATTTTTACTATTACTTGTTTGAATATTTAGAAACCAAAATAAGTAAGACTGCTCAACTTAAACTCAAACTGATTTAAACTAACTTGAAAATCAAACAGACGATTATTCTAGTTTGATTCAGTTTAACTTTGAGTTTAGAACCAAAAAAAAAAAAAAAAATACTCCAAATTCACCCAACATTTACGCAATAATATTAGGTCCGTTTAAGGGGGTAAAAAATTAATAAAAATAGATAAAAATTAGAGTTTAGTAATTTGTATAGTGAAATAAAAAAATTAATTTTTTAAAAAAATTTTAAAAATTTGTTTTAGTAAACTTTGTTATTCCAAGTGGAACTAATATTTTATTTCATTAGATTTGCCACAATTAATTAATATTATTTTGGTGAATGTTTTTGATGAAAAATTTTGATTACGCAACGTTACTCTTTAATCTTTGTTTAGTGAATTGAAATAGTTGGGATCAAGAATTCAAAATAGCTGGCTAATTTTTGGATACTATTTTGAAAAAGAAATTATTTTCTAAACATAAAATTTTAAATTATTTAAGAAAATGATCAAATACCAGAATACTTGATGTTAATGACATCATTCATGTCACCATTCACTTGTACCATACGCATCGATAATTATACATTATTTTAGCATTGATGTTAAAAAATATTGTTTTACTATAAAATAAGGATATTTATAGCACTATAAACATGTCTTTGATTTAATTTTGTTAAAAGGGTATTTATGGCATTATATGTGCATTTGGAGTGCCAATTAGACAAAAAAATTTAAATTTTTTTCAATTTTCTTCAACTTTCTCCACATTAAAAATATTTAACTTTCTTCCATTTTTATTAACTTTTTTCAAATTTTTTTAACTTTTACTAATTTTCTCCACTTTTCTCTAAAATTTTCATACTTTTTTAGGAACTCACCAAATATTAAATAATTTAAAAGTTGGTTACTTTTTATTTTTTTATCAAAATTTAATCCTCCAAAAAAGTATAATAATTATGCAAAATATATATAGTGAAAAGAAATAGAAGTAATTATGTAATTTCAATTAATAAAAAGTAAAGTAAAATGCAAAAGAAAATTAGTATAACGTAAATAGACTTATCCAGTATTGATTACTTTGAGATTAATATTATTATTATTATTATTATTTTAAAACTACTGAATTAGAAGCCAATGAATGTTGCCCAAAAAATGTAACGACTTTATTTCTCACAAATTTTTAATCAAATATTGGTTGTTTTCGATAACTCTTGATTTTTTATTTGTAAGGAATAGTTCAGAGTAATAAAAAGTAATAGGTCTTTCATTTTTAAACATTTGTTTTTGCAAATGTTTTTTTTCCAGAAAAAGTGAATATTATCTGTAAAAATATTAAAAAAAAATTCACATTTTATTAGAAAAAGTCAAATTTACCAATCAGAAGTCAAGTATTTACTATTGTTTATTGTGAGTTGGTGAGAGGATGATTGAAGTGTATTGGGAAGATAAGAAAATTCAATTAATTTCATTGATAATTTATATTATATTCCGTTCGGAATTGTAGATTTAGTGAAATTTAATTTCAATTGATAAGAATATTTATATTTAGAATTAAAATAAAATTTTATTAATGGTATTCAATTTAATTTCATAATTTAAATTTTGAGATTTTTATATCATTTAAAATTTAGTCTAAAATAATAAAATTTTATGCGAATTTATTTATTTTTAAGCCATCTAATTAAATGAATAAATTTACGCTCATACATCATATTATTATATTTTTTATTTACTATCAATATAGTCAAATTTGGTATTTTTTAAATCAATTCTATTTAATTTTTAAATTTAAATATGAATTTTAACTACAAAGTTTTATTTATCTAATTAAATTAAATTAAATTAAATTATTTATTTATTTTAAAATCAAATCAGTAATGAAAGATAAACGTTTTCAAACATGGCATCACTGAAACCACACAAAAATTAGGATTTTCTGTAAAATGGTGCAGCTTTAGAATCCACAATTTTTTCTATTATAAAATTTAAGAATAATAGAAGAAAAAATTTAAAATTAGATGGCAGTTAAATTATTTACTTAGATAATTAATGGAAGTTAACGCTAGCAAACTTTGAAATGATGGACGGTTGAAGGGTATAAAAATAGAATAAAATAAAATAAAATAAAAGTTTTGCTAATCCCTTATATAGTAACGTTTTCATTTATTGTTTATTATTAAATTATCAACAAAAGCGTGTTTAATAGAATTATTTTTTTTAGAAAGAAATTATTTAAAAACTTAAGTCTAAGATGTAAAAAGAAAAGAAAATCATTCTCTCTCTCTCTCTTAAATATTTTATCAATTTAAGGCTAACAGTCAATTTTTGTTATATCGTATTTAAATGGTTTATTTTATTAAATTAATTTATTTTAAAAAATTATTACCTATTAGATGATTAATTTTATTAAAATAATTTAATAAATTAAAATAATTTTAACAAATAAAAATAATAATTTATTTAAATTATGCCATTTATTAATAAAGTTTATTAAAATTAATATTACTAACAATAAATATTTTATAATTTAAATTAATTAAATTAAAATGATTAATTTTATTAAAATATTTTAACAAATTAAATTAAATTTAACAAATAAAATAATAATTTCTTATTAAATTCCGCCCTTTATTAATATTAGTTTGTTAAAGTTAATATTATTAAAAATAGATATTTTATAAAATCAAATTAAATTCATTTAAATTAAATTCACTAAATAATTAATTAAATTAAGATAAATTATTTTCACTGCGAGGGAAAAGAGCTTTCTCGACTACCTTAAGCGGTAAGCTAAGGCTTTCTCAACCACCTAATGGCCGCTTAATAGCGGTCGTCGATTCTTGGGTCGATAGCGAGATTACACGACTACCTAAGGCAGTCGCCTAAAGTCTTGACCGCTACAAGTGGTCGACGTATGACTGTGCCGAGACTTTTGCTTGATTGTCTCAACCCAATTGTGTAAAACCTTTCTCGACTGCTTCTAGGCGGTCGGTAAAACCAATAGTTTTTAGCGACCGCTTAAAAGCGGTCATCTATAGTGTGTATATATATATATATATATATATATTTACAAAAATGCGTTGATTTCATCTTAAATTATGAAAACAGCTTGTACATTCACATAGCAAAACCTCTACATTGATTAAACATGTATATGTACTATGACAAAATTAACATTTTCGAACAAAATTCTAAATTTTCATAAAATAATTAACAAAATACACATGACATTATCCTTAATTTTACGAAAACATTGAAAACAAAACAATGTTTTTTTGTCATGTGTCGACCTCAAAACAATTAGAGAACCCATCAAATATGAAATTAACAAAAAATAAAATTAAAAATGACTATAATGAATGAATTTAAAATAAAATCATAAACTAACTTCAAGTGTAACCCTAATTCAATCAAATTAAAAGTATAAACTTCTCGGGGCCTTTCCAAGCCATCCGTGACTCGAATTCAATCCTCGTTCATTCTTGTAGTTTCTAAATGACTTAAAATTTGTTACATGTGAAATTTGGTTCACAAAGGACCCCGTTTGCTCAATTTAAGCAGTCAAATCCTAAGTATTAGTGTTCTAAGCCTTAAGTGCCAACTCGGGGCCATTCTAGGCCAATCGTGACTTGGATTCAAGTCCGGTTCATTCTTGTGGTTTTTAAATAACTTAGACTCACAACATGTAAAGTTTGGTTAACAACGGACTCCGTTTGCTCGGTTTGAGCAATCAAATATTAAGTATAGGTGTTCTAAGTCTTAAGTGTCAACTCGAACCTATCTGGGGTCATTCCAGGCCATCTGAGACTCAGATTCAAGCTCTGTTCATTCCCACGATTTCTAAATGACTTAGTCAATGCATGTGAAGTTTGGTTTACAACAGACCCCATTTGCTCGATTTGAGCAGTCAAATCCTAAGTATGGGGTGTTCTAAGCCTTAAGTATCAACTCGAATCTATCTCGGGCCATTTTGGGCCATCCGTGACTCAGATTTATGCCCTACTTATTCTTGTAGTTTCTAATTGACTTAGACTTGCTACACACGATGTTTGGTTTACATTAGACCCCATTTGCTCAGTTTGAGCTTTCAAATCCTAAGTACAGGTGTTCTAAGCCTTAAGTGTCAACTCAAAACTGTCCAAGGCCATTTTGCGCCATCTGTGACTCGGATTCAAGCCCCATTCATTCCCACAGTTTCTAAATGACTAAGACTCATTACACGTGAAGTTTGGTTTACAAAGGACCCCGTTTGCTGGGTTTGAATAGTCAAATCCTAAGTACGAGTGTTTTAAGTTTTAAGTGTCAACTTGAACGTACTTGGGGCCATTCTGGGCCATCCGTGACTCAAATTCAAGCTCCGTTTAGTCCTGTGGTTTCTAAATGACTTAGACTCACTACATGAGGAGTTTGCTTTACAACGGACTCCGTTTGCTCGATTTGAGTAGTTAACTTCTAAGTACCGGTGTTCTAAGCCTTAGGTGTCAACTCGAACCTACCTAGGGCCATTTTAGGCTATCTTTGACTCGGATTCACGCTTGGACTTAAAACAAGTATTTAGAAATCAAATTTTCTCATTATTGAAAATTTTGTGAAACAGCGTTTCGATGCTAAGTCTGTTGTTCGGATGATAAGGGTTATTGTCCAAACACCCTACCTGGACACCAAAAACTGCTGTCTAGACTCCAGAACCTAGAACTTAGTTCTCAGGTTTGTTTTTAACGAAACCCAACTCTAGAACCTTCCCAAATCATATAGCCAAACCCTAAACTCAACAATTAGTCATATATAAATACTTAAACACCTAAACAACATGTTTCTACAACATTTGATTCAAGAATAATTCAAATATATGTAAAATCTCAACATATGTATGCATATATATACACATTCATATATACATATATATGTATATATATACCACAAATTCTACAATACTTAACCAAATCAAGCATATAATATATCAAAATGTTCCCAATAATATTTATAACACTAATATAAGTCCCACATACCTTAGATCTGAAGAAAAAAAGAAATGAAAGTTTTGGCTCCCAAATTTTCAGTGTCGAGTTCTCCCATCTCAAGTGAAATCATGGAAAACGAACACGACCACGATATTCAAGACGTCAAATACTACCACGATCCATTGATTTTTCTTCCCAGAACTCACTTTCTTTCTCCATTCTCTCTCTCTCTCTCTCTCTCTCTCTCCCCCTTATTATTTGGAAGCCACCTGGAAACCAAAAAAGAAAAAAAAAAGAAAAGAAAAAGGAAGAAAAAAGAAAATGAAAAGAAAGAAAGGAAAAAGAAAAGAATAGTTGGGCCCTTGGCCCAATTGTCCAATCCAATACCACTTTAGGCCAAACTCAGCCTAGGAAAAATAAAATAAACCCAACTAAATAGACTCAATCTCGGTTTAATTATTTTATTGGCCAAAAATAACACATAAATTGTCAAAAATAAATATCGGGTATTACATTCTCCCTCTTATAAAAATTTCATCCCCAAAATTTACCTAACATGCCTCAATCAAAAATGAGGGATTGGTATTTCAACATATCAACAAGATATACTTCACAAGTAGATTACTTAACTCCACAGTATCACCACAAACACACCAATCAAATGAATAGCTTCACTATACAAAACCTTCCCACACCTATCCTCTATCCGAACTGATAACTTCTTAAAAGTTACATTCTCCTTAATATCCAATTCTTCCCAATTAATCTCATAAGAAAGATTTTGTATATACTTCCATAGTATTGATACATGGAATACACTAAGAATTTGAGCTAACTGTGGAGAAAGTGCCAATCTAAGCGCCACCATACTAACTTTCCCATTAATCTCAAAGGGTGCAATATATCTCAACAAAACTTTTCACGTTTCCCAAAATGAATAATACATTGTCATAGTTAAAATTTCAAAAATACAAAATCTCTAACTTGACCTCCAACCAACTCCATTTATTATTCTCTTATCGACTATGAGTCGTCAAAATCTACATTAGGTCATTTGGATATTCTTTGATGCTTATATTGCCAAGTCAGTTTTAACCGTCATCACAATTTCTCTATGTTCAGACCAACACAAAATAAATCTACAAAATCATCCATACAAAACCTCATACGGAGTTATGCTAATACTCGCCTGATAATCATTATTATACACAATTTCAATTAATAGTAAATGGTTTTTTCAAATTTTCTCCCATAATCAATATATAAGATCTAAAGATATCTTTTAAAATTTAAATAATTCACTCCTATAGCCTATCTATCCGTGGAGGAAATACTATATTAAAATCCAACTAAGTCCCTAGTACTTTCTGCAAACTCTACCAAAGCAGTATTGTGAATACTAAGTCTCAGTCTGATACAATTGATAACTATGCACCTAGTGACCAATAACTTCCCGAATATAGAGCTAACACTAGTCTTTCATAAAATCTTTATTTCAATAGGATGAAAATAAGCAAATTTATTCAACTAATTCACTATTAACCTAATGATATTATGCTTTTCACAAATCCATAGTAAACCTATCACAAAATACATAATCACGTGGTCTCACTTCTACCAAGCCACAATCAATGATTGCAACAAATCAACAAGCCTTTAGTACTCGACCTTTGTCTGCTGACAAGTTGGGGAATGAGACACAAATTTAGTCACATCACATTTTTTTACCACCCCACTCTACTATAATAATAAATATCACATTCATAAATTTATAAAGATCAAGGTTTGAAAAAAAACGTGACAAAGATTTGTAAGCTAAAGTTTTTTATTTCAGTCTAATTAAAAAAATTAGATAAAAAATTACTTTTAATACTTTCTATATCAGTTTTGTTAAAACTATGATTGAAAAAAAAAAAAGAGATAAATGATCCGTGGAAATCATTTCCAGAAAAAACCAAGGTAAAAGAGTGACAAAAATAATATCTTAAAAAAAAAAGAAATATCAAAGAATGAGAGGCAATATTATTATTTCTTTTTCTATATCTCACCCAAACAATTTTGTTCATCACTTTATACAATTTAAATTAGATTTCGTAAATTTTATTGTAACATTTATGTAGTAATTTTAATTAATTTAATATGCTATAAAACTACGATCGTAGATCAAAAAACAAAAATGTTTTTAGATTAATAAACAAAAATTTAAATAACGCTAAATGTGTAATCATTATTTTTTTCCAATGAATATATGAGGGTAGACTTTATAGTTTATACGACTTATAACCAAGTGAATATTAAATATATAATATTTAATAAATGTTTAGTATATCTGTAATATTTATAATATTAAAAGTGACATTATTTTATATTTTGTTGCAAGTGATAAAAATTTGGAAATAAAAATAATAAAATTTTCATTTTTGTCTTTTTAGAACTAATTTTTGAATATAATCATTGAAAACATTTTTTGTATTACAAAACAATTCTTAAATAGTTTTCAAAAATTTTGTTTTAAACAATAATTTTCTAGAACTAAAACTAAACATGGCCTAATTACTTTTAAAAATATAATACTTTAGAATAAAGAAAAATATGTTATAAATAGTGAGTTATAATTAAATATATGCTATACACAGAGATTAAAGAAAAATAAGAAAAAGATTTAAGATCATTTTTAATTATTTATGATAGATATTCATAAATTATTTATTAAATATTTGTGTGGTTCTACATATTAGTTATGATATCAAATTATTGCAACATGTTAAAATAATTTAATAAAAGTAAATTTTTTATTATTTTTTCCGATTAATTGATTGAGAAAAGTGTTACTTTTGGCTACTAATTAGTCGGCAAAAGTGATAATAAATTATTATAAAAAACTTAAAAGAATTATTTGCCAAAAATGATAAAAATTGTTTATATATATTAATATGTAAAATATATACGCAAATGATAATTTAGACTAACGGTCAACCACACTAACTTCCAAAAGTATGACATGAGTTCGATTCTCAACAACAACAAAAAAATGTCAAATATATAAGATTGCCATAGTGGCAAGACTGCCACTTGGTACCACGATTACATGATAGCAGGTTGCCACTTACATCTTTATTATTTTTAAAATTAACCCATTTTACATCGTGATCATTTATCTATATTTAGCCACAATTTTTTTTTAAAGAAAATGAGATCAAAACCAATAAAAGATCATGCAAAATTTCTTTTCATATCGATTTTTACCATAAAAAATCATACTTTCAGTATGTGATCATACTTTTAGATGTGACTTATAATCTCACCTAGATCAATCACGCTTTTGTGACTAGGATAGAAAGTGAAACATCACGCCTAAAAACTGTGATGTTTATGCATTTTTGTAGTAGTACCATCAGTATGGACATTCTAAATCTTTATACATTTTCATCCTACTAAGATGACTACAAATCTCGAGTGATGAAATTCTCGAATCACTATTCTTCAAAATTTATCTATATCAAGTGCAAACATATAACTTTTAAATTTCACATATCCATCCAACAATATGCTACAACCTTCAGCTATTTAGTTAGTAAACTAGTGACACTACATCTTCTAACAAAATTTGTCCTGGTGTTGACCTTAATAACTTTAATCCATAAGATCAGAATCATTCAAAATAACTTAATTTAAGAAAATTACTTCACTCTTATCATCATTGTTATCCAAGAAATTTTAAATCATTATCATTCTCTTGAATACTTTACCGGAAACAAACTATCACAGTTGCTAGACTCTACAACTTCTTATGCAATACATCAACTACTACTTTAATCCTACTAGGATAACATTAGATATTAAGGCTATTATCCCCTAAATACTCCATCCACTTATATTGCGTCAAAATCTAATTACACTATGTATACAATTATTTTTAAACTCTGGTGAGCTTAGCATATTCTAAACCTTTCACTATTTCGTTAATACTGTCGAGGCTTCAACTTCTTTAACTCACACCACCATTAGATTGTTCTATATTAGAACCAAACTAAAACCTTCATGTGAAGTATAGCGACATACAAAATAACCCACTTATCATCTAAAAATTACTGACACCAGAGCCTCACCCATGTGGTGCTTCGACCCACTAAAATGTCCTAACAAGTTTTTCTTCAAACAATTTAACTTTCTTCGAAATTAACTGAGTTAATGGACCCTCTAACTTAAGAGGAATCCTAAATAGAATGGTTATAGCAACTCCCACAATTCACAAAACTCTTGCTATGAATCACAAACCTCAGCTGTGCCCAACTAACATGACCAAAACCTTTGGAAAATTAATAGTAGAACTTCAACTAAAAATTACCTGATCGCAAACGTTTATCTCAAACAATCAAAACTCAAATTACTCTTCTTAACACATAAATAATTAAACAAATTATTAGACCTTAGCAACTAATGTTCATCCTTGATTACTATCGAATTTAACAATCTTGTCTGTACAAAATCCTAAACTTTTATCATTCCACCTAACCAAAAATTAAATATGTTTTCACGACAAAATCTATATTAAACAAAATCACCGGGCAACAATTCATTCAATTGATTTCTTAACTTCCTTAACATAATCGGCGCGATAGTTTATGGTACAATAGAAATAAAAGAGACAACTGACACAAGATTAAGAAAAACATCAATCTTCCTCTGAGAAGATAACCTTCACTATTTCTCAAGAAGCACCTTTGCAATTTATACATTCTTCTAGGAAAATATTATTAAGACTTTTTCTCATTCAACATTAAACTGACCATCAGCATAGAAACTCTTTCAACGCACTTAACATTAAGTAAAGAAGATAATAATATGGCTTTAGCCTTAACCTAAGTCTAAACCATGGTCTTTAAATAAAATAGTTGTCGCTAATCTATAGTAGCAACAAAGCATTATAAGTGCATAACTTATCAATTTCTGGTTTTATATCAATTTTTATTTACCAAATAAACTCTAATATTGTTTACTAGCTATCCTCATTTAACAATGAAATATACTCTCGATAAATCCATACGTCACTAAGTTCAGCCTTCAAGTCTCTCGTATTTAAATTCACAACCTTTATCATTTTTACAATATCTTCTAATTATCATTCCCAATATAAGAGACATTATTAGAACACTTCGTAAATCTCACATTTAGGCTCGTCAAAGCCATTACCAATCACCTAAATTTACTATTAACTACGATGTTCCACAAAATTTTCATATTGTTCACCGATAGAGTCACTATTTTGGACAAAATCTTGGTCCTAACCACATCTACAACCAACAATAGTACAAAACACTATATTCTTAATCATAAACCTACGAAATAAACGCAAGGAAATTTGTAAGCCATAGTAGATATGTAAGCCTCACTACCTAAGGGCCAAAGTATTTGCGACTTAGCGCTCTAATACCATTTTGTAACAATCCTCACTTTATAGTTCGGGATGGACGGCATGAGAATATGAAAACTAAATAAAATAAATAAAATCCAATCCTAATTTAATTCACAATGAATTATAATCATTGATATATCCAAAATCATTACTCATTCCCATATAAAATATTACTTGAATACATTGTCATCAATTAAACAATAATATAATTCACTTTAATGCCATCCCCAAAGACAACATCCAAGGTTTGCACAATCAGATCTTATACTATAATCATACTTATATCTCTCAAACTAATGATATTATGAAGATAAAATGCAAACCCACACTTTAGGTCACGCAATCTATAATATAAATAATTCAACTCAATTTAGAAGAACAAACACATTTATTATTATCCATGGTTAAGACTAGACTTAAACTACTCAAGTCTAACCTTCCTACATATCCCACCTTTAAAATCAGGTCATCGTAGTTTCTAACTTTATTATTCAATGTTCATAACTCAGCTCTTCATCAATAATTTAAACATTAAACATCATTATAATTAACAACCTCAGCATGTTAACACATAACAATAATCTATGCAATCTCATGCAACGGGTAATGATGGAATGCAATGCCAATGCGTATTCCATCTACCCTTAACCTTATTCTGGGACGGGTGACGCTTAGCAAGACACACAAGTCACTTGCCGCATCGTTTATGCTTATGGTGAATGTATATCTCAATATATATCATGAGTGGGGAATCGAGTTATACCCCTACAGGCGTGAGACTAAGGGGAACCAACTTACATCCCCTACCTCTTCTGTTAGGAAATCGAGTTACAACCATTATCAGGCTCTGCTTAGCTTAAGCAAGAAATCAATATAAATAACGATTCGGGAACCGAGTTAAACCCTCAATCAGCTAAGACTCAGGAGAATTGAGTTACACCCTCTAGTCCTTTAGCTAAAGAACCGAGTTACACCCCTAATCAGGCATCTGCTTAGCTCAAGAAGGGTCCAGCTGTCAAGGTCCAGAGAAAATCTTATAATATATACATAATCTCAAGATTAACGTTCCAACTCCAATCACCAAGCTCTAATCATATATATTGACTGGGGATCATCCGTTAATTTCAAAATATCATTTTATTATTTTTCTCAAAATTAAGGATCTTGTCCATATACATGACTGTACCTCGGCACGTTAATAATATACACATGACACTCTCAACCAATTAATAATCACAATATCAAACCGGATGATGCAACCCCAACCCCATGCACATAATATATTCAATCATATAAATAAATATCATTTCAATATAAAAATATAATCACATTAGACTTAATGATGATTTAGGTTTCATTTAAACCCAACTCCAAAACCTTCCCAAATCACTTATCCAAGTTTCAAACTCAATAATTAATCATATATAAACACTTAAACACCTAAACAACATGTTTCTACAACATTTAATTCAAAAATAACTCAAATATATGCAACGTCTCAACATATATATGCATATATATATACACATACATATATATATATATATATATGTATACCACAACTCTTACAATACTTAACCAAATCAAGCATATAATATATCAAAATGTTCCTAACAACGTCTAAAATATAAATATAAGTCTCACCTATCTCAGATCTGAAGAAAAAAAAAAAAAAAAGAAGAAGAAATGAAAAGATTTTGATTTGGCTCTCAAACTTTCGACATTGATTTCTTCCACATCGAGTGAAATCACGGAAAATGGATACCGTCACGATATTCACAGTATCGAATACTACTCTGATTCCTCGATTTTTCTTCCCGAAACTCACTTTCTCCTCTACTCTCTCTCTCTCTCTCTCTCTTTCATTTCTTTCTTCTCTTTGTCTCTCTCTTGTTCTTTGGAAGCCGCTTGAAAACCAAAAAAAAAAAAAAGAAAAAAAAAAGAAAAGAAAGAAAGAAAAGCGAAAAGAATGGCTGGGCCGTTAGCCTAGTTGTCCACTCCATTACTACTTTGGGCCAAACTTAGCCTAAGAAAAATAAAATAAACCAACTAAGCAGACCCAATCTCGATTTAATTATTTTATTGGCACAAAATAACACATAAATGGTTAAAAATAAATACCAAGTATTACATATCTAATAGTGTTTGATTAACTCTAAATGGGTGTTAGAATCTCCACTTTGGGAATTGAGTAGCTATCAGACCAAATTGATGTTTCGAAGACATTCGAGGATGAAAAAAAATCATTGTCTCCATTTTTATGGTTTTTCTTTTTGAAAAATAAAACTATTCAAATGAAACTTATCTAAAATAATTTATGACAAACCTTTCTATGATTTCAAAAAAATGAATGGGGACTACAAATTATATAATCATGGTTAATGCTCAATGGTAAAGTAGGGTTAATCTCATAGAAGTTTTTTTTTGTTTTTAATGTCGAATTAGGGATGGGCATGGGGCAAGTAGAGGACGGGTATGCCTATCCGCATACCTGATCCCTAATCTAAAATCAATCCCCATACCCTACCAGATCCTCATAGGAGATTTATTTTTACCCCCATCCCTGACTCAAATGGGGAATGGGGATCCCTGCAGGAAATTGATACCTAAAATGAAAAAAGTACAAAAATATAAAAATTTCAAAGTATGATTTATGAGAAAATAGAATAGAATTCTAATATAAATTTAAAAAATCGAAAAGAACTATATATATATATATATATATATATTTAGAAAGTACTTATTAGGTTTGTAAAATTATATCCCAATCGGAGGTGTATATATTAGCTTTGTAAAATTATATATATGCATATATTATTTGCTTATTATCATCTTGTGGTATTCATTACATAAATTTGCAATAAATAAGCAAACTTGTAAGGCTGCAAAATAAGTTCAATCTAAACTCATGTTTGGCTCGATTTGAAACACCAGTATGTAAAGAGTCTCGAATTGAAAATCCCTAACGTATTGAAACCATGAAAGTGTCAATTTAGAAGGCGAAGAAAAGAGTTTTGATGATCAAAATTAGAACTTCGGTTCTTCTAGAAATTGGGTATCTAGGGATTTGATAGGAAAAATATTGATGAAAAAAAAATTAAAAACAAAAACCTCTTCACTTCTGTTTACTCTCTCGCGGTGTTAAGGTTAAGTTAGAACCAGTCTGTGCCGACGTGTCGCTATGTTGGGGTAAATTGTAAAGTAAAACAAAACCCTAAAAAATTAAAATATATATATACTAGGGTACAGGTAAGGGTGGGTAGGGGCAGGGATGGCTCTGGGAACGGGTAAGGTAGGGTACAAGATAGGGATAGACCTAAACCTGTACCTTAACTGATCCCCGAATTTTTTAAAAAAATATCCCCATACCCTATCTAATCCCTAAAAAATTCCCGAGTCCCTACTCATTCGGAACGAGAATTGAGTAGGGTACGAACGGGTCGACTGAAATGGTCATCTCTATGTTGAATGGAGTTTATGTGGAGATATAATCACGGCTTTCTTTTTCCATAAGTAAGGAATATCGATTAAAATTTGAAAACTTCACCCTCTCATAAAATAAAATAAAATGATTCAAGTCGGAGAATTAATTTTTTTTTTCAAAAAATAATTCTCAATTTAGTTACGATATTTATAGTTACCTCCCTTATATTTATTAATTTGAAATCAACATCTATATATGTATATATATAAAGAACATTATATTTTCTATTTTTATATTTCTCCAATATATGACAAAATAAAAAATAAAAAAGGAGCAAGTTTGCACATAAAAAATGCGATTTCGTGCAAATGATTTTAGCAGCTGGTTTGGCCAGACATGATTTTCAATGTTACCAATTTCTGAAAACACAATTCTTTGTCATGCCATCACATCCTTCACACCATCGTCGCAGATAATATATATATCATCAACAAAAAGCCAAGCGATTAGGTAAAGATATGTGCATTTAATTTTGGATTTTTTTCAACTTTGGATTAGGTTAACGAATTTTATAATCCTCTACAGAAAGAGAAAAAAAAAATGGAATAAATAAAATAGGTAAGAAAAGGCAGCTGAGCAACTTTCATGATCTAATCTCCAATTAATTAATTTTTAGTCCTAATCCTATCTTATCCTATTATAATTATAAAAATGGAACTAAAAATGGGAAAAGACACAAATCTTAATTAATTAGGCGGTTCTAAGCCCCACCAAACCGCATGACCTCCCCTTTTGAGATTCTTTCTTTAGGCATAACTCTATAAGATAATAAATAAATTTATGCCTCTCCTCTTTGCACTCTTGCCATTAGTTACTGTCTAAGGCGTGTTTGGAATTAAAAAAAAAAATCAAGGAAAGTGGAACGATTTAGTCACTTTTTAGTGTTTAAAGAATAAATTTAAAATTTTTGATAAAACTATTCGAGCGGCTTTTGCATGCTTTGTCAAACTTTTGAGCTGATAAAACTCGTTTGAACAATTTTGGTTAGAAAAATTGTTAGAAAATTAAAAAAAAGTAATAAAAATAAGTAAAAGTTAGCAAAAATTTATAAAAATTAATAAAAGTTTATATAATTAGAGTTAAAAAAATGTACAAAAAATAAAAATAACAAAAATTGATAAAAAAAATTAAAAAAATATAACTTTTTATCAAATTTGATCTCTTAAACACCCCTAGCCAGCCAGCATTTATTTCTATGGCAAGTGGTCCTAATTATCCAACTTAGCTTTATGACCATTCTTTGTCACATTAATTATCTTAATGATTGATATTTGAACTTTTTCTGGGGACAAAGTGTCGTGTTATAATATATTTTGATTTTTGAGATTCTTCTCAATCAGATAACAATTGCAAACCATGTGAATGCAAGCTCTTTCGAAAATAGGGATATGCTTCAATCCACGTCTTGGGTAAGTATCGGAGTTTCCATTAATCAACGGAGATGAATTGAACCAAGTTAAATTTTAATTTATCCCACTTTGATGTAAAAAATAATATAATAATTTGATTAGTTAAAATAATACCGTTTAGTCTAAAATATTATAAACCAAATAAATAAGTTGGTTAGACCAAAACGCATAGTTTCACTGAAACAAACGTAGAGTTTGGGAAAGCTAGCTGCTAAAATTATTGCTAGTTATTTTTTTTTTATTTTTTTTAAGTGTTTGGAAAAGAAAAGAAACTAACTTTTTAGTAATTTTGTTAAATTGACTTTTTATTCTTTTTTGTTTTAAAAAATTTAAAATGTAAGAGGATAAATATGATTATTTTAAAAAAAGTCAAAAAGTTGAGTAGCTCTATTGGTTGCCAAATGCAACCTAAAATGATGGGGGCATTGGAGGCACAATTTTTAACAAAAACTACCAACTTTTGATTCTTGCACGTTTGACAAACTACTAATTTTTACCAATCTTTTGCTCAGTTATAGTAATTTCTCTACTTAAAAGTTATTAAAAGTTGTTAAAATTGTCAAAAGTTATCAAAAATTATACCAAACATCCAAAAATTGTTAAAAAAAAAACTACTAAAAATTACTTTCTGCTTCACCAAACATACCTGATTGCACTTAAAAAGTATAATTACAAGTTTCACATTAAATCATAAAACATGCATTCATTGATTAATTAAGAGAAATTTTATTTACTTTGAGTTATAATGGTTTCTATCATTAAAATGAAGAGAAACGATGGAGAAATTGTGAGATTATCAAGGATGAAAAGAATGAAAGTGTCTCCACCATTCAAGTCTAGACACACAGACATTTGGCCCAGATACTAGCAAAATAACTATGGAAGAAACTAACCAAAATATTAAAGAAATCTAAAATTTGGTTTTGCTGTCTAGAGAGTAATCTAGTGTTCGAACGCCATTTTCTAATAGCAAAGTAGTTTTACATTTAGAAAATTTTAAATTTTTTAAGTTTAGATTTTTGTTCTCGCCATCCGGACGCGGTGGCCCAGACTCAACTCATGCTTTCTATTTCAATCTACAATTTTGCTATATATATATATGTTTGTATTCTCGTTATTCAGACTTTAAGCACATTCATTCATATTCATTTTTTATAGTCTAGGGTTTAGTTTTTATTGCTTTTTGTTTATTATTTTATACTTTCACGCATCGGATTGAAAGTTTGTTCATCAGACAATTTGCAGAAGTAATAAAGTTTCAGGTTTTACTTAATGTATTGTTTCTATTTTCCATTATTTTTTTTTCTTTTCATTGTGTTTGGTTGTTTATAATGATACTAGGTTAGATTTTTCTTCTTGATATAATGCATCAATGATAGATAGGTTATTATTTGACGATTAAATGCCATACAAACCTTACAAGCAAGGTTAATCTTGCATGTTAGGGTTTCTATTTTTCTGAACTGATTTCATTTGATTCAAAAACTCTCTAAAGATATAATATTAATCATGTTTTCTTAAAATCCCCGATGCTATTATGTGAGTTTAATGGTTACATATTTTTTAAATCAAATAAATCAAGTTTAGAGTAAAAAGTGTTTTCAAAATAATGTTATTCCAGTTTTATTTATCCTGAACGTGAATTTAAAATTATGCTTTGAAAAAAATTAATTTAATGATAATATCTTCCAGTTAATTTTTTTCTAAATGTGAAACTTAAATTGAGACAAAATTCGCATTCAATTTGAAAATAATTAATCTACCTAGATTTATAAGTTGAATCAAGTTGTTCATTATCCACTCAAAAACTCTAGATTTTATTACGTTGCTTTAGTTTAATTTAGTATGAAATTTACTTATTCGTTATTTAAAGTAGAATTAATTTGAGTGCTTGTTCTTTAGTCCATTTTGATACTTGCAATTTTTTAGTTAAGGCATTTAATTTGATTGCTATTTGATAACTTTAAGAATTAGTCATCAAAAACCCCATTATTCAAATCAAATTTATCTTTCTACGTTTGCAAACTTATAATAGTTGAACTTAGAAAAACTTAGATTTCGAAAATTCTAACTTTCTTGAGAATTCGATCCCTGGTCTTACTAACATTAAACCACACTATACCTTCTTACACTTGGATATATTTTGATAGTAATTATTTAGAGTAATTAATACCAAGAATTATAATTATCAACTTTTGACAAAAAAAATCTAAAATTATTAAAAATTGTGCTTCCAAATGCCTCCAACATTATTTTGGTGTAAAATATTATAAATATATAAATTATTTTTTTAAGCTAAGTTATCTTTGACTTAAGTTCAAATTTGTATCAAGCCCAAAACAAAAAAGAAAAAAAAAAACTTGAATTTAATTTGTTGATCTTACAAATTAAGCTCAAGCGGAGCTAAAATAGCTTTTAAATTATTTGATTAGTTGCCAGCCTAGTAATCAATGTTTTAGAATTGGATCAAACAAGTTAATTGCTCTCTCGACATTGACAACTTATATTATAAGGTTTTGATATTGATTTTGATATTGATATCTTTATCTATATATATATAACGTTGACTTGCAAATATCAAATTCGTTTCAGGCTTAGAAATTGGCCTCTCCAGCCTATTTAAGGACGGGTTTAGGGGTGGAAAAGAATATATAATAATGTAATTTTAACAAAATTTTTAAATACCTCTTAAAATTCACATACTTAAGTATTTTTTGAAATTCACACGCTCAAGTTTATATTTTTTTTAAAAATTCTTGTAATATTTATTGTTCATAATTTTTGAATATTGCCCTTAAACATCAAATTGTGGATCTGTCAATGAGCCTATCCGATGAACAAATTTGAGATTTGTGGTTTTATATCATTAAAATTCACTACCCTAAAAATTAATTAATGCCTCATAAAAATGGATTGATTTTTTTTTCCTTTTTCAATTTTTATAAATGGTATCATTAAATTTAGTTTAATGACACAAAATAAAGAAAGGGGGAAAAAAGGAGTAATTAAATCTATAGTTTTAATGGTCATATAAAGCCACTAAGAGGGTTTTAGGAAAAAATAAATAAAATAAAGTTCAAAGCAATTTTTTTGGATTTTTAATTTTTTATCAGTCCATAGAAAATCTTGGATTAATATTATGAGAAATACATTATAATGAACATTTATTTCCTTAAAAACACAATTATAAATCTCGATTAATCCAAGATAGTAATTTTTACAACTAGGTTACACAGGTCTCGTTTGGTTGGTAAAAAAAAAAAAAAGAAAACTTTTAACAATATTTATTTATTTTTTTGGTGTTTGACAACATTTTAAAAGTTGTTAAAAATTCATGAAAATTTCTCTAACTCTTTTTACCAAACAACTAAAAATTTTTCTAAAGGATACTGAAAATTTCGTAAACTTTTTATTAAACGACCAAAAATTACTAAAAATTTTAAAAAATTATTAAAATTTTTAAATTTTTACCAAATACATAAAAATTGCACCAAATAACTTTTGTCAAGCAATTATTAAAAGTTACTAAAAATTTTGCAACCAAATGGACCCTAAATAACATAGACAATTGCTTTTTAATGTTGTCAATTTTCAACATTAACTTATAAATTATGGGGTGTTTGGAGTGATAAAAATTTGAGATAAAGTAAGATACTTTGTAAATTCGTAATTCATATAATGAGATAAAAAATAAATAATTTTTAAAAAATTTCTGAATCTTTTATTATTTTTTGACATACCAAACACAACTATATATTTATTAGATAATAGGAGGACGACTTGCAAATGAATAGAGTTAATTACCAAAAAAAAAAAAAGAAATGAATAGAGTTTCTTTTTCTGTTCAATCACTATGGTTGCGTGTGGTTCCATCTCAACGCATAAATAACGTTGACTTGGCAAGGAATCTATCACATGCCTTGTCATCAAAGTTTATGAAAAAGAATACTCCCAAAAAGTAAATAAATTAATAAAAGAAACCAAGAATAAAGAATAAAATAAACAGAAAATTCAATTTTAATGAAGCTCTAGGTGACAATATTTTCATTTTAGAAAGGGATATCAATTAAAATTCATTCATTATTTTTTTCCCTATTTTTCTTTTGCATTTGTTGTGAGAGTATAATTTCTAATTTTATTCTTCGATCCTTCCTTAAAACGCACACGCTATCTATCGTGTATTAAGTTTAAAAATATGAAAAAAAAAGTCAAATAATTAAAAATAAAAAAATTCAATACATTTAGGTAATTTGTTTGTATATTACACTTGTAGAGTTTGACTTAAAATTACATGATTCTGCTCTAATTTAAAAGTTAACACAACTCCTTTATGATTTGAATTAAAGTATAAAATTAATGAAATTTGTTAAATTTAATTGATTTGTACCTCACGAGTTAAAATTGATTGGAAATAAATATTTTCACAAAAATAGATAGATAAAAGTATATTTTTATTTATTTTTAATTTAAAATAAACATTATTTTATTTTTTAAGGAGACTCAATTTTCCTCTATTTTTCTTTTCTTTTTCCTCTATTTTTCTAAATAATGCTTTTTGATGACCACAAGTTATCCTGTATAGCTGGTGTTACACAAATTAATTAACAAAATATAATATCTTTTTGTTAGTTTTGCACTTTAATTCAAATAATGAGTAGGTTATGTATTAATTTTAAATTAAAAAGAAGAAGTGTTTTTTTTTTTTAAGTCTAAGTCACGAAAGATAAAGTATAAGTACTCCTTTTTAAATTCTTTAAGTAAATGAGTATCACTTGTACTTTGTTAATTAGGTCAATTTTTATTTATTGCTTTTTTGGCTCAATGGTCAAAGAGTGTTAGGAGCATCTTATACGTATCGGATTAATTTTTTTACCTTGTCCAATCAAAGACATATCATTTATATCTCCACCAATTTCACCTTTGTCCGATTAAAATTAGACCATCCATAGGATGATTAAGGAATTTTAGAAGAAATAAATCTCTAATCCTCAATTCAAACTTTAATTATCTATATAATAAAATAGGACAGTATTTAAAAATGTTCATCTTACAAATTAAGATCTAACGGTAAATAACATTTTTCTTTTATTTCAGCGATTGAGATCATGTTTATATTTTTAACTTTCGGCTCAGTTCTGATATTATGGACTCCATAACTATTTATCTCACAAAACTACTTCAGCATTTTAAATTTTACTATATTTTAATAGTAGAGATCATAGACAAATCTAAACTACCAATTTAAATTTCGTCTAATTATGATTTTTCAGAAATTCAACATTCCAAATTAAAGTACTGTAATTTATATTTTCAATTATGGCGCTTATCAAAAATTAATTGAAAAGAGAGACCAAAACACTAATGGTAACTATTAGGGTTTAAAGTTTTAAAAAAAATTATAACTCATGTCATATATTATTATAATTTTTTTGATTTAAATTTTTTGTCTAAAGTTTCAATTATCTGAAAAATTTAACATTAATTTAGTTCGAAATGCCTTAGGCATAAATTATTGCTAGTCATAAAATAATACACAATTAATCAAAGCATTGGAGAACCATAATTAGATAACAAAAAATACGGAAAGTTTAAATTAGTAATTAAAATATATTTCAAAAATAAACCTATTGCCTTACAACTTAAAAAGTATTATCTACGAAAGGAATAATATATAATTAATTACATATTGAAACTTTACAATTATCAAAAACTATTCAATTGATGAAAATAAACTTGTTGAGTTGAATATCAGATCACTTTGATGTAATACACATAAATGAATATAGACAAAATAAGTGAGTGCAAAAAAATAATCACAAAAAAATATAAGATTTTTGTGGTCCCACAATATGCCTACGTCTACAGATATGGTAAGATTTAATTTCACTATAAACTCCAACAACAAATTAAAAAAATATATATTTAAGGAGATGAGAAAATTTGAAACAAACTCTTATATTTATTCTTAGTTTGTCTCTCAACTCTCACTTTAATAAACCCTAATCTAAATTTCTTATTGACGCACAATACGTGTCAAAAATATATATATATATATATATATATATATATATATCATGAAATCCTAGACAAAATTGCTTATGAAATGCAGCTCAAAAAATTGCTAGGCTGACACTCGCGAAATCCCGTAAGCTTCCACCAAGTTCTCACACCCTTTCCAACGCATTTCTTGCACAGCTAAAATCTCAAAATAGGCCCACAGTATTTTTCCATGAATCAAAGTGAGTTCTTCGCGATCTTCCTACAAGCTTCCATTACTATTTCCACGAAATGATGAATTTGTATTACCAACGTATAGTACCGCCCCCCAACATTATATACATTTTTGTAAATTAATATGAACTTGAATAGGCAAATTACTACACTCAGACATCTATTCCTTGTTAGTGTATAGGTGTAACAAGAATATAGCATGACTCTAACAAAATTATATTAGACTAGTAGGATTATAGCATAACTGGCAAAAAGAAAAAAAAAAAAAAAAAAAAACTCACCTCTCAACTATCTCTATCTCATGTCCCAAAAAATTAGATTACGATTATAAATTTGTAAATAATGAAAATAAAATAACTATCAACTGTTTATGATATAATATATAGATTAAATATAGGGTGCATTTAGAGTCCCAAAAAAAATAAAAAAAAAATCAATGGATGGGATTGATGTAATGTAAAAATAATAGGTGGCAAAATGTGATTGGAGGGATTTGAAAACTTTTGAAGTTTTTTGATTTTTTTTGTGGCTCCAAACGAGCCCATAATATAAGATAAATTATTTATGTGAAATTAATTTTTTGATATTTAATTAATGGGATACGAGATGAACTAGAGATATGATTTCAAGAGAAATAATTTAATACTATAAATCTTGACAAAACAGTTAATCAAAGAATGAGAGTATGGGTGTGGTTGGCAACCCAAAAATTAGTAAAAAAATACCAAAAGTTAATTTTTGTGTGTTTGGCAAAACCACAAATTTTGCCATTTTTTTGATTTGCTACAGTAAAAAGTACCACTCCATCATTACATCTTTTTTGATTTGCTACAGTAAAAAACATACCAAACACCCAAAAGTTGTAACTTTTTTACTTTGCTACAGTAAAAAATTTACCAAACACCCAAAAGTTACTAAAAAATACTAAAAATTTCACTTGATTCAACCAAACACACAAAAAAGTGCAAAAAAAAAAACACCAAAAAATACCAAAACTTAAGTTTTTTTTTTTTTTTACTTCCAAACACTCTATATCTCAAATTTTGTAGAATTTACAAGTTCATTCAAAAATTAAAAAAAAAATAAAAAACTTACATGTGGCCCCAAAGAGAATATCTAATCTCCCTCCTAAGTTCGTCAAACAAATAGATCATCATCCTTGTGGCTAGGATCATACAAAGCATAAATTCCGTAATATTTTAGCATCAAACATATTCTTAAGTTCATCATATTTTACTGTGGCTATTGATAAGAGTGAGCAACAGAAGAAACTGATAAGCGTGGTTTTAACTCGATTGGTTGAGATTATTTCCGCCCGTTCATCCGACTCGAATTCTAGCCTCCCTCTCTCCGACTTAGCTAAAAAAAAAAAAAAACAAAAGTACCCTGATGGATATTAATTTTAGCAGTGATTTGACAAAATATTCTATGACATCCATATATGTTTAGAATTGTATAAATTTATAGTAGTTATTGGTTTCGTTTGGAGTCCTATAAAATAAAAGAAAATCTTACAAATTTCTACAAATATGAATTACGAGACAATAAAATTTAAATTTTTCACTCACTACATGAATTACGAGACATTTATTTTAATAATTTTATTTTATTTTATTTTATACATTTTTATACCATTCTAAATATACCTAATTTTATTTCTATTACAGAATAAAAATTTTAGTTTTATAAAAATTTATTTTATAATTTCTCGTAATTATCAACCTGATGGGACCCTCTGACGCTAATAAGCCAACTAGCTAAACCTGTCATTCACGTTACTGCTCCATTTTGTACCCAGTTTCTCCGCCCACAACTTTTCTCTCTCATCCTTTTTGCTCGCAAGTGGTTTCAAATTTAAAATATGAAAATAAAATTTGATAACGTAGCTTCGAATTTCAAAAACGTCACTGGCAAGTTGGCAACTAGAAATATTGACGGATACAATATAAGGAAAAAGAGGGCAAATTAATAAAGGTGACGTTTGAAGTGATAAAAAATAAAAAAAAAATAAAAGAAATGTGATTTAAGTTAATTTTGATGGAATAATTCGTTAGAATAGATTTATCAGACCGTTCTAACTGATTCAAATTTTGTCACTCATTTTTTCAAGACCGTGGGAACGGTTTTCTAAATCCGTTCTCACGGATTCAAAAAATTTCGTAAAAAATAGCAATAATGGTACTCTTTTAAAAGTTTTTGACTAAAAGAATATAATTATTAAAAATAATTTACGCATTAGATTAACCTTCTTTCGAATTGTTGATTTTTTTAAGTGAATTTTGGATTTTTAGTAAAAATGGGAAAAATTTAAATTAATAATAGCGAGAAACAAAACAGAATTTTTTGGAGATTTACATTGTTTTTTAGAATTCTAAACGGTGCCAAATTTATCTTCAGGTTTCATATCCTACAACTCATTTTTTTGAGATATGGGAAATATTATCTTACCCAACCATATTAGTGTTTTCCGACTACAAATTATCTCATCCAAAAGGTATAGTTTAGTTAAATTATAATTAAAATTAGGAGTATAGGTAGAATTACAAAATATTCGGTAGTGTAAGCCAAAACTCAATAAATGAAGACATCTAGGATGGGGTTGAACTATTTAAGAGATGGATTTGACTGTTTAAGAAACAAGTTAGACTAATTCTTTTTTAATCCAAAATTTATTTAGTAAAGAAATTTTTTTTTCTTTAATTTTTTTGGCACTCTGCTAGAGTCCACCACAGCGCGCAATGTGACTCCGCCCCTAACTAAAATAATTTCATAATTATGACATATAATTATTTTATTTATTGCACTCAAATTAATTAGAGAATAAGATCTATAAAATATATATATGAAAATTACTTTCTCATATATTTTAAGGCTTAGATCATTTAGTATTAAATGCTACCATCAATCATTTACCACCACTACTATATAATCAAATTAATATAAAGTATATCAAAATTTTATTTTATAAATAATAAAAACGTAGTTCAAATAAAAAGGTCTTTCTTCTCTCTCTCTATCTCGTGTTATATATAAAAGCAATCTACTTTTAAAATTTTGCTACTGGATCCAACTCAGTTTTCTTACCACAATTTATGTTTATTTCTTGTTCTGATCGTCTTCTCAAACCCTAGATCTCCAGTAGCTTCCTCTGATTTCTTTCTTCAGATCTTAATTTTAGGCTCACGAACTTTGTTTTTTCTTTTATTCGTCTTTACAACTCTAAGCCTTCGTAAAACTCAAAGGTTAGAGGGAGCTTGTATATATATATTTATATATACACACATAGATGAAGCCTTCTAGGTGATATATTTGCACAAGGGCTGAGGAAACTGAAGGTACTGACCGAAGAAGAAGAGGTCTGACAAAGCCCTATTGGTAATGGTGGTGGCAGAACAATGTTTGTTTCCTTTGACGGTCTCGTATCAATCTCGGGAACGCCTGTTTGTCCTGGGGTTTGATCTCAAGGATGATTGAAGGTGTTTGGAGGTAAAAAAAAGAAAAAAAATGTAAAAAATTATTAACTTTTGACCTTGGAGGATTTAATTTAATAAAGCATCAATTTTTATCTTTTTTTTTTAATTTTATTATAATAATTTGTTAATTAAAAAATTACTAAAAATTATTAAAAATTATTAAAAATTATCAAAAATTTTACCAAACACTAAAATATTAAAAAAATTGTTAAAAAATACTAAAAATTACTACTTGTTAAAAATTATCAAAAATTATAAAAAATTATTAAAAATTATCAAAAATTTTTTCAAACACTAAAAATTGCAAAAATTTGTTAAAAAATACTAAAAATTACTATTTGTTTCAACAAATATAAAAAAAAATTACAATTAATAACTTTTGACAAAAAATTAAAAATTATTAAAAATTCTGCCTCAAAATACCCTCTTGGTTTGAATTTGGAATTAGAAGCGACTGGATTCGGAAAAAATTTTGATGATTTAGGGATTCTTTCCTCACCAAGACTTAACAAATAGAGAGAGAGCTGTGGAAGGGAAAGAAATTATAAGGGCGTTATTGTCTTTTTGGTAAAATATTAATACCATTACGAATTAATTAACATTTTAAAATAAAAAGATGTAAAAGTAATTTTTAAATATTAAAAGATGATTAGTATAATTACTTAAATATTGAGAAAAAGTAATATTGAGAAAAAGTAAATGTAATTTATCCATGTTGGAATTATGGACTTGGGGACTTGTTTGGATGACTTTCAGGATTTGACTACGTATTGCAACATAATTTTGAGTTGGGTCACTCTTTATTATTATTATTATTTTTTTTTATTTAGGATGTGTTTAAAGTAATAAAAAGTAAGATAAAATGAAGTAAAATATGATTTGAGAAAACTTTTTGTATTTAGTGCACACATCTCAAATCGTATTTTTCAAAAATGAACAATAAGATTTTCCGTTTAGACGGATTCAAAATTTTATACCAGTCATTGGCTATTTATAGACAAAACCAAACTTGAAAAGATTTTTATAATTTGTTTGGGTGGAAGTTGGCTGTACGAATATGTTAGAACGGTTTCTGCAATCCGCCGGACAGTTTTTACAACTTTAGAAAAAATAGTTACAGTAAGTGTCATTCAGTAGCTTGGGACTCCATGGTGAGAATGATAAAAAAATTTTTACTAATTGACTAACCGAATTCTAGTTATCAACTATTTTTTAGAAGGTGTTGAACTTTTTTCGAATTTTGAAAAGGTAAAAATGTGTAAAAATGTAATAGAAATTTTTAAATATTTTCACCAAATTTTGGTGCACCAAACCCTTAGAGTCAATCAAAAATGAATTTTTTTTTTTTTGAATTTTCTTGCATTACGATACAAAAGGGGTTAATTATAGTTTCATTTCTTCCAATGTAAAATATTTTTAAAAAAATATATTTATTTTGTATTAAAAAAATATTTTAAAAAATTATTAATAAATGTCTTGATAAAAATATTTTACATTGAATTAAACGGGGCAAACATTTTCGTATATTTTAATTACCTTTTAATTTTACTTCAACAAGGCACACGAAAATTATGGACATATTTTTTTTCAATTGCTTTTTCTTTTCTACTTCAACAAGATAGCCGAAATTTATGGACACAAAAGCAAAGCGATTATTATATATTTTAAATTTTTTAATTGCTTTTTCTGTTTTTTACTTCTACAAGATAGACGAAAATTGACACAAAAGGAAAGCGATTAGAATATACTCTAACAGTCCGTTTGGATGAAAAAAAAAATGAGAAGAAAAATGGAGAAAAGAAAAGATTTTAACATTGAATTCTTATTTGTGAGTTTTTTTGGGAGAAGAAAAGAAAAGAAATGGGAAGAAAATTGAATAGTTAATTTTTAAAATTTTTAACCTCTCGAAAATTGGAAGAAATTGAGAGAAAAGAAAATTTATTTAATAAAACTTTTAAAATAACACTTTTACATATGAAGTAAAGAATAAGAAAAAAATTACAAATATGTCCTGGTGCAAATTAAATCCTTTTAACTTCATCACTTGAATAAGTTTTCACAATTCTTTTCAAACTTTATCCATTTCCAACCGTTTCACAACCTGGTAAATTTTTTTTTTTTTGTGATGTGTAATCTTAATTATTATTTTAGAACTATATTTTTTTTATTTGTTTTTCTTTTCAAGCTAACTTATTTCATGTTAATAATATTTTTTACGTTTTGATTTTTATTTATAATTGTATACAGAAGTAGTTCATGTTTGCATGGACTCAACTTGAATAATAATACAGAGGTATACATCAATTAAAAAATTCAATTAATTTATTATTATTATTATTATTATTATTATTTAGTTAGGTAAAATCATATTTACATATATTTTTAATTATTTCAAAATAAATATTTAGTCCTGTTTGATGTGTTGATACTTTGGGTACGTTTGGAGTCTCAAAAAAAATAAAAAAAAATCAATAGATGGGATTGATGTGATGTAAAAATGATAGGTGACAAAATATGAAAACTTTTGAAATTTTTTGAAGTTTTTTGATTTTTTTGTAGCTTCAAACGAGACCTTTATTTACTAATAATGTAGGGAGATTTATTTAATTATAACATAAAGATATAGTAGTAAAATAATAATAAACATTTTTTTTCTTTTCATTTATTCTCAACTCACAAAAAAAAAATAATTTTTTTTCTCACTCAAACTCTCAAACAAATAAAAAGAAAATTATTATTATTTCACTTTTTTCTCTTCAATCCTAATTAATTTTTTTTTCTTTTATTTACCCTTCTAAATTCACAAACGGGCGCTGAAGGATTGCTTGAAATTTTAATGATAAAAATTAAAACGAAGTGGAGGTGTCACTTGTATTTTTGAAGTACTTTTACACACCAGAAACCCGAATAATAATAATAATAATAAGTAATTAAATAATCGGAATTATAGATATTCAAAAATAAGCAACAGCATTTGGGGGAAGGCGGCTATAACGAGCGTTCCAAGTCCACCATATCAACCCCCGCTCCCCTTTTTCTCCTCTCTCCTCTCAGGAGCGAAACAAAACCTCCCACCCCAAGATGGAGCCGCCCCCAGCAGTAGCTGCTCCACCAGCCTCCGCCACTGTCGTCGCCGGAGCGGCGGTTGGATCAGCCCCGCATCTCAACTATCCGGACTCAGTTGACTCCTCGCCACGCTCTCGTAACACCGATTCTTGGGACGAGCCTCAGTTTCCGGCCGCCCCAGGCGGCGGCGCCGGTGGTGCCAAGTTGCGCCTGATGTGTAGTTACAACGGGCATATAGTGCCCCGCCCGCACGACAAATTTCTCTGCTACGTCGGCGGCGATACACGCATCGTCGTCGCCGACCGCCACTCCACTTTATCGGAGCTCACCAACCGCCTATCCAAAACCCTCCTTAACGGCCGATCCTTCACGCTAAAGTATCAGCTACCCAACGAAGATTTAGATTCCTTGATCTCCGTCACCACCGACGAGGACCTCGAGAACATGATCGAAGAGTACGACCGCCTGGCCGCCGCAGCCGCCGCCGCCGCCACCGCCACCAACACCGCGACCACCCAGAAATCCTCCCGCCTCCGCCTCTTCCTTTTTCCGTCAAAGCCCGATTCGGGGTCCTCAATTGGGTCTCTCCTGGAGAACTCCGCCAAGTCCGAGGACTGGTTCCTCAACGCCCTCAATGGTGCCGCCAGAGGACTCGGCGAATCGGCCTCGGTGAATTGCTTACTGGGTCTCGACGACGACGTTGCCACCGCCGGAAATGGAAACTCGTCTGGGAAGGACGGGGACGCGCAGATCGAATCTTTTGGGAATGTCAAGGGGTTGAGGAATAACAGCAACAAGCAAGGTGCTCAAGATGTTCATTCCGTGCCTGATTCTCCGATACTGGAGACATCGTCGTCGTTCGGGTCGACTTCGTCATCGCCCTCGCTCGCGAACTTGCCGCCGATCCGGGTTCACGTGGAGGATCAGAAGCCGACGCTGAGCGGAATTGAGGAGCAGTTCTCTCAGTTGAGTATTGCCGCTGCTGTGCAGAAGCAAGACGATGGGGGTTTCATGGTCATGTCTACGCCGCCTACTGTCTTCCACACCATCGCTCCGTCGGCGGCGACAGTGGCTGTGCCGGGTCCGGGATTGGTTCCCACAGCACTTCCCGGCGATTACTCGAATCGGGTCATCTCCGATGATGAGAGATCAGACCAGGGGATGCCCGTTGGGTATCGGAAGCCACCACAGCCGATGCCTCCGCAATCGCAGCCGAAACCAACTGGTGGTGTTGATTTGGCTTCCCCAGATTCAGTTTCAAGGTACCCAATTCTTATAGATATTCATTTTCTCCACAAATTTCATCATCTCCATATCTGCATGGATATATCTACCTATTTATGAATTCTATTTATGGTGTATTTGTGCAGTATAAAATGTATACTCTTTGATCCTGCCCTCAAATTGTTTTTGTTAATTGTTTGAATTCACAGTGATAATAGTGCGACAAACCCATTGTCTCGCCAAAGACCCATGATTTATCAAGATCCTATAATTCAAAACCCCTCTGGGATCAGTAGGGTTGCTATCAACCCTACTGATCCCAAGTTGTCTGATCCAAGCTCCAAGGTTCAGATTCAACAATTTCATGATTCTAGTTATGCCTTGCCAGCCCAATTTGATCAACAACACCAGCAATTTAATCCACCACCACAACAACAACAACAACAACAACAACAGCAGCAGCAACAACAACACTTCATTCAGGCTGGCACTCACTACATTCACCATCCCCCTCCTTCCGGGGCAGTGCCAATGCCGTCTTTCTACCCCATGTATGCACACCAGCAACAGCCCCTCCATCCACTTGATCAGCAGCAGCAGTATGTGTACTATTTGCCTGCTAGACAAGCCCAAGCCTATAGCTTGCCTGTCCAGCAACCAAACTATAATGAAGCTGTTGCCACAGCCCCTTCAACCCGACCCCAAACGCCTCCAACTTCTTCCATGATGCCCCCCCCTGCAGCAGCTTACAACGCTGCGCGAAATGTCCCTGCTTCAAAGCAGCCAGAAATGGCATCAGGCGTGTATAGAACAGCAACTGCAGCTGCCCCTCATTTAGTTCAAGTGCCTTCTGGTCAACATCAGCAGCAGCACCAATTTGTTGGTTTCTCTCAGATTCATCATCCATCTCAATCCATCAACCCTACAGGTAATTATGCATATGAATTTGCTGATCCAGCGCAGGCCCAAGTATACTATACTCAGCCTCTGGCACCTCAATTGGCTGCTCAATATCAAACAATGACCTCTGCTCCTGCAATGATGCCACCCGAAGCTTCCTCTCAGCTTCCTATGGACAACATCAAGCAACAGGTTAGGACTTCGCAGCCATGAAAGGTGAGTTGGACTTGGACAGAGAAACAATTTTGCAGCCTTGGGTTTGATTTATCTTTGAATTTTCAATTATAGCTTTTGTGTTTTCGTTGGGTATTGGTTTGTGGTATGTGTGTGGTAGATAAAGGAAAAAAAAAAAAAAGGGAACTCAAGCTTTAATTTAAGCTTCTTCTTAAGTTGCATGTTATTTTGCTGTTGTCATTATGAAAGAACAAAGTCATATGAGATCATACTGTAAAAGCTCAAGCTCAAGCTCAAGCTCAAACTCATATATTATATATTGTGTCTGTTCAGTCTATATCAGTTATTTGTGAATAAATGTAATATAATTTAAGCTAGAGCTGTTATTAAGGCTGTCTTTTTCATGTGTTTGGAATTCTTGATTCGTTGGAAATCTCATGTGGAAGCCAAGGACTTCGTGTGGGAATAATTATTGAGAACCTGTTCAACTCAACAATGCTTTATTCTACTGATCTGGGTACTGCACAACCCCATCGTTTCATTTCATGTCCACTGCTTGAAATAGAGGGGGAAAGAATCTTGTCAGAAACCATCATCCCTTGTTTTGTATGCAAGAATCTGTGTGTCTATGTATTTAAGTTCCAAATTAGACATTGTAGATGGTCGTAGGAGGATTGGAGGATCTAACCATTTGGGAATAATTTTGAATGTTAATGGAGGGTCTAACCATTTGGGAATGATGTTGTATGTTAACCGTCAATGGTGGGAGTCACAAAGGCAAGTGGAGATGAGAGTTGAGTCTTGAGCAAAAGGGAGAGAAGTCATACTCTCATGCTTCATTCTTTTACAATGAATAATATTTTTTTTCCCTACCTAGATCTAACGAAGGGTATGGTCCTAAACAGATCTAATTGGTGTCGACAAATTCATATAACCGACCCCACCTAATGGGAAAAGGCAAGGTTTGGTTTGGTTTGATTTTTTTCCTCTTCAAAAATTCATATTTCAAATATTAAATATGTGCCTTTTCCCCATTAACCAGTGACAAATAATCCAACATTGGCAAAAAATGAAAAAAAAAATAAGCAAATTAAAAAACAAAAAGGCTATTATTCAAAATATAATCTCTGTTTGAAGTTTTAAAAATTACTGAAAAATATTGAAAATTTTTAAAAATTATTTATTTTTTATTTAGAATTCTTAAAATTATTGAAAAATATTAAAAATTTTTAAAAATTATTTATTTTTTGTCTCACCCAAATATGAATTTATAATCTTTATTAAATTTTATTACTTTCAGTTACTTCAAACGTTAATATAACGTGGCTTGCAGTTCTTTGTCAGCAAATTTAGTCAAAGTTCAACAGGTTGGTACAACTGTAAAGTTTGGTAATGAGTGGGCAAACAAATTGATGTCTAACCCTTGTTGGAAATCTGGTGTTGAGGATTGCAGTATCCAATTTCCAGTAAAGCTGCTCGTATCAGTTGTTTTTTAACCTGTTTGCTTCAGGTTACTGCAAATATCGTGTGATTCTGCAGTGACACGTTTCTTTTATTATGCCATTTAAGTCTACATATTTTAAGATACAGATGAGTCGTAAGTGAAACATGCGTGCAAAAGCTGCCTCCTCCGATCACCCAGCTCTGCCTCCTTTGCCCTCAAATTGGGGAATGTGGTTGCCGGTGAGTTCACCCCCCGCGCCACCGCAAGCACCGTCCGAGAGGGACCCAAGTTGTCGCTTCGAAAGTTGAAAGCTGATTCCGATGTTGCTTCAAGAGTTGAAGGCTGATTCCCAAGCTGGTGTTGCTTTTGCATCTGAAGTTTGAAGTCAAAAGTAATGCTGCAGAATGTTAGCTTTTGTTTGGGATAGTAGGTGGGGAAGGAAACTAAACTAAAATTAACGAGAAAAAGGGGGCAAGTATTACTCAAAATTTTATTTTAGGGCTTGAGTTTATTTATTTATTTATTTATTTTTAAACAATTAAGCATCTGAGTGATTATTTCTTCAATAGAAGTTAGAGAATTAACAATGAGCGTATAGGAGTTTTAGGGGTTAAATGGTCATTGAAGTTCTTAATTGCTATAAAAAAAAAATTAAGTTCTAATGTAAGATTCTAGGTAAAACCTAAAATGATGTTAAAGGGTAATTTGCCCCAAAAGAAGAGGAGGAAAAATAAAGAAGGTTAATTAATTTTGAGGAGAAAAGATAGAGAACGTTAATTAATTTCTCCTATTCGGGAGAAATGGGAAGGGGAATAAAAATGGATGTTTCTGTGTTCGGGAGAATGAAGTAGAATTGGGGGGAAGAAATATAATATGATTTAAGTGTCCGTTTGGTGATAAATGAGTTACCGGCTACTATTTTTTTTTTAAATAACTAAATTTATCCTTTTACTTTTTAAACTTCTTTTAAATCTTGAAGGATAAAAGTATCAAATAAACAAAAAGTTAAAAAACTAGCTATTTGGTAGCTAGATACAAAAAAGTTAATTTTTTTTTTCTTCTCAAACTCAACCTAAAAATAGTATACCTTTTAACTAAGAAGTATGGATACAGATATTAATAGAGCAATTTTAAAAAAGTAAATATACAGATACGATTGGGGTATAGTAAAAAAATATAAAGTTTGTATACTTTTATTACCTATATATATAAATATAATATTTACAACAAAACTAATTTGATATATAATGTAATAGACAAAACAAAACAAAATATGATTTTATAATTTAAGAAATTTTAGCTATTCAAATTTAGATTTATTTTAACCATATATTTAAAAAAATAATAAAATAATAAGACACATCATGTAGTATATTCAACATGTATCTTGGAATGTCTAAGTATATATATGTGTAAGTTGCAGACTTGTGCAGCCGCTGAGATTCGAACCCACACCTAAGAATTGAATATGATTCTTTAGCCAAGAAGGCCGTTCCAACAATCGTACTACACTTTGTAGTTGGGGGTTGTCCTAAGAGTTGCTAGGGAGAGGAATCGGATCTAAGAGTTTAGGGTGGTAAGCTTCTAACTTCCAAACCAAAGCCAATATACTTAAACCTTTGGTCTTGTTTCCTAACCTTTTAGAATATATTTATTTGTGATCGGTGTTTGCGAAAATAACAATATCATACGACTAGAAAAAATTTTCTAGAATAAAATACTAGAATAATGTGGACATTTTGCATGCTTATTTTTCTAAATAAAAACATCCATTAAGTCTTTTTTTTTTTTTGTTAGAGTTTGGCTCATATTCGTTATAGTTAGGCATTAGTGAAGGGCAAATGCTTGAATGAAACTTGTTCTATTACATTCCACTTGCTTTCCTCAAGCATCTGCTCGTTGGGGTTCACATTGATTTGTAAAAACTCAAGAAAGTCTCTAACAGTATGATACGGCAATAATATCTTATTGGGAGTTGCTAAGACTCGTTGGCAAAAATCGAGAAATGTACAAGTACAGAGGAAGTTCGCTAGCAAAATGCAAAAAGACGTACAAGTGCAAAGAAAGTTCGATGGATAGTCGTTAAGTATTATGGAGAGTACAGTATCGCAGTAGGGTGCTTGTTGGGAAGATCGCTAGTTTTACTAAGAAAAACAAAGACCGTAGAACTACTTGTTGGGAAGCTTGTCACAGCGAGCGACAAGATCCTATATTCTTTAGGCTATTTTAAAGTCCATTTTTGAGTGAGTTTCTTCTTCCTATATATATGGGACGTATTGTACATCCATCCTAAGTTCAGATTAAAGTTTTCAAAGTTATGATTGAGAGAAAAACTAATAATAAAGTGAGATGATTTCTTTAAGGATTTCTTTACGATTCTTTTATCTCATTCTTATAATTCCTTATTTCACTGTTAGAATATATGTAAAAATAAGATTTACTGTGCTCCTGAACGTAGACATATTGTTGAACCATGTAAATCTTATACCTTTTTTTGTAATTATTTTCTTATTTGTTTGTTTTGCCGTTTTCACTTATATGTTGCATGAAAATAATTTGGTATTTAGCACAACATTTTGAATCAAAAATGCCATTGTCACATTCCAGTAACTAATTCTAGTTGATTTTTTTTTTAACAAATAAGCATTTTACTTATGAAAATTAAGAAAAAAAAAAAGAATATACCAAATACAAGACAGAGAAACACAATTACAAAACATTCCTATTTTCATCGGTTACATCTCAAATTGGAGGGACTTATGGAGGTGGACTGACACAAAACTTGACTTATGGTGGTGGATTGATCAACTTACAACCCTCACCCCCCCCCAAAAAAAAACCAAATTAATCTTTAATTTTCTTCATTCCCTTTCCTTCCCCCAATCACCTTCTGCCAAACAATGACTTACAGTCTTACCAACAAAGTTAACAGTTAAGAGATCGGATTCGCGACTACCCTTTCAATCTGTCTTCAACAATCATGTTACCAAATTGTTTTCTTAGCCTACTTGTCTCTCTGTCTTTGCACTTTGTTCGTGAATTCATTTTTCTTAGTGGCAAGTGGTAGCTCGATTCATTTGCACATCTCTTCTTTTTTGTAGTCTACCATTTTTGCAAGTCAATGCTTTCCATCCATTGAATTCGAGGGTCCATTTATCACTTATAAAGCACTTGCAAGAATTGGGAACTTCGAAATTTCTATCCGTTTTCTGTATGTAATATTAATTTGGGTATGGTTATCATTTCGTCACGTGCTTTCATGGCCCACCATATTCACAATGTCTCCTAAAGATTTTACACCAGCAAGTCAAATGTTTCAAAAAGGTCAAAAGAGAGAGAGAGATAGAATATAGTTATTTTTTATTTTTATTTTTTCATATTGTAAAGCGATAAATAATTAGACAACTCCGAGAACAACAGCATCAATACCAGCTGAAATTACTCGTAGAGTCTATTGTGAGCCAGGCAGGGGTTGCAATTCCCATATCACCTAATTTTCCCCGTTGGTCAAAGTAAAGGTGGGGCCAGTTAATAAATTTTTAGTTGTCATCATTTAAGAATTCATAGTTGGCCTTGAAGGGTACTAATGCAATGTGACATGATTGCAGCCTTATGATTCATAAGTTTAGCCGTGTTAACTAGTGGATTTACTTTTTACGTAAATGACGCGAGTTAGGGTCCTGTAACTTACCTGAAAAGTATAGTTGATGAGTCAATCATGTGTCCCTCAATTTATCTATTGACTACGTGATTCGTTGAGGGGTGTAATAAACCAGTGAGATTTTGAGTCACAAGAAAAAAAAAAATGATTACAGCCTTGTCAACAAATTGAGTGTTTTTTAAATTAAAATACAATATTAAGAATTCAACTTATGTTTTTAAGTTTTGAATTCTTAAAAAATTTATTCAGTTGATAAAAATGTTTTAACCTTAACCGTTATATGAAATTCATGCGAATTCAAGGATTCAGAGTCGATTTTAGATTCTTAAAAGTCAACATAAAATTTCAGGAACCCCTCATCAATTAACACCCGTGACAATATATAGAGCAGCCATCAATTAACATTTGTTTTTTTTTTTTTAAGTTTTTTGTTAGACGTCTGTAATTTAGCTGAAATAATGCCCTTCCATAGCTGCCTAGCAGAGGCGTGGTTGTTAAGCGAATCCCCACCCAAATTGAGCGCACATTTTAGTTAATTATATTTATATTAAAAATTGCTTCTTTGTTGAAATTTAAGCCAGCCAACATTCTAAGGAACAAGAGACTGATGACAAGCTTTGGATGGGCAGAAATAGACCTTTTCTTTGCCTTCTCGATACAAAAGAAAAGTCAGGAATAATAGGATACTTACTGCATTCCACGTTCACGCTCAAGTTCAACATATCAAATACTGCATTCCACGTTCACGCTCAAGTTCAACATATCAAATTATGCACTCTGTTCACATTCTGACTGCTAATTAGTCTTTTCCCAGTACCCAGCCCTAATATTCAGCCTTGCGCGATACCTTGAACCAGACAAAAACAAAAAAAAAAAAATTTTTCTTAATTTTTAGCACATTATTTATGTTAACATAGCGTTTAGAGTGGTTAAAAAAAAAAAAAAAGTGGTTTGAGATAACTTTTAGTGATTAGCATTTTAACTCAAACCACATTTTTTTAAGATGAATAGTGTAATTTTTGAATTTTTGCGATAAAAAGTTGGAGAGATAAATTGTGAGTACGTTTTTTTAGGTCATTTCTCACGGATTTATGCCAAAAACTTTTTTAAAATTGTTGAATTTTTTGACTTTTACGTGAAAAAGTTGGAAAGCGAAACCGTGAAAATGATTTTTTCTGATCTATTCCCATAAATTTATATCAGATTCGTTGAAATTTGTTGAAAAATTATTGAGGTTTGTAAAAAAAAAATATTAGAATTTGTAAAAATTGTTGGGATATAGATATATATATATATATAAATTTCATAAAGTATGAGGTGGTTAAAATGTGTTAAGCGAGTTTTAGAGATTTTAATGATGCATTATTGGTCGACAAGCTTCCTAGGCCGATCCTATCACTGGCAGCAATCTTTTGAGAAAAAAAGCAACAAGTATTTCTGTATCAGATAGAGCTAATGGATTTACGGACCCCATAAAGATTTGTTCCAAACAATCGGTATTCTACGTGTATTAAAAATTAAAACTGTTATTAATTAGCCACGTAAATAATAGTTACTGCATGTGGCAATTTCAGCTCCAATTTGTGAATCTAACAAATTAAACTTAAATTAAATGGGTTTGGGCCCTAATTAAAATCACTATGGAAATAATTAGATAGGTAAGAGAATATCTATTTAATTAACGGATTTAAATGGGTTAATAGCAACTCAACTAATATTGAAATTTTTTACCAAACTTATGGATTGGATACTGGTTTTTTCCTTGGTTTTATTTAAAAGTTTTTTTTATTAATTTTTAGTTTTTAAAAACTAATTTGCTGCTCTCATTATTAAATTAATAATATGAATCAATATTGTAAATTTATAAATAATTACAAACTAAAAATAAGAATAGAAGTGTTATTTGTTCTAAAACACTAAAAAGTTAGTCAAGTGCCAAATGGCCGAAAAACATATAAATATTAAAATAAAGTAGCTTTTTAGCTATATTTCTAAATATTTAGTTTTTTTTCAAATTTTTTTTTGGGTTCTAGAATAATGTTTTCATCAAAATTTAATTTGTTGAGTCAATAATATATTTTTAGATGATCTATGTGCATGTATATGTATTTATGAGCCCTCATGTTTTCTACATAGAGTACTCACTTAGTACAAGAAAAAAAGTAAGTACATGGCGAGGTGGAACCAACACTTGGTCCCCCATATATATTTTTTTTAACATTTTATCTAAGTTATAGGAGGAAACATCTACTTTAGGAGTCACAAGTGGCTCTAGAAAATTTTATACACTTTCAATTCTCAATCTGTCAGTTATTATAGACTCATAAATATGTAAATTAAATTATAAATATATTAAAAAAATGCCAAAAATATATTTGAAGTTCACAAAAAAATAATTAAATTTTAAATTTAGGTTCGCGAGTTTGATATAACCCATATTGAATTTGTTTAATAATAATAGTCCTGTTATTAAATGAGTTAAATTTTAAATTTAGGTTTGCAAGTTTGATATAACCCATATTGAATTTGTTTAATAATAATAGTCCTGTTATTAAATGAGTATAATTAGGATCTACTCATTTGATCACAACCCGTTATGACCAGACCCATATTCACCAAAAACCTACCCATTTACTAGCTCTAATATTTACCTTATGGACCAAGAATTGCCTTGTTTAAAAATTACTTAGCATCAAAATATAAATTTAAAACAATGACTCAGGGGCACAGAAAGTTGATGGAGAGTCTATTAGAAGTTACAAATTAATGAATAGTTATAAGTTGATTATTCTCTACAACTATAAATATGATTGGAGGCAGTTAAAAAAACGGTCCAACAACTCTTATCAATTATTGTCTTTTATTTTAATTCTATCATTCCTATTTTATTTTATTTTATTACCAATTTTATTTACAACTTTCAATTTTGTCTATTTCAATTCACTTACTTTTATTGTATTCTGCATTTTGCACTCATCTTTCAATTCCTTTAGTCTATCATAATTTTTATACTTTTTTTTATAAAGGAATTGATGAATTTAAAGTTATTGCATAAAGACAAATATAACCTACATTGTCTAGGTAACATCTACAAGTAACATCTAGTTCTTTTAAACCTATTTGACTTTGGGACATTGGCGCATCATTAAAGCAATTGTTTTTATTCCTTAGGGAGCAAATGTTACCTGAATTTTAGGGTGTGTTTGCTACGGGATTAAAAATTAAGAAAGTAAATGCTAAGAGAATAATTGTTAAGATGGTAAAATTTTAATTTTAATCATGTTTGGTTACTAAATTATAGCAAAATTTCTACACCTACACTACCATATCCCATTTCATCGTTGTCATAATTTTTTGACAAGGACTCAAATCTCAACAAATATCATCACCTTCTAGTAGTATATATTCCTCGTTAGAGTTCAAACTTATATGGATCTACATATAGTAGAAGGTAATGAAGAATTTAATTTTTTGGGTTGTCGGACGGAACAAGTTAAATATATCGAGTTTTGATACTTGCTTCTATAATCCGTGATAGTAAGATTTTCATTATCTAGATTAACATTTGAATAAGTTTTTAGTGCTAATGGACATGTTTTTAGTGAAAGACAATGTCAACTAGCACTCGAGATAATAGAGGCACTCATATGGAATTAGTTTTTAATTATTGAATGACAACAACAAATTTACCATAATAAGACAATTTCAATATGATTTAGAGTTAAAGTACATGGGTCATATAGTAGAAAATAATAGTGATGGATGATTTACCTCTATTATAGATTGAGCAATACTTGTAAGTTATAGCTTGTAGGTATTAATTTAGTTATGTTGTGTTAGATTTAAAATAATATAATTAGTTATTTATTCTATCATTGTACCTTGTAAAATTATAATTATTAATTTTTATTTTATAATGTAAATTCAAATTAATTTTTTCTTTAATTAATAAAATTTATTCATTAAATGATTCTAATTTTATTTATAAGTATTTTTCTATTTGTAAATATCATTTTTGTGAATCAAAATTATTTATTACAAAATTAAATGTAATTAGAATTACATTAATTTCTTTTAAGTTTAATTGGATAATTATATTATTTTAATTTTAATTTTAATTTTAATTTATACAGAATTTATTTTACATAATTTATTTAAAAAATCTTTAAAAATTTAAAAAAAATACATAAAATCAAAAGACGAAAGGACTCGATTTTCGCATATAAGCCATACTGGATCGAACTGAATTCTGGATCGGGTCGGGTCAGGTAAAACCATTTCACATGCTACAAGCCTTCAAATGGTGCGTAACCGGACTCGCTAATCTTCGTCGACCGACGACGTGGCCATTGACTCTCATTTCTGAGGATGTAGATGTCGTCGGCTTGCATATGCTAGATTCGCCTCCATTTCCCGTATTCATCTAACGATCCAAGCACGAGAGCAAAATCATCAATCGATTTCCCAAGATTAAAATTATCCGAATCTATTCAATAAATTGCATTTTTCTTGATTGATTGAATCAAATGGCTGTAATGATTCAATCCGACATTCGTTCGGTGCTTCAGATCGCCTCCGCTTTCGTCTACTTCAAGCCCAACCAGCGCCACCTCTTGCTCTCTCGCGGCGTCGCCGTCGCCCCCGTTCGGCCGTCATCACTGCCCAGGTTGACGGCGAAGGTGAGAGCTTTCTCCCCCAACGAGTGTGAGATTGACGGCGCGGCCTTCGAGAAGGTTTCAAACAAACCGTCGGTGTGCACCGCCGATGAGCTTCATTACGTCTCGGTCTCCAATTCCGCCTGGAGGCTCGCCCTCTGGCGCTATATTCCTCCTCCTCAGGTCACGCCTCCCTTCTACATGAATTAGATTTTTTATGGTTGTGCTGATTTTGTCTTGTGATGTATACAGGCTACTCCAAGGAATCATCCGCTGTTGCTATTGTCCGGAGTGGGAACTAATGCCATTGGATACGACCTCTCTCCTGGGGTTAGTGTTGTCTTCTCTTTATCTGTCTCTCTCTAGTAGTTTCCATTTCAATTTTCAGCAGTCGTGGGAAAAATTGGAAAAGATTTGGGAATTGGTACTTCATGCAATTGAATTTTCTCTGTCATGAGGCAAAATGCATTATTGTTGATTGTGGGTACCCCACTTGTGATCTCCCTGCAAAAGGGAATCAACCCCCAAGTACCTATAGATCACCATTCCATGTGTGAGCCACCCTACTCATCTGGTCCAGTTCTTGAAGACCTTCCTAGGAAACCGTTCCAGAGGATTGTAGAATGGAGGCATGAGCAAGGGACTGCCAAGGCAAACATGGACCCTTGGGGAAATAAAGAGAGAGACAATTCCCACCTACTGTAATGAATAAGCTTTAACCATTCCCAATACCGCTCCCACATGATGTCCCACTATTGAACCTTGAATTCTTATGCCTCAAGAGTGATAGTTTTGAGGCGCTGTCATTCTAGCTCTACATCAATGACACTCTTCACATGTAGAGCTGCATGGATAAAACCTGTATTCCTAGGGATAAGTTGACACCTCAGATACATGGGTCAACTCCCTTTCTCGCCAAAAGCTTAATTACTTGGAAACTTTACGACGTATATATACAATCTAGTACCCTCGTTTACTCACCAAACCTGCAAGTAACGGCCAGACATCTGGGGGCATTCAATACCTCTCTCTCTCTCTCTCTCTCTCTGTTCCCTAACTTCTTCTCAACTATCCTTAAGTGGCTTGTTGAGCCATGTAGCGATTGTCTCACTTCCTCGACTGAGGCAACCTACCAGGATTCGTCCACAAGCCTAGGATCCTTCCATCAGCACCTCATCTTTGCTCCCACTATTCAATCTTGAAATAGTGGAATGGCGGTATGTTTTGTTGATCTTTTATATTTCCTATCAATGAATGGCTTCACTTTTATCTACCTTGGTCCTCTATGTTAAATGGACTTTTCTACATCTAATGATGTATCCGTATTAGATACTTGATACTTGGATAAGAATGTTTGGGTAAGAGTAAGGGTATGGTATGTGCACTTACATATATTATAAAACATCTCTACAATAATACAAACATATTTAGAAATTCAATTTTTGCTTGGAATTATGCATAAAGCTTCTGTTTACATCAAATAATCCAATGACACCATGTAAATACCATATTATCCTATAAAATAAAATAATTATGTTAAATATATATGATTTATCTGTGTCTTTGTATCCTTAAATAAGAAAATAAATGGATCCAACTCTAACAAACGCACCTGTACCCTGAGTACATGTAACATAGCTGGTTCTTGTTTAAAGGTCTAGATTTTAGATGTGGCAGTTTGTTTCAAGTTAAACCCTCTTCTTGTATAACGTATTAGCTGCAACTCCTGTCCCTTCAGAGATAAAGGTGCAACTTGCTTCTTTTGAATTATCTGTAAATGTCCCTTTATCTCTCCTATTTCTCTTCAAAACTATCTATGTTCCTTTACCCAAATTTTTTACCATACACAAAGGTTTGTGAAATGCTGCCAAATTTTTTAATAAATTTGAAAAGCTTTCCCATTCCTTCCAGTGGCATTACAATTTCAAATTCACCAATTATTTATATTAAATTTCAGTTGAAAGCTTGAAAATCCATCTGAAATTTTACAGTCAAGTGGTAAAGTGTTGCAGTTTGTATGTTGAAGTAACCGTTTTGCACTTTTGAGATAGAATTTCCTTTCATTTGGAGGCTACAGGAGGTTATCTGGCAAACTTTTATGACCTTTATTTTTGTTGTTTTCATAAAAGAAGGTGCTGCAATCAGTCAAAATGTAGCCTCCCTTAAAGTTTGAATTAATTTATACATTTTCTTCAGCTCTACTCTTACATACTTCTTAACCCATTTAAAACAGGGCATTCTAAAAGCTGTTTAGTGTTGTTTTTCAATTTCTTTGTTGTTTGTGTGTAGTGCTTCAAATATGTTGCTCTCCTTAGTTTGGCTTTGACAATTTTTTTGATCAATAATGTGGCTCTGACAATTGATGACAGGTTTTAGGTTGAGTATTGCTTATAAAATTTGTAGTAGACCGTTGCTAACCTAATTGTGTTCAGGTACTTTTTATCCATAGCGCCTTAAGTTTTGAATTTTGTTAAGTGGCTTAAGCCTATACATGTAACAGCCGGGACTGTAAAACATGAGAGATCGCAAATGTATTGTGGCATCTAAGCTAAGTTTTAGCCTGTTGTGATTATTTATCATTATCTTGACCTTGTAGATTTAATTTAAATTTTATCTTGGCTTGGCTTTCAAGTTACTTCCCTCTGGGTTCATTGGATGTACCTCTGGTTCAAGTCTTTCATAGACCGTCTTGGTAATATAGTTTATAGAATGATAAATAATGATTTTCTGTATGCGCGAGCTGAAATACAGTTAGCTTCATTACAGCCATTCTCTCATTTAGTTACCAACTTCCAAGTCAATGTGTTAAGGATAAATCCAAATCTTATCTATAAATTCTAAGGTGCTGTGGCTCATGGCTACTTAATCATGGTCTTTCTTTTTGACTTACATGTTTGCAGTCTTCATTTGCACGTTACATGTGTGCTCAAGGATTTGACACATGGATTCTTGAACTTCGAGGTGCTGGGTTGAGCATACAGAAATCCGATTTGAATGGAATTGAGCAGTTTGCGCATGCAATCTCTGATCAGATGGAAGCTACTGCTGATACTGCTGTTGACGGAGTTTTCCCTGCTGAACAGCAGGCCAGTGGTATCTCTAGTGAATTGTCAAAATCTGATGCCTCTGTTGTCAAAGTGGACCCAATGAAAATGGCAACTGCATGGGATGAATCAATACTGGTGACAAAGTTGACAGAAACTTTTATGCGTCTGTCAGAAAGACTCTCTGGCTTTCTCAGTGAAAGCCAATCAAAACTTATGTTTACAAAATTTTTTGATCAAATATCAAGACTCTTGGAGGACTCTTTTCTATATGAACGCTTTAATGAGATAAGAGGGAAACTTTCAAGTTTGTTAGAAGCAAGGCAAAATTCAGTTGTGGCTAGCCAAATCAGGGATCTTAGTCAAAAGCTTGTAAATATTATTGAAGAAAGTCAACGTTCTGTTTCCCCTCAGTTGTTTAATTTACAAGAGAGATTTTTCACGACAATAGAAGACTTCCAGAAGCAGCTTGACTTGATCGTCAAGTATGATTGGGACTTTGACAACTACCTGGAAGAGGACATTCCTGCTGCGGTGAGGTGACTTTTCTCCCTGCTGGCAATCTATAAACATTGATTACTCTTTCTTGTTTACCATCTAAATTTGACCTTCTTGGAGGCATTACATTCTGATTATTTAGCATATTTTATTACAAAAACCAAATATGCATACAATGTACATAATAAATTATCCGTTGTATTACAGATGGAATATATAAGGGCCCAAACTAAACCAAAGGATGGTAAATTACTTGCTATTGGACACTCAATGGGAGGCATCTTGCTGTATGCTTTGCTGTCACGTTGTGGTAAGATGCCATTACTTAGCTAATCCTCAGTCACTTGCCATGTTTTCTATGTAACAATACTATGATGTGGTAGAAATTGATAGAAACTTATTTACAATAATTTGGTAATGACATGACATTTTGAATGCTTTTGTTTGCTTCATTTATCCTACGCATATGGCTGATCCTCTTTTAGATACATTTGACCCTAGCAAAATTTGAACTGTAATTTTTTTGGTAGTTCATACCTGTTAGTTAGCGGCTTCATGTCATATCTACTGAAGGGTGAACGAACATGCTTTAAAAGGCTAAAATAAAGGCTGTGGGTCTCTCACGAGCCCTTTTTTATTTTTATTTTTTTATCCTAATGTTAGCTTGCATGGTACTTAAAAAATGGTTGCTTTGGTTATGGAGGGGCTTACCAAGCATATTTATGACGACATCCCTTGGTTTATGTTGTTCGCAGATGAGATTATATTGATAGATGAAAATATGTTTGAGGTTAGTCTTAAGTTAGAATTGATAGATGAAAATATGTTTGAGGTTAGTCTTAAGTTAGAATTTTGGAGGCACATTTGGCGTCCAGATGTTTTAGAGTAAGTAGGACTAAAATAAAATATATGCATTGCATGTTTAGTAAAGTTAAAACAATGAATTATAACATAGTAAAAATTAAGGACAAAAAAGTACCAAAAAATGATCATCTTTGGTATCTTGGAATGCAAAGGTAGGGATTGAAGAAGATGTTATCCATCAGATTTGAGTAGGATGGTTAAAATGGAGGAGTGCTTTGGGTGTTTTTTGTGGCCATGGAACACCTAGGAAAATTTTATAGGACATCTACTAGGTCAATTGCACTTTATTGTTCATTATATTGGGCTATTAAGGAGCAGTACTCTAATAAGATGAGTGTGGCGGAAATGAGAATGCTAAAATAGATGTTGGCAATATAAAAAAAGACAGGATAAGAAATGAAGGTATTCGAAAAAAGTTAATATGGCAATCGATAAGGAGTTGAGAGAAAATCATTTAAAATAGTTTAGTCATATCCAATATTACCTAGAGGTGCTCCAGTAAGGAAGATTGGTTGGATTTAAGTGTAAAAAGGACAAAAGGTGAACTTATGACTACGTGGACTGAAATTGTAAAGAAAAACTTAAATTTCAAATAAGCTAATTGAAAATATAGCCCTTGGTAGAAATTAATGGAGATAAAGGATTCATGTAACCAACTCTAATTAGTTTGAACTAAGATTTTATTGAGTTGAGTTGCATGATAGTGATAAGAGTCCCAAGCAATGTTACTTCGGCACAATTCACTATGATATGCGAAACAAAATACGATATTGTTTACGGATGTAGTACAGTTGGGGTCGTAACATGGTACATATATATATTTTTTTTAACGGATATAGTACAATTGAGTTAACCTTTGTTGGACTTTTTTTTGGTAGGTAAGCTTTGTTGGACTTGGATTGCCCTTTGGGTTAAGCTTATTTGGTTTGTATTGTATGACAGTTTTAATAGCACTCGATTAAAAAAAAATGTTAAAATAATGGGTAAATTACACTTTACCTCCTTCAAGTTAGACCAAAAATCAATATCCTAGGTTTTATTTTGTGACATTAACACCCCACCCCTGGTATAAACTGAACTATAACCATTAGGCTTTCCATTCACGTTAACGACTTTGTTATTAAATGTCCAAAATGCTTTTTTACCCTAGTTTTTTTGTCCTTATCATACACATCATGTACATTGTTTGGGAGGAGATGAATGGGAGGGAGGGAAGTAAATGAAGGTAACAAATTCATCTCCATTCACCTCCTTTAACCAATTTTCTTTCACCCCCAATTTGGGGGTGAATGGGTGTAAAAACATTTTAAAGCATGTTTTCTCTAATTTTTCCCTTAATATTTTTTATTATTTCCACAAATATCTATCACAAATATATATATTTTAATGAGTATAATAATATTTTTAACTATATTCTCTATCTTCGCCACCAATCTCCTTCCCATCTCTCCTAAACAAAGAAAAAAATAATTAACCTCCATTCTCTTCCCTTCCATTCCCCCTTATTTACTTTACTTCCTTTGCCCTCTCCTCCCATCCCATTCTCCTAAACAAAGGCTTAGGCTTTAGCAATGGTTGTATGCAATAGGTGACTGTTTTGTTGATGGTTATGGCAAAATTTTTGTAGGATTTACTTCCCCCTTCATAGAAGTTTAAATATGTTGGTGGAAGTGTCACAATCTCAAATTAGCCTTTTCTTTATAGATAATAGTTGTGTTAGTTTAAGGAAGTATATATTTATATATTTGTGTGGTATTGAGGTTACTTGTGATGTAATTGTTGGTGCGCACCTCATTTGAGAAGGAGATAGTTTGGCAAGCCACTCCCAAAGTGAGACAATAAAGGAAGAACAATGTGTCTGAGAGAGAGAGAGAGAGAGAGAGAGAGAGGGGTTGGTAGAAATGTTCAATATTCGTAATAAGTGAGGCACCACAAACATAAGGAAGGGATAAAGGTATGGAATGCCTAAGGAATCGTTGTTGTGACATAGTTGCATGGGAGGCTCTTTGGCAAAGGGGTACGCAGGTTTGCAACCTAATGGGGGAGGACAGTATGTTCTTGGCAACTGGTAGTTTGGGGGGGGGGGGCGCATTAACTACCACAGGTGCATATATGCACGAGAAGGGATAGCCTTTTGCTAGGGAAAGTGCCATAGGCTAGGTAAGAGTAGTATGGCAAGCTCTTGCTCTTACTTCTGGTCCATTGTCATCTTGATGCAGGATCTCAGAGAAGAGGAAAGAATCAAAGAAGAGGAGGAAGAAGAAGAACGAGAAGGAGAAGGAGAATGAGAGAGAGGGCACCAGCTATAACAATTAAATTATCATTCAATTTAATAATGTTCTATTAACCCCAATTAGGATTTAAATAGAAAAATTCATGGTCCTAACACAATGGCCTAAAATAAAATAGACCTAATACTAAAATAGTCCAAAAATAAATGGGTCCAAATAACCTCTAATAATGTAAACTCATTATTAATAAAACAAAAAACAAATGGGTCTAAATAATAAATAATAATAATAAAAAGAAATAAATTTGTAAACTGATGTCCTCATCAACTCTCTCGGATTAAGAAGAACTCGACTCCATCGAGTTGAAAACTTGGCACTATTATCGGGTTGCATTTTTCACTTGACAAGACATCTTTGGAGTTGAAAGAAAATGAGATCCTCAAAATCGAATACAGATAGACACCGCTAAAGAGGTGGAGGAACTGGAACTGTTATAAAAATATCGCCATAACCTGCAGATAATATTTGAGGCCCAAAGATGGCTCGACAAGGTGATAAGTTCTCCACATGGCAAATTACGACAAAACTCATAGCACATGATAATGTAAAAACAGTTGCTTTAGGTGCAGGATCACAAATGATATAAATGGTTCAATGCCTTTAGCATGCAAATTTTGGTAGAACGATATGGGATAGTAAACAGACAATGCATAAGTCATTATTGAGTTACATCTGTTAAAATCCTTATTCCCACCAATAACATAAGTAGGAAATTTATAATAATTATTACTCAACCCAATTTTTCATTTAATATCAACATTATCAAAAGGAGGTGGAATATGTGGTTGAGAAAAAAATGATGAAGGATGATGCAACTGAACTTATCAAATTAGAATCCCTTAAAGATGAATAAGTGGCTAGAAATTCAATGATATCAATAGAATAATGGTAAGAGATGCCACTCACAATTTGTAAGAGAAACTGTTCAATGTATGCAAGAATGTCTCTATTATACACTAGAAGTAAGGAGGACTCATGCAACTGAATGATCTCATGAGAGAACAACTTGGATATAGACTCGAAGAATTCCCAACTGATGAGGTCACTAAGTAAAACTCTTGAGATGCTTAAATAATATCCCCTGAAAAAGTAGTTATCACCAATGATAAAGTTTATGTAATCTTGACGATCATTATTCATGATATCCTCAAATAAACCAACAAAATCAAGATAAGATGATGGTAGAACCAAATCAACCATTTCAGACACATTTTGAGAATTTGGTGACTCGTCATGATCAAATAAGGAATTAATTGTCAAAAGATGAGACTCAATAATAGAATCACAAGTGCTAATAGAAACAATAGGAACGCTAGGTTCGGGGGATGAATGTTTTAACTCAATAGTTTGTATAGGGCACTTCGACTTTGACATGAACTCACAAGACTCAAATTCATAATATTTTTCAATCTCTAAAGCTTTGGAATAAGTTTTATCTAAGGTCTTATGAGTGTATTGCTGAACTTTCTCATGGATGCAAGGCCTTAGCCCAAGGACAAATCTATTGATAGCATAAGGTGCATTTCGAAAGTTAGACCACTTCCTAAGATTTTTAAATTGATCAAAATACTTATAAACAGAAGAATACTCCTGTTTAAGACGCATTAACTGAGACCATGCCTTATCTATAAAACTTTTAGGAACAAATCGATCGCTCAAAATTTGTTTCATTAAGGCCCATCGAGTAATAGGTCTATGGTATAACTCAACTGTTTGCCAATACTCTCTCGCATAATTGGTCAATCTTGTTTTGGTCAAACGAATGCATTGGTCATTAGACAGGTTGTGATAGTAAAAAATGTATTCAATATCATCTATCCAATCAAGAAACTCATGAGGATCGATAGTGCCACTAGAATAAGGAAGATCTTTGACATAAGTTTGATGAATAGAACGAAGTCCTACTTTATTACTTCAATATGATTGGTTTTCAAAATTCATAGTAAAAGGATAGAAGCAATTTTTTTTTTTTTTTTTAATGTTGATATTAAAGAAAACTAAAAAAAAGAGTAATAAAAATATAAAATTCTAATATGCTTAAAATAGGAATGACGAATCTAATAAATGAAACTCAAGAAATAATTTAGGCACGCAATGGGTGAGTGATTTTTTTTTATAAGATGGGTAACAATTAACTAAATTCAAAAGGAAACTAAGGACTAAGATAAATGAAACAAAATGGTAAGGTTCAAGTTCAAATTTATGCAATTCACATTACCATATGATATAAGCATTTATCATAATTAACAATGAGAGAATTGGAGCATGGCTCTTTGGCCGAGTGGCAGATGGCCCCCTTCGCCTGCTCACCCACTCGGGTTCAACACCCCGGGTGTCCCCCCCACCTTACCTATCAAAAAAAAAAAAAAAAAAAACAATGAGAGAATTGTATCTTAATCCAAACCTTTGCTCCAAACTACGTAAAGTGCTCACTTTTGAAATAATTGAATATGTAGTTGGCTGTCCTGTTATTTGGACTTTGCCAAGAATGAACCGAGAGGTGGCCTGGAGTATTTTGGACTTCGCCGGAGATAGCGTAAAAAGTTGCCAGAGGTGGCTGAAAAGTCGTCGGAGCACATTTTAGATCGCTGGAGTGTGGCAGTTCGAGTGGCGTATTCTGGACTTTGCCGGAGTTCGCTGGAAAAGTTGCCGGTCGGTCACTAGAGCCACTGGCGAGTTCACCGGAGATAGGTGGTGCCAATGGTGAGGTTAGCCGGAATTAAATATTGGTAGAAATGCACGAAAATATACTCGTAGGGTTTGAGGGTGCGTAAGGCGGCGGTGGTCGTGGCCACGGCTGCAGTGGCAACTACTGCTGCGGCTACTATTTTTTTTTTTTCCTAACCAGAACAGTGATCAGGGTTTTAGAAAGTTTTTAGGATTCTTTTCTCTAATACCAAGGTTGATGTATGATCTCAAAGAAGAAGAAAGAATCAAAGAAGGAGAAGGCGAAGGAGAATGAGAATGAGAATGAGAATGAGAATGAGAGAGAGGGCAGCAACTATAACAATCAAATTATTATTCAATCTAATAATGTTCTGTTAACCTTAATTAGGGTTTAAATAGAAAAATTCATGAACTTTACATCATAAACCAAACCAAACCAAACCAAGCCTTTTCCCACTAGGTGGGGTCGGCTATATGGATCTGTCGACGCCAATTAGATTTGTTTAGGGTCATGGATTTAACATAAAGGTCTAAAATAAAATAGACTTAATACTAAAATAGCTCAAAAACAAATGGATCCAAATAACTTCTAATAATATAAACTCATTATCAATAAAGCCCCAAAACAAATGGGTCTAAATACCAAACCAAACCAAGCCTTTTCCCACTAGGTGGGGTCGGCTATATGGATTTGTGTCAGAAAATCCATAAAAAATTCAACAAAGTTTTATGCTGGCTGTCGACTACCTAACACAACCCTCCTCCTTTATTCGGGCTTGGGACTGCCCATGAAAAAAACATAGGCGGAATTAAATGGGTTTAAATAATAAATAATAATAATAAAAAGAAATAAATTTGAAAACTGATGTCCTCGTCACGTCTTGAATGTTCCTTAGTCTCTTCTGTGGAGGAGTTGTTACTCAGACTTGGTTGTTTTCCTGAGTGGAGTGTTGAGGGGCCTCCAATGAGGCTCTTGCTAAGATGAGATACAAGTTTAGTGGCTTGTCAAAGAAGTGCTCACACAGACGTCCTCAGAGAGCTCAGGTGAGGGCGAATGAGTCAAGCAACTTAGTCAATGAGGCACATTGCACCCAAGGTTATTAGTATGTCTTGGAGGGAGTTATGTCCAGTTATCACCTCACGAGGTCAACATGTGGATCTTGGATATTATGCCACATGGGCCACATTGGGGGTATCTACAGTTTTTATTGTATTCTATTTGTTGAAATTATTATTATTATTATTCTTTTTGGTGTATTGACATGTTTCATCTCAAAAGGTTTTGAAGGGAGAGACCCGGGATTGGCAGCAATTGTTACTCTGGCTTCATCACTAGACTATACATCTTCAAAATCATCGCTCAAAATGCTTTTGCCTCTTGTGAGTTGATGAAATATTTGATTGTGGATTGGCTGTGTCTTCTACTTTTAGTTACTTTCTGCATGTTTGGGCAGCACAATCTCTTTTAAGAATCTAGCAAAAAAAATGCACTTTGCATGTAGGCTGATCCTGCTCAAGCTCTCAATGTTCCTGTTGTTCCTTTAGGGGCAATACTGACGGCAGCTTATCCTCTTTCATCCAATCCTCCTTATGCCTTGTCTTGGCTTAATCCTTTGATATCAGCAGAGAACATGATGCATCCGGAGTTGTTAAAAAAGCTTGTCCTGAACAACTTTTGTAAGTACAACATGCAATATTACTTCATTATGAATTTCAGATTATAATTTTTTCATTTCTTGTTCTAAATTTTGAACGCATAGACTTGTAATTTGAAGTGCATTCAAAACAATGTTTTTATGTATATTACACTTTAGGACTTTGGTATTAGCTTGATATTATAACATTGTCACTAGTGCATAAAAATTGAATATGTATACTTTAAGCCATGTTGTTTTCAAATGCTTTGAAATACATTAGTATATGCATTTTCATTGTAGTTTTTTAATCTATGGATAGGGGGAATTTTTTTTTCCTGTGATGCAAATTTAGTCCAACAAAGATAATGTACCATCAATTTGATGTTGTTCTGCCTTCAAGTAAAAGTTAATGTGATAATTAATGGTACACTTATGTAGGATATCAAATTGTGTCCTAAGGAGAGATTGGAGTAAAATGAAGTATATTAACAAATGCAAGCATAAATTTGTTTTGTGATTTGTCAGAGGGGTATTATTGAGACGCTTGCCAAAAGAAAGAGAGCAATCCCGGCATATTCTACAATCAGTTAAGGAAACAGTTAAAAAGGTTTCTCAGGGAATTAACTGCTGTTTTAATATAGAATTATGGACATTTGATAAAGCCTAGAACCATTGAGAATGCTAAGTTGCACAAGAGAGAGAAGAAGGGTTCAAGTTATTAGATGAAAGGACATCACTCAATGTGGGTGCCTGCTAGTTATGGGTGCCCGGAGCTGTTAGATTTAAAAGGCTGGATCAAAGATTAGTACGAGTGCTCTGCCTGAAATCTAAACTAGCTTTCTTGGTTCTACAATTTATTTACAAAATAGTTGCATTATGTGATTGTATATCCTGACCTAATCAAAGGAGGAAATAATTCAATAATCAGTGTAAAGTTTCAATTTTCTTTCACCTGCTTAAAGATTCCTGTTGAGATTTTTTATTTTTTTTCCTATCCAGTATCAGTATTAGATGATGATGTCCCTTCCAGCTTACTGGTTCTATTCTGATAAGGGTTTGATCAAAACTGGTAGGTACCGTACCTGCTAAATTGATCTTGCAGCTGACAACAGCTTTCCGAGAAGGTGGGTTGTCTGACAGAAGAAGTTCGTTTTTCTACAAGGATCATCTACACAAAAGCAAGGTTTCTGTATTGGCTATTGCTGGAGATCAGGACCTAATTTGCCCCCCAGAAGCTGTTTATGGTGCGTTTCAAGTCGAAATAATCCATACATATGTGTGTCTTGGCCTTTGGCATTATTATTATTATTAATCATCTGGCTTATTTTCTTATGAAACAGAAACTGTAAAGCTCTTTCCTGAGCACTTGGTCACGTATAAAATGTTTGGAGAACCTGGGGGTCCGCATTATGCTCATTATGACTTGGTGGGAGGACGACTGGTATGCTCATTTTTCTACTCTTCACCCTCGTCGAGACGGTGAAAATATCCTTCTCGACTATTCATTTTTCTAATATTCATTTACGCTGCCAGTCCTTGTAATAACTTCAATTCTGCATTCAATCAAAATTCAGGCTGTAGATCAAGTGTATCCATGTATAATACAATTTCTCTGCAAGAATGACTGACATGTTGATCTGGAGCTTGAGATTTGTTTACCATCAAAATTCATTATTTCTAAAGCAGGACAGGTCTCTCTCTCTCTCTTTCTCTCTGTGTTTTAATCCTACACTTCATCAGATTCTTATATTCGTACTTGGTTGTGCGAGTATAGGAGAGCCATGTGGATGGAGTTGCGAGCTGAGAAGGGACGTAATGCTTTGGATGAATGTAGCCAACGTTGTGGTTGATGTATTGGGTTTATATTGTGAATGTAATTAATTGAAGGTGGGTAAGGTTCTAATCTATTTGGCCGTGGATTAAAAGCTCGAAAGAAATTTCCACGGTTACAGTGTTTGTTTCCTTGGATAAGTCTTGTGAAAGAATTCTTAAAATGGAGTTTCGGCAGCAAACTTATTATCATTAGTATTATTATTGCAAAAACGTGGCCCCATTTTTTTCTAGTGTGCAACTCTTGAATGAGAAATACATGGTAGATGCTACCCCTGCGTACGGATTCAAAGATGATTGTTTAACAAATCAGTAGGCTTTAACCAACACCAAACACAGAGAGTAACAGAGTTTTGAGGGTCTGAATATGATACAACACCATTTAGATCGGGATTAATATCTGCCACTGCCAATCGACTTCTATAGGAACCACCTCCGAAGATGAAAGGAGGAACCAGTGAGCCACATATGGACTTGTTCTTGGGCTTTTTGATGCGCGAGTTTTTGGTTTTACTCTTCCAAATTAACTGACCGTTTGTCTCAATTAGAAGTGGCTCACGGTCTCATGTCCCTGACGAATTGTTTACACGTGTCTCCATCAATTGCCGACAGGTGTTTTTTTTTTTTTTTTTTTTGGGTTTTTTTAAATGATTAGTCATGAAGATGTGAAGATATAAATCTGGTATTAGTCGTTACTGTTTTTATAGTTGGTTATTAAGTTAAACTTGATTCGTCATGAACATAGTTGTTGCTTGTTTTTATGATTGACGATTAGTCATGAAATTAGTTGTTATTTGTTTTTATTATTGGTTATTAAGGGTCCGTTTGGGAAGAGTAGCCATTAACCAAGGCTAATGGCTATTTCAATAGTGTTTGGACTTTTTTACTTTTATATTTTAATCTTCTTTTAAACTTTCAATGGTAAAAATATCAAGTTAACAAAAACAAGCTAGTCACCTAAAAAAAGTCACTTTTTTCTCAAATACAAAATTAGCTAATTTTTTTTTTAGGTAGTTACTAACCATTAACCATTAGTCACTTTTTTTTTTTTTTCCCCAAATACAAATTAGTTAGTTTTTTTTTTAGCTAATTATTAGTCATTAGCTAAGTCAATGCTAATTGTTCCCAAACAGAGTCTAAGTTGACTCGATTGGTCACGAGAATATAACGACATACATCTGCACGTGTAAATTTTTATTTGTTTTCTATGATTGGTCATTGAGATGACTTGATTTGTCATGATGATATAATGATATATTTTTGTAGGCATAAGTTATTTTTATGATCTGTCGTTAATTTGACTCGATCATTCATGAAGGTGTGGATTTATAAGTGTTACTTGTTTTTATGGTTGATCATTAAGTAAACTCAAAGAGGATAAATGTCAAAATTAGCTTTGACACAAAAGTGAATATTTAATTATACTTTGTTGGTATGATTTGAAGTGGGAGGTTTGTAGTGCATACTTTTTACTCAATAAAAACAAATGAAGGGATTATATTCGTTTAAAAAAAAAAAAACGAAGGACAAATGAAGGGATTATCGGGTGGTTAGGTGCCATTTGAGTGTTGACAGAGGGTTTGTTTGGAGTTACATAAAATTACATAAATTAATGTCTCTTGTTTTGTGCAGTGAGTAGCGAATTTAAATTTTACAGTCTCGTAATTTGTGTTTGTAGAAATTTGTAAAGTTTTATATTTTTTTTCTAACTCCAAATGTTGCCAAGGTTATCGTTATCACTTTTGTGAATCATATTTTATTATATATATATATATACACTAATAATAATTTGTGCTTATGACATTCTAAATAAAATTAGTATTAAATTTCTTATATAGTTAAAACTTTGGACAAAAGGTTCAAATCGAAAAAAATTTATGATAATTTATGAGTTTTAATTTTTCCCAAAACTTTGGGCCCTAACAGTTATTACATATGTTTTGGTCTTTCTCTCTCTCCAATTAATTTTTGATAAGTATGATGAAAGAAAATACAAATTATGGAACTTAGATTTGGAAAGTTTAATTTTTTAGAAATCATAACTGAATAAAATTTAAGTTTACAGTTTTGATTTGCATATAAACTTTACTCTTGAAATATGGTGAAATTTAAAATGTTCGAACTGTTTTGTGAAATAGATAATAATAGAGTTTACTAAAATAAAAATTGAATAAAAAGTTAAAAATATAAAAATGATCTTAATCATTGAACGGAAAAAAAATTAATTCTTAGGTTAAAAGGCGAACACCAAGACAAGGTTGGGCAGATGAAACATAAATTCACCCGCTAGCGGACTTGATCGAGAATTTATGTATGATTGATGGCAGTGTCTGAGAAAGGGCTCTTGAAATGCTATTACTGATGCCAAGGACAGTGGTCCATGCGCGTGGTAGAATTGGCAATGACTTTTTTGATTGCTGAGAGTGTGATATCAGCTCGATCAGAATTGAGTTCTGGATCGTTGAATTAAAATTTAATAATTCTAATACATTCATACATTTTTAATATAATAAAAAAAAAATAAATATGTTTAAATTGTTAAATTTTAATTTAACGATTAAAAGCTCAGTTATCACTAACTTAACAGTGCGCCCTGTGACCCTGTCAGCCCCCGAATCCACGAGACATCAATTCTAAATGCACATACTGGTCCTGGCCTTATTCCTGTGATTTCGTATATTTTGTTCTCTACTGATAGTGAAGTTTCTTAGTTCAAACTTCAAATGAAATGATCTACTGCGGAAAAATAATATTGACATATTGTTATTACATGTAGAAATATATGGCTCGAAAAAATAAATAAAATAAAATAAAATCGAAATTGAGTAAATCCGAGTGGAAAATATCAAACTCAGTTGTATAATTACAGTGTTGTTTCATGAAGGAAATGCTTGATTAGGCCCAATGGATATTGCAGCTCCAGAATATGAAGTCTCTGTTTCGTTCTCTGTGTCTGGCATTGCCAGACAGTTGATGTTAATCATGCTATGAAGTTGTATCGAGTTAGGGCTGAGCAAAAGTAGGTTAAAATTGAATTTTTGAACTGGAGCATTCCTGTTTGGTTTGAATAGCTCCGTCCATTTGATTGTTTCGATTGATTTAATTTGGAGATCATCCAAATTTCAGTTTTCGATTTTCAATTTGGTGTTTAAAAATTTGAAACTGAAACAACATAACCAACCTTTAATTACGCAAATGTATATAGATAAAATATAAATATATTAAAATTTATAATTCAATAAAATCTTAGTTCCAAACTACTTAACTTCGCTTGCCTAAATCTTCCTCCATCGTTCATCTCTATCTTAGGTTATATTTTTTAGAAGATTATATAAAATTAAATCTTTTCTCATAATTTGTCTACATAATCTTTTACTTGTTTGTATTTGAATCAACTCACTCTTCTATATTAGCGCGTTTCTAACTCTACGTTAAACATAACCAAATTATCTTAAATGTCCTCTTAATTTTTCTTCTATCATTGCCACCTCATTTTTCTTTTGAATATTTATTTCTTATCCTTTTTTTTTCCTTATATTGCCACAAATTTATTTAAGTATCTTAATTTTTATTTATGAGAATTTTGTTTTTTAATGGTCTAATACTCTGTACCATAAAATATAATTAGTTTTATGATCATTTTATAAAATCTCCTTTTCAAATTAGTATGTATTCTTTGATTGTGTAGAACTTGAGCCACTTAATTTATCTTAAACGTCCTCTTAATTTTTCTTCTATCATTGCCAACTCATTTTTCTTTTGAAGATTTATTTCTTATCCTTTTTTTTTTCCTTATATTGTCACAAATTTATTTAAGTATATTAATTTTTATTTATGAGAATTTTACTTTTTAATGATCCAATATTCTGTACCATAAAATATAATTAGTTTTATGATTATTTTATAAAATTTCCTTTTCAAATTAGTATGTATTCCCTGATCGCGTAGAACTTGAGGCACTTCATTTTAACCACATTGCTTGAATCTAATGAATAAAATCATCTCCTTTTCATTTGATTAAAAAGAACCCAAAAAATTAAAAAAAAAAAAGGGAAAAGGAAGGGGAAGAAAAAGGAAACAAATAAAAACACAGGAAGTTCTTGAACATTATTGTTCTGTTGGTTGTTTTGTTGATATTGGGAAAAGCAAGCATGGGCTATGTACTGATTCTCTAATTGATTCTGGCATGGCAAGTTATTGTTCTTAGTTCCTTGATTTTGCCGTGAGGCTGGTAGGATCTCTTGTCAGCCTCCTGGTGTTGAGACCATCTCAAAATCTGCCCATCACTCCATGCTCCCAGGCTCACATCAGAAAGTGAGAAACTACATATATATATATAATGCACTTGCCTGGTTTAAGAACTTCTACACATTCTCTTGTCCATACACACAAGACATACAGATACAAATACATGTAGATGTTTTTTATTGTATCGTTGACCACTTATTTTCAACTGCAAAGAGACCTACCCTTCTTCACTACCAGGACATAAATTTATATGGCCATAACCATTGGGTATGCATGATGATCTTAAAATGATTATTAGCATTGTAAACGAACCAAGTTGAGCGAGTGGTAAATTGTCAAAGTTAGTCCGAAAACCTTGTTGAATTTGAGATTATGTTTAAGCTTGACTCGTTAACCTTTTGAGCTGAACTTTAATCTAACTGAGTTAGAGTAGCTTGATTATTTTATACAGATTGATGCTTATCGAGCCAACCTTAAATCGAAATGAGTTACATATTATGTTCAAACTTGGTTTGGTTTCTTAACAAACTGGCCCTAAACAACTTTGAGCAAATTGAATACGGATTGAGTTCGAGTTGTTTGATTCGTTTAACAGTGAGGCAGAACCTTGCATTATTGGGTCTGCCTGATCCTTGGCACCAGGCATTGAGAAACATCAAAGCACTGTTGAATTTGCTGGCTTTGCAATATTTGGCGGGTATGTTGCCCATGAATGGATTTCCAAGGTCTGTAATTTATCTTGAGGTAATATATGGATGCTGAATCAGAAGTATACCTTATTGGATATTTACAACTAAAGCCAATCCCCCCCCCCCCCCAAAAAAAAAGAATGATGATAATAAATAAAATAAATAAATAAAAATAAAAAATAAATTAAAAGCAATTTAATTAAATTATATTGTATTGGGGTGAAAATTTTACTCGTGTAAATTTGACTTGTAACAAAAGTTTTGGCCTTGATTAGGTCAGGATAAGGAAGCAAATGAATTAGTTCTAACAAAACAACCCCTTCTGCATTTGTTTTTCTTTCTCAATTTCAATTAAAATATTGACATCATTCTAACTTCAAAACTTACATAAATGAAATCATAAATTTATTAAATTGACACTTGCTTACAAGACAAAGCACTGCACTAATGATAGTCCTAGCTAGTCCTAGCTACCTGGCATCTTAATTCCTCTCATACCCTTGTTTTCTCACCTCTGATCACTGTCAGATTTAAGCACCAGAAATACAGATAGATCTTTTGTAGCAATTCCGGGATACAGAATCCAAACCCACTTTTTATAAAGATCAATCTGACCATCCCTTGCTCTTCTGGTTGTTTGTTACTTCCCTGTGTTGTTACATGCTATTAGTGGCAGAAAACACAGTGGGTGTGTTTGAATCAAGAGTATGTCTAGAGAAAAATAGAAGGCAAGGAATTTGGACTTTTAAACTTGTCACTTTAAATAAAAATACCTTCAATGTGTACCATAATTATAAAATTGTCATTGACACATTATTCTAATAGCTTAGTATGATAAATCTTTGTGGTAGAATAGTATCACCTGATTCAAAATTATTTTTCGCATTTGGTTTGTGTTGGAATATGGTAGAAAAACTCATGGGATTAAAGAAATAAAAAATAACTAAATTAGAAAGTTAATTTATTGATGAATGCCTTCCATTTTCATATATTTTCTAATCCACTCAAATAACATGCATTTAAGATTTTATATTTTCTTCTCTTTTTCTATTTTTCCTTTCGCTTTTCTTCTATTTTTCCTTTCCAAACACACCCAGTGACAATTCCTCAATGATTGATAATGGGGAAAACCCTGCCTTTGTCATCCCTGTCACTTGCATCTCATACACCTTGTTCAGCCTCTAATATTTTTATTTATTTATCTTTTTTCACTGGCGATAAGAGTAGATGATCTGTGCATAAATATAGGTCTTTATTCAGGTCCTGCCACAGCAGCCTAATTTTCACTGGTTCAATTAATTTATTGTTTGTTCAGCCATGGATTCAAACTCATCAGGCTATCATCTCAACCATTCAACTCTTCCCTCAGTCTACCACAAAGCCGAGGAGGATGGTGATAGTTTAATTGATTTGGGACTCAGTCTTAGAGCCTTGCAGCCTGAAGCTCATCATCCATCTGGACATGGTGCTGTTGGAATTTTTTCATATGTTGAGCATACATTAATTAATTTTTTATTTTGTCAAAAACGGGTTAGAACCAAGTTAAAGATGAGAACATACATGATAAGGCCCATATTGTTATGATCTATTTTGTTAGGCTTATGTGCACCTAATAGGGATAATGAGGATAGACGGTTAGTGTGGGCCAATTGTTAAACCCACTGCAGGCCTTTTATGGGAAGGCCCAGTAAGACTAGGGTTCACCCTCTATATAATGGCTAGGTCCCTTCTCTTCACAATATGTAGACAGTTGTTCCCGTTGATAACCGTCATATTGATTGTGATAGAGAGGAAGACCAAGTCCTAATAATTTTGATCTTTCAGAGTTGAAGATGGAGCAATCACAATCTCGTACGCTTCCGCATATTTTATTTTTATGTAATCAATATTCCAATCTTTGCATACAATTGTTTAAAATTTATTCCAACAGGTGCATCCCTTGTTTTCCCTTTTTTCTTTCTTTCTGCAAAGTAATTAGGAACTCACCTGAGTAGTTTTAGTGTGCATGTATATATATATATATATATATTATGAGATGAACCTAACCTCTCTCCAAGACATTGTTACATTGGACCATTCTTAGAAAATAAATTCGGGACTCACGAACTATTTTACAAGAAGTACAGTTTATGCGGATGGCTTGGAGAGTTTCCAAACCACAACCTCTCCGAGTTTATAACTAAGGAGTTCTAGAAAAATCAATTGCAACATCTCGGAGAAATGAACCATTGATAGCAAAACTAGGAAGAATTTCGGTATGATTTCAAACAAAGGAAAAAAAACCAAATAATAATAATAATAATAATAATAATAATAAAGAAAAATTTAAGAACAAATTATAGGGGTTGAAATGCATGCTACAGAAACATAGCATTATATGAAGATATCATAATACTGAAAAGAAAAGTCTGTTTGGTTCAAGAACAAAATAAAAGAAGAAGAATCAATGATTTGTCTAATGAAAATAAAAGATGACGGAAATAAAATTACTTACACACGCGCTTCATATATATATATATATAGTTAACTAAATGAAAAAAAAATATTTTCTTATCATTTTTCTAACACAACCAAAAAAATAGAATAAATTTAACATCTTTTATTTTGTTTTACTTTTATGTCTTTCTCGTTTTCCCTTTTTTCCGCTCAAATTCTGTACCCAAACACACCAGAATTTAAAGAACTGCAAGAAGTTCTCTACCCGAGAGAGAGAGAGAGAGAGAGAGAGGGGGGGGGGCGGGGGAGAAAAGGGTATAGGAAGTCAGTTATGCCAATTGAGATACGAAAGGGAAGTGAGCATTGGAAGGCATGTATATATAACTTCTAGGAAGGCCAGTTATTTGTTAGCCTAGCAAATTAAGGAATGTTGATGAGTAGCTGTAGCATTATTATTGTTATTATTTTGTTTTTATTTATCATTGTTATTATTTATTTTTTTGACTACATTAAGAATCACGGTTATTTATCGAGGTTGACGAGGGGTGGCCGAGCTAAGTTGATGAGTAGTTTGTCGTATCTAAGAGTAGTTGCGAATATGGAAATTGCAATATACATACATGTATATATATATATATGTATATATATATATATATGCAGCCAAACAGATCTCAGATGTCAATCTTTGTATGCATGCAAGTAGACGATTATGGTGATCCGATAGACTGGCAAGAGCTGAACCCAGAGACGAAAAGCACAAAAATGGGACGTAGGAGGAGAAAAACCAGGGAGGATTCAGATGATGATGAAGAAGAGGCAGAGGGAGTTCAAAGCAAAGAGCGCCGGGCTTACGTGAAGGTCAACATGGATGGGGTCATTATTGGAAGGAAAATATGCATCCTTCAACATATGGGTTACTCAACCCTTGCACTTCAGCTTGAGGACATGTTTGGTAATGCACTAAAGTTTTGTCTCGATCTGAGCTTAATTGACACAATCCATTTTTGCAAGTTAATGGCATATGGTTGTGTTTGGTTTACTAATTTTCTCTGAAAATCTCTGAAAATATATAAAAGTTATTTATTTTTTATCTCACCGTACAAATTACGAACTTACAATTTATCTTATTTTATCTCACTTTTTATCACTCTAAACACACCATCGAAGTTATCAGGTAGACAGTCCATATCTGGTTTAAGGTTATTCCAGGCCGGGTCAGAGTATTCCCTGTTTTACCAGGACAGAGATGAGTCTTGGAGGACTGTTGGTGACGTCCCATGGGAGTAAGTTTTTCTATGGTTATTATTATTTTTATTTTTCCCCTAAACTTTGAACCATTTTATACAAACAGGAGGAGGCCAGTTGCCAATAGCATTGAGCATCGGTTTGGTTTTCAGTTAGTTCAGTTAATTCAGCTTCCAGGGAATCAAATTGAGTTTATTTAGTACGATTTTTAAAAAAAAAAAAATTCAAAATTGGGTTATTCTTGTTTTAATGTATTTATATTATATTAAATATAAATATATAATTATATATTAATATATAAATTAATAAAATTTGATTATTTCGATCAGTTGGGACTTCACTTTTTTAAGATTAAGCCTAAAATTAAAGATCAAAATATGACTACTCCGAAAATTGAATTGACTGATTGCACCGAATCGTTGTCAGCAAAATTGAACAATTCAATTAAAAAATTCAACTACAACTGAATTATGCTCGCCTCTAATTGCCAATGCCAACTTGAGTCTCATTTGATCATTGCATTGAAGCTCTAATTTTATGGTTAAATTCTATGACCTGATCAAATTTTTATTTTTTATTTTTTGCAGGGAGTTTGTAGATCGTGCGAAGCGGCTTAGAATTGTTAGGAAGAGTGAAACTCTTGTTCCCTCTTCATCGGCATTTGCTTAATCTCTCTCTCTCTCCTTATATATATATAGGCTTCGTTTGGAGCTAAACAAAATAAAATAAAATCTTATAAATCTCTACAAACACAAATTACGAAATAACAAAATTTAAATTATTCACTCATTACACGAATTACGAGACATTTACTTTTACAATTTTATTTTATTTTATATACTTTTATACAACTCCAAACACACCCTAATGTATTGTATAAGACTCTATCAAGGTGCTACAATTTCATTACTCACAAAAGTGGAAATGAATGCTCTGCGCCAAAGTAAACGGGGAAAAAATTAATTACTTCCATAGCCAGAAATTACCATCACAAAATTTGGATATCAACCGCAAAGCACAAGCACATAGATGAATAAAATGGACTTTTTTAACCTTGGCATTTGTAAGAGAACAAAAATTTAGGTATTAGGTATAGGGTTACCTAATGAGTTTCAGTGAGTTTCCCTTTAGTTAGTTTTTGAGCTACAGAATATATTTTCAAGGAATTAGATGGACATTTGGAGGCACAATTTCAGGAAAAAAACAACTTAACTTTTGACGTTTGAGTGTTTGGCAAGTCACTAATTTTTGTCATTTTTCTATTCAGTTACAATAACTTTTCAACTTAAAAAGTTACCAAAAGTTATTAAAAATTATCAAAAGTTACTAAAAATAATCATAAATTATTAAAATTTTTACCAAACACCTAAAAGTTGTAAAACGTTATTAAAAATTACTACTTGTTTCACCAAAACAAATCAAAAATTACAACTAATAATTTTTGACAATAAAAATATTAATTAAAAGTTGATAAAAATTATGCCTCCCAGTGCCCCCAAAAGCAAATGAAGAAAAGGCAAGCTCTGTTGGTTGGTCAGATACAAAACATTGGACCCTGTTTTGTCTTGTGACACTACAGCTAGCAAAATTGACCCCTACAATACATCATGTGGGTTACATATGAACCAAAGCAACACAAATTCAAGGTTGCGTTGCTGTATTAGTTTGACAAACCACATTCGGACAAGAATCTCAATTAAATCCAAGGACTTTGAAAGAATTCTCGCCATGCTTATGGGCAATTGATTTGTTGAGTCCACTCGCTTATGGACGGTCAGAAGCATTGATGAAGGCGTGGATCTCTTCTGCAAGTGAATTTACAGGGCTTTGTTCCACAACGTCCACAAGGACCACACTTCTATTTTAATTGTCGAATTTACAGGGCTCTGTTCCACAACGTCCACAAGGACCACACTTCTATTTTAATTGTCGATCGTGATGGCCTCTTGTATGATGATAACCAAATCACTGAATGGTCTTTATCAACTCCAATCCCCCATGAGTTTTCATACATACGTACATACATACAAACATGTATATATGTACACGGGGGTACTAGAGAGACCAAAGATCGAGGGAGTGGGGAGGCTGACCTTACTTTTAATGTCAGCTCAGGTACTTGAGATTGGAGTTGTTAGATTAAAATTCAACGGTTGAAATGTATTCACGCTTTTTTGGAGGCTTATGTTTTAGGAACCTTGTCCCCGAGTTGATATTAAAAGAAATGTCAGCCCAAATCCCAGATTGAGAACCATTCACGTCTGATGCATGTGCATGTAAGATCAGGAAAAGTGGAATGCCATCTCAAGTATAAGGGTTCGAATACAGGGAATCCCAAGAATAATAGTGCTGTGTTCGTTGTCCCCGTGCTTCAAGTATTGGAATAACGTTCTTATTTTTTCATTTTTGGTCCAACATAGGTTGAACGTACACCAGCTACTCTGTATTTGTTCCTAATGATATTCCAGCATCAACAATCTTTATGTGGGTCTAACTGAATAAAATAATACAGAATCATCCTTCTTTAGTGGTGTAAAGATTATATATACATATATATATATTCAAAAGAACCTCCACGATCTTGTGGATTCCTACAATGTATCAAGCAAATTACAAAAGGTCTCTGGGACGTGACAAGGGTTCCCCATATAACCTGTCACTGGCTAATTGTAATCCATGAAGCTTCACATGTTCAATAGTATTGTTTTTTGCCCAGCTAACAGGGCTAAGCATAGAGATATGGAGACAAACAAATCAAGAATTATATTTATAGTCTAAAGCAAACAACAAACAGACAAATGGTCTGCCATAAAAGCAATAAAAAGAAGAAGAAACATTCTTTACTCACATGTACCAACACCCAATTCACAACAAAAACAGTAACAATCTCTCACCTGATGCTCTCACAGCAGACCTAGCTTCACGTAGCTGTACTAACACTGAGAATTGAGAATCCTAAGCAAATGAAGTAGTTAAAACACATTCCCTCCAAATACACCAAAGGTCCACCATCTTCCGGTCCACTGCTTCACTTCTGCTGGCAATTTCACTGAAAGTTCCAATTAAACCATCTTGCTGAGCTGTCTGGTGAACAAGGTTTCCCAATGGATGTTATTTCAATCACTCGACACAGGCAGTCTTTTCAAAGCATCTGAGATATGCCTCATCGTAGGTCTCCTTTCAGGGCTGCTCTGTACACACGCCATTGCAATCTTTAAAACAGCAATCATCTCCTCTTCCTTATCCGCATCTTCCACTAAGTATGGGTCCAAAACGTCGGCAAGTGGCTTCTTTTCTTCGATGCAAAGCTGAATCCAGTTAACAAGATCCATTTCTGAGGTACCCACCTGGACTAATGGCATCCTTCCGGTGATCATTTCTAGTAAGATCACTCCGTATGAGTAAACATCCCATTTCTGGGATGGCTTCACCACTTTCAGTGCCTCGGGAGCTTGATAATAGGAACCCATATTTGCAGCTGAATTGATCGTTGCAACTTCTGATGGGATGTTGCTTTGTTGCCTTTGATGTGGTTCCTCAGAAGCCATTCGACTAGACTGCAGAGTTGGGGATCCTCCAGCTATATTAGCAAGGCGTCCAAGTCCAAAGTCGGAGATTGTGGGCTCCATATTTGCCCCAAGCAGTATATTACTTGGGTTCAGGTCTCCATGGACATATTTTTTGGGACTATACTCGTGCAAATAAACCAAACCTTTCGCTATTCCTTTAATTATTTTCAGACGAACAGACCATGGTAGAGGTGTAAATGATACCATTCCAGCCTTCCCTGTTGATATTAAACATCCAAATTGTCGAATCAACAAAAGAAACCAAAAAAAAACCAAGCTAAAAACCATTACAACTATCATTCACCCAAAAATGAAAACAATGATTACAGTAAAAACAAAAGGTAAACTTTGAGCCAAAAGGGTTTAGCAAAGCTCACCGTGCATAGCAGTTGCAAGGTTTCCATTAGGTATGTAATCGTAGATAAGCAGCTTCTCATCGACCGACCAGTAATAGGCTCTAAGAGTAACAATATTAGGATGCCTTAGCTTCCCAATTGCTTCCACTTCTGTCTGAAATTCTTTAAATCGCTGAGAGCCGCCTTCTCCCAATCTTCTAACAGCCAAGGTAAGCCCACCTTCAAGCACGACTTTGTAAACAATCCCAATCCCACTCTTCCCTAGCACAAATGCTGATGCTTTCAGAAGCTCATCAAGATCAAAAGCCACCTGCCCATCCAACGGTACAAGATCATACTGCTCAACATTCTCCGATAGAGTCTCGGATTCATCCTTTCTGAAGCACAAGCACTCTTTCCTTGCTTTCCCTCCTCCCTTGCTGTAACCATTATCATTCTTTCTCTTGCTGCAAGGACAAACTCTCGAATAGCAATACGAGAACAGAAGCCCAAGAAGACAAATTCCAACCACATCGCCTACAATAATGGCAATCACAGCTTTTTTACTGAGTCCTCTTCCGCCCCCACTATTTCCAGCATTATCACCAGTATTCTGCGGCGGGTAGTTACTTGGCAAGAAAGGGTACGAAGAAGTAGAGCTCGGTGTATCTGGTGAACATGGATTTTTCAAGGGGGGGCCACAAAGGCCTTGATTTCCTATAAACGCTGTTGGTCCTCTGTTCATAAGAGCACCAGTTTGTGGTATTGGTCCACTAAGATTGTTATATGTGAGATCAATATAGACCTTCTCAGGAAGGTCACCAAGGCTAGCTGGGATGGAACCACTAAACAGATTGTGAGACAAATCAACAGTTCCTTGCAAATTAGACAAATTCCCCAAGTCACTAGGAATTGAATCACTGAATTTGTTGAAAGAAAGGTCCAGTTTTTCAAGAGAAACCAAATTAACCCCAAAACCAAGAGGAAGAGAGCCTGTGAAATTGTTTTGACTGAGATCAAGTGTTCTCAGTCTCTTGCACTGAATTAATGATGTGGGTAGTGACCCATTGAAGAAATTTTGTGATAAGTCTAAATTTTGAAGGTATTTGAGCTTCCCAATCTCAGAAGGGATAGACCCAGACAAGAAATTTCCATAAAGGACCAAGCTTTGAAGCCCCTGAGCTTCAAAGAGACCAACAGGTAACCTCCCAGAGAAGTTATTGTTCCTTAAATTTACATGTCTTAGCTGAGAGAGAGACCCAAGAGAAGAAGAAATAAACCCAAATAACTTCTTCTTTGGAATGCTAACAGACACAACCATTTGTTCTTTGCATGTCACCCCGTTCCAAGAACAAGGGTTTTCATCAGAATAGTTCCAGTTGTTGAGTGACCCTTCTGGGTCTCCTGTAATGGACTGTTTGAATGACCAGAGGGCAACCCCTTCATCATTCAAAGAACCCACTGGAGCTTGAGAGTTGCAGAGAACCAAAATGAACAAAAGCAAAGCTAACATCTCAACAAAAAAAAAAAAAAAGCTAGAATAAAAGAAGTGACTGTTGGAAATGGAAAGATGGGTATCACAGTACTTACCTTTCTTCACCAGAAAAAACCGATTGAGGCAGAGAAAACCAAGAGAAACAATGGAGTTCTAGAGAGAGAGAGAGAGAGAGAGAGAGAGAGAGACCTCTTTGACAGCAATGGAGGAGAGAGGAGAGAGTTTAGGAATGGTAAAGTTGGTTTCAGCTAACAAGACCTTGGGAAGCAATCGAAAAAGGAAAAGTAAAGGGTAAAAAAAAGGACAAGGAGAGGTTGGTGAGAGAATCAAATTATATCACTAACATTCCTTCAATTTCCTGTCAATTAATCAGGATAGGATCAAACGGCTGGCATTGAAAGGAAATTAAGGTCGCCACACTCAAGGCAAAGACTGCCTTCGAGGTCCCGAACCGTTAGGGAGGCAAGTTAATAATGGGTACATAAAAAAATTTATTATAATACATACTTCCGCGAGCTGTTTGACCGCCAATGATCACACCACATCGCTCTATTGAGCCCCCCGAATGAGCGAGACTTTGAGAAATTAGGGGGCGATTGCGAACGAAATTTTTAGTAAAAAATTATTAATTTTTAATTTTTGATTATTTAGTAATTTATTAACTTTTATTATTTTTTTAATCGTTATAATAGTTATTAAAAATTATAACAAATTATAAAAATTTATTAAAATTATTACTTATTTTACTAAATACATAAAAAATTACAAATAATTTGACAAAAAATATTAAAAATTACACTTCCAAACACCCTTTTGGTAGGCGAGATCGTTCTTCATTTTGTGAACACAGTTGGGGGTTGCGTCTGCCGCCATCAACGGAAGTCTTGGTTAATTTGTAACTCTAAATTTTATAAAAAAAATAATATAAAAAATATCTGAAAATTATCACTTTTTTTTTATTTTACAACACAAATCACTTATGTAATTTATCATTGATATGTAATTTGTCATTCAATAATGATCCATTGGTACCAATTAACGTATTGCGTAACTAATTAATAAATTAAAAAGATATATATTATCTTTTACACATCTCAATAAAATAAAAAATCGTGTCATCTCTCAGCGTATTACAAATCACTCGAACTAAAAAAATCATGCCTCTGACAGACGCTGCGACGCTGTGGTCACTAAAAAGCCTTTGTGGGGCTGAAATTATCGTGATAAAATGAGAATGCAAAACGAAAGGTTTTGAGAAAAATTGACACGTGAAGAGTGAGCCCTCAAAGTAGCCGTTTGTCAGTCTGGTGGGGAGAGAGAGAGACCCACCTTAGTTACTTTGCAGCCAAGGCGCCTTTTAGACTATTGTGTGTAAAAGCGGAAAAATGAAAGGAAATGGGGGTTGCTTTTTTCTTTCGCGCCATTGGGGAGGTGTTTGGCGGATCCGGACCCTAAGGTTGCCTTTTAACTTAGGCCTTAAATTTAAATCTTATTCCTTCATTTTGATACGAAAGGGTTGTTTGGAGTAAGAAAAAATGAGATAAATTAAAATAAATTATGATTTAGAGAGAGTTCGTAATACGTACAGTGAGAGAAAAAAGTTATTGTCATCCAAAAAGTCTCTAAAATATTTCTTTTTCTCTATGTAGATTTGTCTCTATTTTCAATGATAGATGTTCAACCTTCATCCTTGTTAGTTTTATCTTTGTTACAGATTTTCAATATTTGATCCAAAAAGATATCAATTTTGTAAAGATTGAAATGAGAGAAAAAAAAAAGAAAGACCTGAAAGCTTAGGGAAAAAAAAAAAGAAGATTTGTATCTTATTTTATTCAAAATTATAATATCTTAATAATTAAATCAATGGTATTCAAAATTATAATATCTTAATAATTAAATCAATGGTAGAGTCCTATATATATATATATATATATAAGGAAGATTGGATAGAATTGGAATTGTGATAGGAATATGATAGGCATAGGTAAATTAGTTGAAGACAAACACGATTTGATAAAACAACATATTTCTAATTTTGGGCTCTCTCAAAACTAAGAACATAGCATCTTAGCGGCTTTAGCTGCCATGAAATTGTTTATGCAACTTAATATTTTGTTAATGGCTGAAAGATATGGTAAAGAAAATAAAAGGAAAGAATAATATAAACCTTTTTTCTTATTAGGAAAGTGAGGGTTATCATAGTTTTGGTTTCTTTACATATATATGTACACATGGGGTTTAAGTTGCTTTTTGCAAAAAATAGATTAAAATTCATCATAAGATGTTTAAGTTTTATCTAAAAAGGGGATTATGGGTGTAATTTTTTTTTAATTTTCTATTTTCACTTTTTTTTCTCTTGTAGGGAAAAGATCTACAATGGAAAGGATAACATGAACAAGAGGAACTTTCTCTCTCATCTAACTTTTCATTACTTTCCCTGCCTTAATTTCTCTTTATTAATAAAATTATCAATTTATCCTTTAATAGAATGAAAAGTTATGTTTCTAATTGGATAGTCAGATTAACTTTACATTAAATGAACGGCTAAGATTTAAATTTAAGACCCTGAAGTTAAAAGAAAATTTTAGGGCCCCGAATCTGATGTTTGGTAGCCTAAATTTAAAAAAAAAATAATCAAAAAATTTTTTAAATATTGGTCATTTTCATTTTCATACATTTATTTTAAAACTTTAAATTTTATAAATTTTTACAAAATTTTGTTAATTTTTACTAATTTTTATTAATTTTCTGATAATTTTTCTTATCAAAACCGTTTGAACGAGTTCTGTTAGTTAGAGATGTCAAAATCACCCATACTCGACAAGTACCTACTTCACATGCCTCATTCGAGGAGGGTATGAAGATAATAATAGTAGAGACGGGGATGGGTATAGGGATTTTAAGGTGTTACTCGAATGGGTAAGAGGATAGGCATGATAGTCCCTACCCTGTCTCATACCGGTTTAAATTAGTATTTATCAATATATTTTTTTAATTTATATTTAATATATATATAATATTTTATTTAATATATATAATATGTATAATATTTTTAATATTTATTATATACATATAATATATAATTTATAAGAGTTAGTATGTTTGGCAGGAAAACGGTGATAGGGACAAGGACAGGGATGGAAAATCTATTATCTAGTGGGGATAACTATGAAAAAGGTTTTTATCCCCGAAACGAGGACAGGGAAATATATTGCCGAATGAAGGCAGGGACAAGAATGGGGATGGGGATAGGGATGTCAACGGAGTGGGTATGACTTTCCCCGTCCTCGTTTAGCAATACCCTTACTCGTCCCCGCCCCAGTCCCATTTCGGGGAAATAAATTTTTCCTATACCTGGCCCCCGCTAGTTAATGAATTCCCCATCCTTATTCTCGTTTACCTGTCAAGTATACTAACTATTATAAATTATATATTATATGTATAAAATAAATATTTAAAATTATTATAAATATTATATATATTAAATAAAAATATATTATTTATATATATATTAAATAAAAATATATATTACATACATATATTAAATAAAAATTAAATATATATATATATATATATATATAAATTAATAAATATTCAAACGAGTTCGGGTTGGGGTAGGTACTATCGTACCCGTCTCTGTCCCCGTCCTCGTTCGGATAACACCTTAATCTCCAATACCTATCCTCGTTCCTGTTCCGGTTACTAACATTCCCATACCCTCTCTGAACGGAACAGGTGAAGCGGGTACCCACCAAGTATGGGTATATTTGACATTCTTAGATGGGAAAGCCCATAACCGCCCTATGCCCTTGGCATCCCTAATGTTAGTTTAAAAGTTTGACATAATATACAAAAACTGTTTGAATAGATCATTTAATCACATTTGAATAGATTCTTTTAAAAATTTTGAGTTTATCCTAAAAAATAATTGGCACGTTATACTTTTACTAATTTTGTCTTCCAAACACCCTTAAATCTTGGTAGTAACGATTCACCAATTTTGTTTTTCATTTTTTAATTTTTCATTCTTTATAATTTCTTATTTGATATTTTTAAACGTATTATTCATATTTATAGAAAATAATTATAAAAAAACTTAAATAAAAATTCGTATACAGATTAAAAAGCTGATCTACCTAGTTTTTTAATCCATTCTTGAATTTTGTTACTTTTAATAATTTTTTTGGTAAACGTAAAAAAAAAATTATTAATTATTTTTAATAAATAACATAATTAATTTAATTTGAATTTATTAATTAAATTAATAGTTGATTTAATTTACATTTTATTAAATTATTTTTAGCAAAAATATAATTAAATTATATTAACATTTTTTATATTTATTGAATTAAATTATTTTTTGTAATTAATATATTTTATTAAATTTAATTAATTTTTAAGAAATTAATAAAATTAAACATTTTTATCAAAATAAAAATTAATTATTATAAATGAAATTAAATTTCTAAACGTAATTTTAATTTTCATTTTATGAAAAAAACGATGCCACAAACAATTAAATAGAAAAGCGACAACATTATTAAAAGGATCCAAAATAATCATATATTAGGTTTAGTTAGTAATTAATTAATTAAAATTTATTTTGAGATTAATTTTAAAAAGTTAAAAAATATATATATATATATATATACATTTAAGCTCCAAAGCCAAACTTTACTGGCCCACACTGGCTCAAAATACATGAACCTACGACCTTTTGGTTCCCACGCTTGCTGTTTGCTTGGAGAAGGCAGAGAGCGTGACCTTCCCAATTACAAGTATACAAATTTTCATAATTTCATTGCCAAAAAAGCCGGTCTCCACTTACCATCGGTCTATCCAAAAAAGAAAAAAAAAGGAACAAACAATAAAGTGAACTCACTTTACAGCTGAAAATTATTATGTTTTTCCTTTTTAATTCGTACATCTGTATCAAAAGTCTGTACACTGACAACTGTGCACATACATTAGTTTTTTTTTTTTTTTTTTTTTTTTTTTCACCGAACATTTGATATTAATGTTTGTTCCTGCATACTCGCTGCTGTTGTAGGACTTAGTAACTAATATCTCTTTTGTTGTTAGTCACGTGATATTAAAATTGTGGGTTGTCCAATTAAAATCTAATAATTTACAACAAATACATATTATATTTTATTATATATATAAGTGTGGATGATATTATGTGTTCAATTTATGTAAATTTTGTTTTAAATTTATTTTTTAATTATTAATTGTCTGATGTTTTAATTAGTTGTAATGTAGTTTCATTGATCATTTTGTTTCTAAAACTTGAATAGCTAACTACGAAAGTGCAAATGTAAAAATTTAGATCTTAAAATAGAATTATGAGGAATATTCAAGCACAAAATGAAATTAGAAACAGACACTAAGTCTATATAATTTTTAACTTTTTTTATTCTACTAATTTTTCGTACTTGTTTGTGAAGCCAAATCTTGATTTCAATGTCGTATTATCAAAAAATATTTGTCAAATACCCGTCACGCTTCTAATCTCGTAATCCAGGACTGATAGTATAAGAATACCGAAATAAAATAAATAATCTAATCTAAGGTCAAGTCACAATAAATAATTATAATTAAAGCATTTATAATCATCTCTCATGCTCATAAAAAAATAATATTAAAGTACATCACGATAAATTAAATAACAGTAAGATTTGATTTAACGTCATTCCCAGTAACAGCATCTAAGACCAACATGGCTATAACATATATCTCGATCATCTTTATATTTCTTAACTACGATCATGACCTCATAATGTAAAAATCATACCCACACTCTGATTCACACAATTCATAATATTGATAATTCAACTCTCAGGTAAAAAGGATAAATACTAATATTATCATCCATAGTTGAGACTAGACACAGGCTACTCAGACCTAAGCTACCTATATATCCCATCTCGGAAATCAGGTTGTCGTAGTTCTGAATTTGTTACTCAAGATTTACAATAAAATTTATTATTAACATCTTAAAAGTTAAACATCATTATAATTAACAATCTCAATATCTCAACACATGACAATCATTAATACAATCTCATGCAATGAGTAATAATAGAATATAATACTAATGCATATTCTCTAATCTCCATATACTCCTAAGCTTATTTTGAGATAAGCTTAACAAAACACGTGGGTTTACCAACCACACTGTTTACGCTTAAGGCAAATGTATATCTTAATATGACACAAGTGGGGAACCATGTTACATCCCTTGGTCCATCTATTAGGGAACCGTATTACACCCTTAGTTAGACAATTATTTATCTTCGGAAAAGTCTAGTTGCAGTTCTGAGAAAATCTCATAATAATATCTCAAGATTAACGTTGCAACTTTAATGATTAATTTCTAGTCATATATATTGACTGGGGGATCTTCCAGTATCTTTAAAATCTTATTTTAATATTTTTTTGTCAAAATAAAAAATCTTGTCCATATACATGACCCTGCCTTAAGACGTCAACAATATAAATATGACACTCTCGACTAATCAACAATTGTACTATCAAATTCGAAGATGCAATTCTAACCCTATACACATGATATACTCAGTCATATATAATCAACAATAATATCTTAACGCTAAATGAAGGTTTGCTTATACTCAAGCATCTATAATAACATTTCATAATCTCAGGATGTGCATAATCATAACATATATCCATCATATATAACATATCATCAAAACGGGTCAAACAAATATCAAATCAGAATTAACTAGGCCTTCCCGTGGGAAGGCACTAGAAGTCCACTAGAAGGACGTGGGAAGCCTACTTTAAGTTCCGAGAAGATATTGAGAGCAATCCTTAGGTCACAAGTCCCGTGAAAAGCCCGCGGGAAGAACATTCTCGGGACTTGAGATTTGTAGTGCAGATCCAAGCTGTTACGAGCTTGATTCGGCCTTCTCGAGCTCAAAGTCGAATGTCTCAAGCCTAGAAATAGAACCCCAACCAACAGCAACAAACTACATATATATCTTAAGAATATAAAATAAAACTCAAGAATAAATAAGATTTAACATTTATATATAAACTATCATACATGTATAAACATATGTGTATACACATATACCATTCACAACCAAAATCATCATACATTACGTTAAATTACTCTAAATCATTCCAATAATCTCAATAAAAACATAAGTTTGCCCCACCTGCCTCAAATTCGAAGAAAAGGAAGAAAAAAAAATTAAGGAGTCCAAGTTTGGCTTTCAAACTTTCAAATGCTATATCTCTCACTTCGAGTCAAATTACTAAAAACTGTCACTATCACGACGATCACGATATCAAATACTCCTTAATCCGATCAATTCTCCCCTCTGAACTCTACTTCCTCTCTCTTCCCTCTTTCTCTCCTCATTCTTTTTCTCTCTCCTGCGAGTTCTGCCTTTTGAAGGTCTAAGAACAACTAGGAAAAAAAGAAAAGAGAGAAGAAGAAAAGAAAGAAAAAAAAAAAGAAAGAAGGTTGGACCTTTAGCCCAGTTTTTTAACCTAATATAACTCTGAGCTAAACCCGACCCAGGAAAAAAATAAAATAAACCCAATCATCTAGATTAAATCTCAGGTTCAGATATTTAGTTGGCTCAAAATCTCAATTAAAAGTCAAATCAAATACTAGGTGTTATAATGCTTGAACCTCTTCAATTTAATTCTCAATGTATATAAGGAAAAAATAATTCTCTAACCTAATATTAGACAATGCCTTTAAGTCAGCAAAATTTCAAAATCATTTTTATTAAAACAATAACTTCATATATATATATATATATATACATACATCTTTCTCTTTCTCTTTAAGCTTTTCTATCGAGAAGACTTTATAGTCTTTTTTTTTTTTAACATATAAAACAACTTTAGATTTGATTAAACAATGAAGAAATGATGTAATTTTTACAAAATCGACTTTAAAATTTACATTAGTTAATTAAAATCATTATTTGCAACAACGATACTATGTTGGGAAATAAAATTTTCTTTTACATGTAGAAGCTGCTACTATTAAAAAAACTATAAAATATACTCTACATATGACTTCTCACCTTCCCTTTCTTTTTACAATTGCTTACTCACCTTAAGTGTAGGGATTAGTTATAGTAAGTTAATTCGGTTAAGTTTGAGTTATCTTATAGGGAGTGAAAGGCTTATGTGATGAGTTAAAAAAAAATCACTTTGAAAATAGAATTTACTCCAAAAAAAATGTTAAAACAAAGGAAAACATTTTTTTTACTCCTTTTGGGTTTTTGAAAAAGGTATTTTTGAAATTAAAAGTTGATTTGGAATTAAAATTTAACAAATTAAAATATGACCTTATCCTGATTCAATTTATATTATAATTCAAAATGATTCTAACTTTACTAATTTTATAACTCAACCTATAAATAACTTGGTACAAATTGGTCAAAAGATTTTTTGATTAAAATTATATAGGTAGAAAATAATTTCTCAATTTTTGTTTGTTTAGCATTCTATTCAATAATTCATGCCATCAGACCGAGTATTCAGTATATGAGACTAAAAAGCCAATATATAAAAGCAAAATCATAACTATAAAACTTATGACTTTAAGTTTACAAAATTAAATAGGAAAATTTCATTTGTTTGTAAAAATATAGAACTCAAGTACATGATTAGGAAAATTAAAAATTAAGACTTAACTATAACATTTCATGAATTAGAATAAGGATAAAAAAATTAGCTAAGCATGTTAGAAGAAAAACTTGCCATAAGTGAAATAAAACAAAGCTTGAAATTGAAAAAAAATTCTTGTATTAAAATTTTTAAAATTATATGAAAAAAAAAACTAAACTATCTACATGAATATGAAAATGCAAATTGGGAGAGAGAATCCCTTTGGAGAGGGAGTAGAATATCATTAGAAGGAACTTTGGAGATTTTCTCTCTTTTATTGTCTAAACTAAAAACTTCTCCTTTTATTACCATAATAAAACCTAATAAAACAACAATAAAAAAAAATAATGAAACTTGCACTAATAAAAAGCTACTAATGCCTCCATTTACTACAATAATAACACTTAATATTAAATTTAAATTCTATAACTTCTAAACTTATAAACATATATATAATTACATAGTAATAAGGTGAAGAACTATTATGATGAGAAAGTGAAAGGATCTTTATATTTAATCCAACAAGGTTTCCCACTTCAAAGAATCAACACAACCCCAACCCGTGGAGAGGCAATGATTCGGTTTTGAAGGAAGGGACAAGCCAAGGAACCAAATCACAATAGAAACAAGTTCTAGGGTAACTTGATTATCAAAGATAAAGTAGTCAATTGGCTAAAATGACTAAGTCCAAGTTCTTTCAAGAAGCAAGGAAGAAAAATCTCTCAAATTGAATTTCAAATCTGAAAATTACATGCTAATCACCTTGGTGGCCGGCCACCTTACTTATAATACTAATATTTCAATCTTGGAACATCCCTCCAAGAATAGGAAAGGCCAAAAGACAAGCTTAAATGGCATTAACTCAAAAGGCCCTCATTGGCTAGCTATTAGGGCATTCATTCATTGCATCAGTTCATTAACTCCAAATCAATTAAAACATGCATTAAATAAGGTCTTAAATACAAAACAAAATAAAAGACTGAAATGGGCTTGACTCTTGACATGGTAGACTTGAGACTTCATCTTTGGCCGAATAAGAGGCCACCATGTGGCTGCCACCTAGCCTTTAACTAATCTCCATTTGGCAATCCCCTTTGTCCACTTGGCAAAGAACTAGGCACTTGAATTCTTCTCTTTGACCGATTGCTTCCTCTTGTCCAAAAGCTTCCATGATCAAACTTTGGAGTTCCTTTGCTTTGGCTCTAGTTATGGGACCTTGATAGCTTAATGATGGAGCTCCTTCATCATCCCCCCCCTCTTGAGAAAAATTCGACCTCGAATTTGGCCCTGCACCAAAATAGGGAGAAAGATCAATGACATTAAAAGTGTTACTTACTCCATACTCACTTGGCAAGTCAATCTTGTAAGCATTAGGATTAATGCGTTCCAAGACTTTAAAAGGTCCATCTCCTCTAGGTTGCAACTTGGATTTCCTTTGTTGAGGAAACCTTTCCTTCCTCAAGTGCACCCACACTAAGTCACCTGGTTCAAACAAAATTGCCTTTCTGCCTTTGTTAGCATGAGATGCATAAGATTGATTTTTCTTTTCAATATGCAACCTAGCTTGTGCATGGATTTTCTTCACAAATTCGGCCTTGTTTTTACCATCAAGAGAAACAATGTGTTTAATAGGTAAAGGTGACAAGTCCAAGGGAGTGAGTGGATTAAATCCATATACAATCTGAAAAGGAGAAAATCCACTAGAGGAATGTACCACTCTATTGTATGCAAATTCAATATAAGGTATTAGTTCCTCCCAAGACTTCAAATTCTTCTTAACAAAAGTTCTCAATAGTGTAGACAAAGTCCTATTTACCACTTCAGTTTGACCATCGGTTTGGGGATGGCAAGTGGTAGAAAACAACAATTTTGTCCCTAATTTTCCCCAAAGGATTCTCCAAAAATGACTCAAAAACTTTACATCCCTATCACTAACAATAGTTTGAGGAATGCCATGCAATCTAACAATTTCCCTAAAGAACAAATTGGCCACATAAGTAGCATCACCGGTTTTCTTACATGGGACAAAATGAGCCATCTTAGAGAATCTATCGACTACCACAAAAATGGAATCATGTCCCCTTGATGACCTAGGCAACCCCAAAATAAAATCCATAGACAAGTCAACCCAAGGGTGTTTAGGTATGGGCAATGGTGTGTATAGTCCATGTGGCATCACCTTAGACTTGGCCCTTTTGCAAGTTTCACATCTAGCACAAAACCTCTCAACATCTTTTTGCATATGAGGCCAAAAGAAATGTTCCTTAAGTACATCTAAAGTTTTTGCAACCCCAAAATGCCCCATGAGACCACCACTATGACTTTCATGCACTAACAAATCTCTTAAAGAACTCTTTGGCACACACAATCTGTTTTCCCTAAACAAATACCCTTCATGCCTAAAGTATTTTTGAAATGCAATGTTCTCACATGCCTTATAAACTTGTGAAAAATCAGAATCATGCTCATACAATTCCTTAACAAGTTCAAAACCTAGCAATTTAGAGTCAAGAGTGTTAAGGAGAGTATACCTTCTTGAGAGTGCATCGGCCACAATGTTCTCTTTACCTTGTTTGTATTGTACCACATATGGAAATGACTCAATGAACTCGACCCACCTAGCATGCCTCTTGTTCAGCTTTCCTTGGCCCTTGAGATGCCGCAAAGCTTGATGATCGGTGTGAATTATGAACTCCTTCGGCCACAAGTAGTGCTGCCATGTCTCCAAAGATCTCACCAATGCATAGAGCTCCTTGTCATATGTTGAATAGTTCAAGGTTGCCCCATTTAGCTTCTCACTAAAGTATGCAATAGGCTTCCTCTCCTGCATCAAAACAGCACCAATTCCTTTCCCGGAGGCATCACATTCAATTTCAAAAGCTTTGGTAAAATCGGGCAATACAAGTAAAGGAGCAGAACACAACTTTGTTTTCAACATGTTAAATGCATTCTCATGTTCATCACCCCATACAAATGGAACATTCTTCTTTACCAATTCATTCAAAGGGGCGGCTAGGCTACTAAAATTAGGCACAAACCTACGATAAAAGCTAGCAAGCCCATGAAAACTCCTTACTTCACTCACATTGGAAGGTCTCGGCCATTCCCTAATGGCTTTCACCTTCTCGTCATCTACTTCAATCCCTTTACTACTAACAACAAATCCTAGGAAAACAAGTCTTTCCATGCAAAAACAACACTTCTTGAAATTAGCATACAACTTTTCCTTCCTTAAAACTTCAAAAACACTTCTCAAATGTTGCAAATGATCATTCATGCTTTTACTATAAATCAGAATGTCATCAAAGTAAACAACAACAAACTTTCCAATAAAAGATCTCAACACATGGTTCATCAATCTCATGAAAGTGCTAGGTGCATTTGTGAGCCCAAATGGCATCACAAGCCATTCATATAAACCATACTTGGTCTTAAACGCTGTTTTCCATTCATCACCTTCTTTCATCCTAATTTGATGATAACCACTCTTAAGATCAATTTTAGAAAATATGCAAGCACCATGAAGTTCATCAAGCATATCATCCAATCTAGGAATAGGATACCTGTATTTCACGGTGATCTTGTTGATAGCACGGCAATCAACGCACATTCGGAAAGTCCCATCTTTCTTTGGCACCAAAAGAACAGGTACGGCACACGGACTCATGCTCTCCTTCACATACCCCTTGGCTAGCAATTCTTCTACTTGCCTTTGAAGTTCCTTGCTCTCCTCGGGATTGCTCCTATAAGCTGGTCGGTTTGGAATTTGAGCTCCAGGCACAAAATCGATTTGATGCTCAATCCCCCTTAATGGTGGTAAACCCGATGGCACTTCCTCGGGAAAGATATCCTCATATTCCTGCAAAAGAGAAGTAGCAACACTAGGGAGAGAAAAATCATTGTTAGGATTAGAATATAAGGACTCCTTATACATAAGAAGGTATAGGGCCTCATGTCATGCAATGCCTCTCTCATTTCTTTCTTTCCAACAAACAAAGTCATTTTTCCCTCTTCTTTTTCTTTTATACCAGACTTCTCTCCTTTTTCTTTCGTTCTCTCATTTTCCTCTTTTGTCTCTCTTTTTCTTTCTCCACTCTTTTCTTTCCTCTCTTTTCCCTCAATTTTTTTTGAATCACTCTCTACCTCACCTGATTTTCCCTCAAGTGCTCTCATAATCCTCACTTGATCCTCATGAGCTTGAGTAGGACTCAAAGGGTTTAGAGTGTATGATCGGCCTTCCTTCACCAAAGTATACTTATTCTTCCTTCCATCATGAGTCACACTCCTATCATATTGCCAAGGACGCCCTAACAATATGTGAGTAGCAACCATAGGCACAACATCACACAATACCTCATCCTCATACTTCCCTATGGTGAATGGAACCACAACCTGTTTGGTTACTTTCAATTTATTGCATTCATTCAACCATTGTAGTCCATATGGCTTTGGATGCTTCCTACACACCAATCCCAATTTGTTCACAAGATGAGAGCTCACCACATTGCAACAACTTCCACTATCAATGATCATGCTACACAATTTGTTGCTCACGGCACACCTTGTATGGAAAATGTTTTCTCTTTGAATTGCATCCCCATCTTCCAATCCCACTTGTGCACTTAAAGCCCTCATGGTTATCATAGCATAAGTCAACCCAACCATAGGATCTTGCTCTCCCATCTCCAATTCCTCTTCTTCACCAATTTCGGCCAGATTTGGGGTCTCCTCTTCCTCATCCTCATCTCCACTCTCTAGACCTCCATCTTCCCTCATATACATCACCCTTTGGTTTGGACATTGATTTGCATAATGTCCATGCCCCAAACACTTGAAACACTTAACTTCTCTAGCTCTAGTAGGACCCCCTTTCTTTTCTTTCTCTTCTATTTTTCCTTTTCCTTTCCATTCTTCTTTTCCCTTCAAATCCTCCCTTTTCTGTTTTGGTAGATCCTTCTCATTCCTCTCTAGCTTTCCATAATTTGGCCTCCATGGACTTTTTGTGGTTGAGAAATTCGGCCCACTTCCATTCTTCAAAGATTTCTTCATTCTCAATTGTCTTTCCACCTTAATGGCAATGTGCACCATTTCGGTTATGGTATGGTAGGAATGTAATTCCACCACATGGGCTATTTCCATGTTCAAACCAGCCAAGAACCTTGCCATGGTGGCTTCCATAGGTTCCTCCAATTGAGTTCTCGCCAATGCCATCTCCATAGCCTTGAAATATTCTTCCACACTTCTACCCCCTTGTGACAACCTTTGCAACCTTTGATACAGCTCCTTAAAATAATGTTGGGGAACAAACCTTTCCCTCATGACTTCTTTCATGGCTTCCCAAGTGGTAATGGTTCTAAGGCCAAGATTTCTCCTCCTAACCAACATTTGATCCCACCATATGATTGCATAATCTTTGAACTCCACAGCCGCAAGTTTGACTTTCTTTTCTTCCGAATAGTTGTGGCACTCAAAGATGAGTTCAACTTGCCTTTCCCACTCCAAGTACAAATCTGGATTTTCCTTTCCATGGAAGGAAGGAATCGTCATCTTAATGCTTCCCACATTTGAATCAACCCTTTCTTCAATTCCTTCCCCATTTCCATAGTCCCAATTCCTATAATTTCTACCCATTCTTCTTCCTCCAAATCCTCTACCTCTAGGTGGCCGAAACCCCCTACCCCTTGGATTATGGAAGTGTAACTCATTTTCTTCTTCAACAAATTCATTCCCCCATTCTTCTTCATTAAATTCTTCTTCCCCAATATTCTCAATTCTTGCTTCCTCATTTCTGCCCACATTTTGGCCGAAACCCATTCTAAGCATTCCATTCCCTCTTCCTCCTCCATTACCTTCCACATTTGGTGACCTATCTCTACTACCCTTATCCCTAGTATCTTCCTTATCCTTTGCCTCCAACTTCTCAATCCTATCCAGCAAGGTGGTCATCACAAAGTTATTTCGGTCCATTTGTTGCCTTAAAGCTTCAAGCAACATTTTATCATCTCCATTCGGTCCAACCTTACTACTACCACTGGTTTCTTGTTCTTTAGACATGTTTAAGGCTGCAAGAAAGAAAACGTTAGTAGAAAATGGCTCACCCTCTCAAGTGTTTCACTCAAGTAATGGCTTTTCTCTCCAATACTCTCACTCTCTTGCCTTTTACCTCTCAATTCTCTTCCTTTTGCTTACCTTTCAAGAACTAGGGCAGAGTGTCTTTTAACCCAATTTGAAAATATATCAATGAAAATCATAGGGATTAGGAAGAAACGGATTTGCAAATTTAACACAACTAGTTACCTAGTTATGGCTTCATTAAACCAAACAGACCTTAAGATGGCACGAGTTTGGTATCCACCAACAATAGTGTTCAGATTTGCAATAAAGAAGAAGAAGATAACTTTAGAATTAAAGGAAAACAAATATATAGAGGTAAAACCCTTGAAAACCAGATTGGGATCCCCCCAATATGATGTTAACAATCCCAAAAGACTCAAAGGACAGATTGCTCACTGTTTTGCAACAAACTTCAAGTTTAGAGCTCAATTCGGCTAGCTCTTAGTTCTCCAATCAAACCAACGAATTTCAAGCTGAAAGTTGGTGGTTTATTGCTATTTATTATGGAGATAAAGAGGGTAAAATTTGGGAATTTTCTGGGTTGTTTTGGTGGACGAACTGATTTGCCCCCCTTTTTTTTTTTTCCCAGAATTTTCTTTTCTTTTCTGATTCTTTTTTTTTTTTTTTTTATATATGTAGTTCAATATCCCCCACAAGATAGTTCAACCCCTTTGCAACAACTCAGCAAACACAAAGAAAGATGAAGGAATCTCCCCTTGGCCGAAAGCCTTGAGGAGAAAACAAAAAGTTGGAAGATGAAGAGTTGAAATGGAGAAAACAACTTACCAAAAAAAAGAAATGGAGAAAACACACCTTGTTAGGATGATCAAGCTCTGATACCAAATGATGAGAAAGTGAAAGGATCTTTATATTTAATCCAACAAGGTTTCCCACTTCAAAGAATCAACACAACCCCAACCCGTGGAGAGGCAATGATTCGGTTTTGAAGGAAGGGACAAGCCAAGGAACCAAATCACAATAGAAACAAGTTCTAGGGTAACTTGATTATCAAAGATAAAGTAGTCAATTGGCTAAAATGACTAAGTCCAAGTTCTTTCAAGAAGCAAGGAAGAAAAATCTCTCAAATTGAATTTCAAATCTGAAAATTACATGCTATTCACCTTGGTGGCCGGCCACCTTACTTATAATACTAATATTTCAATCTTGGAACATCCCTCCAAGAATAGGAAAGGCCAAAAGACAAGCTTAAATGGCATTAACTCAAAAGGCCCTCATTGGCTAGCTATTAGGGCATTCATTCATTACATCAGTTCATTAACTCCAAATCAATTAAAACATGCATTAAATAAGGTCTTAAATACAAAACAAAATAAAAGACTGAAATGGGCTTGACTCTTGACATGGTAGACTTGAGACTTCATCTTTGGCCGAATAAGAGGCCACCATGTGGCTGCCACCTAGCCTTTAACTAATCTCCATTTGGCAATCCCCTTTGTCCACTTGGCAAAGAACTAGGCACTTGAATCCTTCTCTTTGACCGATTGCTTCCTCTTGTCCAAAAGCTTCCATGATCAAACTTTGGAGTTCCTTTGCTTTGGCTCTAGTTATGGGACCTTGATAGCTTAATGATGGAGCTCCTTCATCATATTAAGTGTCAGCAAAATGTAATTGTCTGAAAATCCAGCTACCCTCCAAATGCAGGTTTGGATGGTTTTTAACACTTAGCCATTTTCAGCATTTTTTCATCTAGTAAGCCTTTTGTCGATTGCACGCGTGTTCGGTTAGCCATCCATCCAGACAAGGGTTTGAACGGGAGTTTGACACTGCCAATTTTTTTTTTTTTAAATCTTCTCTAATGTCTTGCTCTCTCTCATCTGCTCATGCATTCGAATAGGCAGCCATTCAGTCTAGCTTGCCTTGACTCCTCTTCAATTATATCTTTGGTATTTTTTTAGCGCCTTAAAATTGAATTTACATCATGTAAGTAAACAAACACAAAAAATGCAAGATTACAAGATATATACAAAATTAAGTAATAAACAAGTATAAATAAGTAATTGACATGTTTCAATAATATAATAATTATAATATTGCATACCAATCAACAATGAATGATACTTTTTAAGATATAAAAAGTCAAATTTAAAATATATTTAAGGGATGATTGCCTTTTTACTCTCTGTACTTAAAGTGAAAATCACTTACATTCCTTAAATTTTAAAAATTTACACTTGCATTCCTTATATTTTAGACTAAAGTGAAATTGTAAACGGCGTTAAATTTTCTACTGAAAAAATAAAAATATTCATTAAAAATCAAATAGAATTGGAGAGTATGAGTGTAGGTAATACATATTACAGTGGATAAAAATATAATTTTTAAACTTATTTAGAGTTAAAATCGTTATATTTAATGCATTTTTTTAAAATTTTTACTTTAATGCAAAGTACAAAGAATGTAAAAATAGATTTTTTTAAAATTTAAAGGGTATAAGTATTTCAATACAAGATTAAAAAGGCAATTACTCCTATATTTAACTTGCTTGTTATCAATGGTATCTTTTATAGTTATTATTAGATATTGTTGCCCTCGTAACGACGCATTAGTTATTTATCCGCACCATCTTCCTTGCATTTGTTTTCTTTACCAACTCCTCCTATTGGCCTACTACTCCTTAAATGTATAATAACATTTTAAATATTTTTTGCAAATTTCTTCGTGAGTTGTTGGGCCTGATTAAGGGATACAAGTAAAAAAATAAAAAAAAAATCATCAAAATTTGAGGTCTCGTCACCTACTTATTTTTTATATAATAATATAGATAATAAAACAATCAATTTGGCCCTACTTTTTATTTTACATTTGTACGATAATAACGGCAATTTTATTAAAATGACATGCTTTAAAAAAATGTACTTGAAAATGGATTTGAGAAATAATTTGTCAAACAAACTTTGCATTTTTTTTCTTGTTTTTTGCTTTAGAATAATTTCAAATAAAAGAACTTAATTGTGGAATAAATTTTTCATTTTAATAAACCAAAAGCATGAAATTAAAAATGCACAACTCTAGTTGCAAACTTCGTTTTGTGCAATTAATTTCTGGAATTAGAATTTCAAATTAATTTAATTAGAATAAAATTTCCGTTCAAAAATTTATTTATTTGAAAGTTTCACCAATTTTATAAAAGATTAAAAGAATTTCAAGAATTAATTAGATTAAATTTATAAAAATTAAAATATCTCCAAGATCGGGGTCACTATTTGTACCGGTTAAAACAAAATCCAGTGAAATAAAAGAAAAAGTAGCACGAACGCCAATGGCACCTTGGAAGTTTTTCCTTCTAAAACTTTTCATGTAAAAGATGAAATTCAATAAACAAGGAGAATGATGACATATGTAAGTGTGCGTGTATATATATAGGCCGTGCTTTGTTAGTTAAAAATTTTTAAAAATTTTTCACTTTTTATTTTATTACACAAATTACGAATTTATAATTTATCTCATTTTATTTTATTTATCGCACTTTTATGGGTTCAAGAGGTTGTAGTAAAAAAATCCGACTGCAGTGAAATGTAGTGAAAAAATTAACGGTTGAAATTTCTTTACCCTTTAATTACATGTGATCTTTGACATTTCATATTAATTGTGTTTCAATCACATTTTTTAAAATTTTATTTTTATTTTGAAATAAATTAGATTAAAATAAATTAGAACCATCGGATTAAATACAAAATAAATTTTAACCGTTCATCTTTTCACTACTGCTCCTGCAATGAATTTTTTACTATAACGCCCTTCAACCCCACTTTTATCACTCTAAATACACACGCATATATATGGCATTAAACAAAGTAGCTTCAAATTAATATAAAGGTTGGAGTCTGAACTACTCGTAGTTCTCAAACTTTGGCCTCGGCGTGATTTAAGGCAGTGTGTCCAACACAGGAAAAGACAATTCGCATTGAAATAAAGCTGTAAAGCTCCGGGCGTCACGGCTTCATCTTGGAATTTGACCCTTCAACTCTCTAGATAGTCTGCTATTGTGTTAGGGAAGTGAGAATGAATCCGTCAACACGAGGAGATGGTTGCTTGGGGGGTAACGTATAGTAATTTTTGCTAGAATTATTTTTACTCTCTGTCACATCGGTTTAGATGAGAGAATAATAGTTACTTTAATATTTCATATGAGAATAAATTTTTACTTTACAGAAAAATGGGTAACGCGGAGTAATAAAAAATTTTTAATATTTTCTCATTATTCCGTGAAATATTTCTTTACATCTCTTATAAAACCTTCAACAATGTTTTCCTAAAAATAATTATAATAAATATTATAAAATAATAATTTATTTAAACAAACTAAAACTAGTTAATTATTAAATTATTTTATCAAAATAATATTCAATAAATAATAATTTATTTTAATTTATTATTTATGACTAAAATTATTTATTTTTTCAAATGAAAATTAATGTTAAATAAATAATAATTACTGATTAAGATAATCTATTTTATTAAATGAAAGTTATTTTTCATAAATAATAATTTACTAAATTATGTATTGTATTAATATAATTTATTAAAATGAATAATTTATTTAAATACACCAAAATGATTTTATCAAAAAAATAACTTTTAACAAATAATAATTCATTATTAAAATTAATTACTATTGAAATATTAATTTATGCTAAAATTATTTTTTATAGTTATATTTTTATTCAAAATTATATTTAATAATATATATTTTATTAAAATTAATTATTACTAAAATAATTAATTTTTATATTAACTTTTATGTCTAGGTCAATTTTCTCTCGAGCATTATTAACTTTTATATTTTAAAAATTTTTAACATTCCAAACATAATATAATTGTTATTTAAGAATATTTACTCTCTTAATTCAAGTATAAATATTATAAATTTGTTGCCCATTAATAGTTACCAAGGTAACAATGACCCCATTAATCTTTGCCCCATTAACTATTACTGGGGTAACTCAATTGATAAGCCCAATAGTTGCTAGTTCGACTATTCTCAGGGCTATTAAAGATTTACCCGATCATTAATTTTAGGATGCTAAAGAATTAGTTGAGATGCACACAAGTTAATTCGAACACTCTGAGTCATAAAAAAAAAAAAAAAAATTCACCTCTATTGGGGTTGTGATTTTTCGGCTAAGAAAAGTCATCTTATAAAATAAAACGTTACCATTGGAATATATTTATGCTATTATAAAAAAAAAAAAAATCAGTGATAGTTGGTGAAATCATAAAATTAAAAAAATTAATTACTTGGTTGAAATTTTTAATATCTCTCAATCACCCCGTAGCCATTCACAACTTGAAAGAATTTTTTATTTTTGTAATTTTTGTAAGTTATTTAAATAATTTTATCGTTTTATTTTTTATTTTTTTATTTTGTTTAAATACCATTTAACTACCCAACTACTTTTTTAATTTTTTGTTTTATTTAAATGCCCATCAACTATGTACTATTTACTTAAATGACTTTAATTGATAATTATTCATTATATGTTGTTTGAGTTTTTTTTTTTAATTTTTAATTTTTTAAATAAAATAAAAAAATTAATTGACAATACACACGCAGCGCGTGCCCTGCTTCCATTGTGTGTGTGTGTGTGTGAATGTAATAGTTTAATTAGTGAAACATATAGGGTGGATTTGAAATACAAAAAGTGAGATAAAATAAAATAAAGTAAAATAAGTTGTAGATTCGTAATTCGTACAGTGAGATAAAAAGTGAATAATTTTAAAAATTTTTTAATAATTTTTACCGTTTTCAGAATTTTTTATTACTCCAAATAAAGCCATAATGCCACCATTAATTATTCAGTGATCCTGAAATATGTTGTTCTAGGCCACTAAATAGCTTCGCCGGAAGACTTTTTATTTTTTCCTTCAAATCTCTCTATTTTTTTTTTGTAAAATTTAAATTTTTTTATTCATTACATAAATTATGAGATTATAATATTCACAACAAATTTAAATAAATTTAAATAGCACCAAAAACCTCTTAATATATATCGCATCAACATATTTAACTGATATGTACTTACTTCGCACACTTTTAGGGGCCTAGGGCGCCATCTTCTAGGGCCGTGGTATATTTTTTTGACTTCACAAAATCGGGCCAGTGGCTTGAAGTTGTTTGACAAGTGAATAAATTTTCTTTAATTTCTTTTGTCCATATAAGACGTTAAATCAAAATTTGACACAATGAGAATCACCTTCTAAAGAAAGAAAAGAGAAAAATAGGCACAAGAGAAGAGAGAGGAAGGGAAAAAGAGTATAGAGGTTTTGTACGTTATCACGAGTTAATCATATATATGCTATAGATCTAGACAGTTCGTGCATGACATTAGGACAAAATCTGACTTTCTGAAGTTTAGTCTTAACTAGTGATTTTTCTATTTTTTCTTTCTGTTTTTTTCCCCCTTTTTGAAGCTTAATCTTAACTAGTGATTTTTCTTTTTTTTTTTGGTTTTATTTTCTTTTTTTTTTTTAGATTTAAAGTAGCTAAAACCTCTATTAATTTCTATTTTTAGAATAATTTTTGCATGATCTACTGAAAATTACAGGAGTTATGTGTAATACTCAATATTTAGTTTTAGTTATTATTTGAGTTATTAAACCATTTTGATATTTGGACCTGAGATTTGATATGCGTTGATGAGTTTTTCTATTTTTTCTAGGTTGAGTTAGAACTAAAGTTGTATTTGGGCCTTGGGTGTGTGTTATGGGCCCAACACTTATTCTTTATTTATTTAGTTATTTATTTATTTATTTTTACATAATTCGGATATGAATTCCTTAATATGTGAAGATAAGCATTTCTCAATGAAAATCTGCTAAGTCACTAAATCACTTGGGTCATCCTTCTTACACTGAGGGTACTTTTCGCGGGTGATAGTGGCTAGGATGATTTGAGACATAAAGTCCCAAATGGCCCTTCACATGACATCATATTATGACATATATATCATCATATTAGCATGTTTAATTATTATTATATGCCATGCTAGGACATCTTTTGATGTGTCATCACATACTATGCCATGCCGTGTGTTGGGAGGTTTTTATATTGATTGTGAAAGGCGTTGGTGATCATTGTATAAGTGTAAGGGAAAGTTTCACCATTTGAGTTTGCTTTTAGGATGAAAGAGACCTAAGATCACCCAACAACTGATCTTAAAGCTTAAGTTTACCATCAATTTTTGTCCAAAATAGGAGAAACAGATTGTTGTTGTCTCTGACCTAAGACTCAATGTGTGAAAGGGAATATTGTTGGGGTGTTTCTACATTGGTGTTGGAAAAAGTTGAAGATCAGTGTATAAGTATGAGGAAAAGTTTCATTTTATGAGCTAATTTTTAGAGATGAGAGAGATTCAAGACCATCCAACACAGAGCACAATGCCTCAACATGTTTCAATATGCCTTAACATGTTAAAGACACCACAATATATGCAAACACAAAAGGTTCTCTTTGAGCAAACCAGTCTATCCTTTTGTATGAGGCTTACATGATGGTTGGAACAAAAACACATTTGGTTGTTAATTCCAATGTGTCTCAACATGCCTTGACATGTTAAAGACACCACAATATATGCAAACATACACCATTTTGGGTAGATGCAGTTTTAGAAATCAAACGGTTACCAATGTAGAGCATTCACCTGAGCAAGCAACGTACAATATAGACATTGAGAATAACTTAATATTGGTTAAGCTGGTGATTTTTGAGTCTTATGATCACATATATATCTAACATGCATTATATAATTGTCATCCATGAGAGGATTGAATGTTAGAATATAAACTATTATTACATACAAGTATACACATGACATATTGCTATATATAAATTTGCATCACTCACATAACACATAGCCCCTAGGTTTATGTCACACAGACCTAAGCACAACCACTAGGAGATAACCTCCTTACAGAGTTAGGCTCCTTTTTATAGTGTAAGTGTTGAGCAGATACTCGATTTCCAAGCATGAAACATTGATTAATCAATGAACTATACTTTCTTTGAGCTAGACTCACCTTCAGAGTTATATGTGAGGTATTAAATCGAGTCTTAAGCACTAAACGCTGATCAAACATAGAACAAGGCTTTTGGAGTTAAATGTAAGGAAATGACCGGATTGCACACCCATAGCTTACCCAACATAGAGTAAAGCTCTAAGTGTGAAGCACCAAAGCATTCACCAGACTTAGAGTGAAACTTTCTTACTAGTTATGTGCAAGGTGCTAACACACACATATATACACCCAAATAAGCACTAAGTGTACGCGCACACACATCTCAAAGCTAGGCTCCCATGTAGAATCGAGTGCAAGATACTAATTCTCACATTTGTCTTAGAGCTAAGCCCCTATATAAAGTCAAGTGCAAGACACTAATTCAATCATTACAGTAGGAGTTAAGCTCCCAAACCTAGATCAACTTCGAAGCGCTGATCCATATTCTAGATTAGGAGAAGGCTCCTATCTCGAGTTAGGTGTGAAGCACTGACTTAACTACCTAATCATAGAGTAAGGATCCCACATCCACATAAGTGTAAGGTGCTAACTAATATATCGAATCCAAGAGTAAGGCTCCCACACACGAATCTAATACAAAATATTGACCTTTATTGATCACTTACTAGTGCATATGCTTAGCCCACTTGGGCAGATGATGACGATTGAGGCCATTAGAATAACATCCACAACGTATTCAACATTACTCACTTTATCACCCATCTACATACACATTAACATATATTGGCGTCATGTAACGTAGTTGTGTTATTCAACTTAAATATTATTTTTAGTAGTATCCAACTTAAATTAAAATTATAATCTATATAATATTTCAAAAATATTATTATTTTTAATTTACAAACATAAACAAAAATATAATTCATATAATATTCTAAAAATATTATTATTTTTAAATTATAATATTAAATAAACAGGTAGAATTCAACTTAAATAATTAATATATTTAAAATTCAAAAATTAAGTGATTGGTATTGAATTATAAAAAATTTAATCAATTTAGAATTCAAATGTTAAGTGATAAGTATTATTCAATTTATATAATTATAATATTAATTGATAAGTAATATTTAATAACTATTAATTAATAAAGTTAAAATTTTTAAAAAGCATGTTATAATTATAGTTTGTTATGTAATGTAATATAGATATAGATGTAGAGAAAAAAAGAGAGAGAGAGAGAAAATAAAGTATATAATCCTTCGAAAATGACGAAGAAAAAAAAAAAAAGAAAGAAAGTTGCTTTGTCAATCACATTGCTTTATCTTTTTCAGCAATCCAATTATAATCATCCAGTCAATAGTAAGGAAAAGAGATTTCTTCAACTTACGTTTTTTTCATTTTTCTCTTAAATTGGTTATATACATACACTCATAATTAAATACAAATGGCTTAGGACGAAAGATCAAATCAGTCCCTTTTCCCTCTCTTATTTTGTTTCATTTTCCTTCTTGTCTCTGCAAACACTTCCCTTGACACGACGACCCTGTATTTTTTTTTCTTTTGCACGTGGTGATTTGAACTATCTATCATCAGCAATCTTGTCAGTTTCTCTGTATTAACGGGTTTGTGTTCCGAAGCGGCAAAACATTTTGGTAGAGTTTGAAAAATAATTTTTTTTTTCTTTTATATGTTTAAAAGGGAAAAAATTAATTTTTTAGTCGTTAGCATATTTTTTTTTGTTAGTTTGATATTTTTTTCTTTCATGATTTAAAAGAAGTTTAGACTATAAAAGGATAAATTTGATTATTTGAAAAAAAAAAAGCCAAAAGTTAAGTAGCCAGCGGTTGCCAAACACAACCTTAAACTCATTTAATAACGAATGGTGTGTACGGAGTTTTAAATTTGATCAAATATTTCTAATTTTTAAAATTTTTTTACACCGAAAATTTTTAATTGTTTTCAATTTTAAAAAGTTTTAATTTTTTCAACTTTTTCTAATTTATTTAACTTTTATTAATTTTTACTACTTTTCTCTAACTTTTTATCAAATTTTTTTAACTTTTATAAATTGTTTCACACTTTCAAAAAATACACCAAATATCCAATAATTTAAATTTATTTATTTTTTTTATTTTTTAACCAAAATTTGGCACTCTAAACATGTAAGAAACTTGCTCTTAGAATTGTGAAAAAAATATTATATGTGTGTATAGTAATAATTGTTAGAGAATAATCCTATTTATAGGGCAAGAATAATTAACTAGATAGAATATAAATTTTATATATATATTCTAATCAAATTCTATATCTTATATAGACTTGTAATCCTATTCATAGGGTAAGAACGATTAACTAGATAAGAATATAAATTATATATATATATTCTAATCAAATTTTACACCTTATATAGATTTGTTGAGAGTTTTGATCTGCTTGAGGTCTTCAGGTGTGCGCATAGGCCTAATTTTTTGGGAAATATTTAGGAAGTCCACACCATATCAAACCCAATATACATTGAATGACTTATATTTACTTAAAAGGTTAAATCTTGTAAGTGGTAAGCTATTCAATTGTATATTAAGGTCTAACAATTTTTTTTATTTATCCAATATGAGACTCAACTTTTACGCATGTTCTTAATATGACCAAGACTATTAGATTAAACTTGCTGATGGTGAAGTAGGATGAGCAGCAGTGCAAATGTCGAGTGGGTTGGGATAGGTCACAATGAAAGATTCAACGGGTTAGAGGAGGTCAAGACGAAAGATTCAACATTAGGGCGTATGAGAGTGGCGACTAGTGAAAATATGTTGAGCAGTTGAAGGCGCGTGAAAGTATTATAGGCGCGAGAAAGTACGTTGAACGGGAGGTGTGAGTAAGTATTAGAGGTATGAGAAAATAAGTTGAATAGGAGGTGCAAGGAAGCACCAGAGAGGCAGGCGTTGAACAGGAGGTGCAAGGAAGTACTGGAGGCTCGAACATGGGTGTGCGATTTTCTGTTGCCTCGATAGATAAAAAGCAGGAGAGGAAATGTAATTTGCGTGTATTACTAATGGGCAAGTAGCCCTATTTATAGGGTGAAAACAATTAACCAAATAAAACACAAATGTTATATACTTAGTTTAATCAAACCCTGCGACTTATGTAATGATATATATTAACCCATTATATATCTATATAATAAAATACAATATTGACATAACATTTACGTACGTATCAACCTTCTTGCTTCTGCCATTTATTACAGTCTGGAGCCGTATTTTTTATGGTCGACTGCAATCGATACTATTGATGAAAATGATTACCGGGCAATAATTCATACTTACACGTCACATGTCATTTAATTACTAACACGTGCAGTCTGTTTCAAAGTGATGACACATATCAACAGTGTACCTTTGGTTTGTAAATTAAAAAAAAAATTTAAATTTTAAAAATTATTATAAAAGCCACATAAAGTAACATTTAATTAAAAAAAGTTAATAAAAATAGAATTTTAAAGTTTCGTTTAATTTTTTTTAATCTTTTCAATTAAATTTCGTTACATATTATTTGTATATCATTTCAACACTAAATTTTGATTTTTTGATTTTTTTCCAAAATTCCAAACACACATGTAAAAGTTATATATATATATATATATGTTTTAGAATAAGGTTTTAATCAATGTAACAAATTTGGTACAAAGTGCTTCACGTGATTTACCAAATCAATTATTTAGTTTGCATCTATATAATAAAATATAACATTTGACATGATATTTATGTACGTGTCACTCGGATGGTTGGTGGCTTGTATGGATTGGGGGGTGTTGGCGCTGCTGAGGGAGAGGGTGTTGGCGTGCTGCTGGGTTCAAAATTAGAAATTTTTATATATTATATTTAAAAAATATATTTAAATTTGTTAAAAAATATATTTAAAAAATATAATATTTACAATAAATAATAAAAAAGTGTATACATTTATTAAACAAAATCAATTAAATTTTTTATTTAAAAAAATATACTTAAACTTTATTAAAAATCTAAATTTTAAATACGTACATTTTTATACTATTTGTGTCATTTATATAATAAGAAAATTTAAAATTTTGAATTTGGGATATTTTTAACTATTGGATTTGCTTAATGGATAGCATTATTTTTCTCTTTCTTTCATTCTTTTCATATTTTTTGAATAATTTTTATATAAAAATATTTTAAAAAATTTAATAATATTTGTAATAAATAAAAAAATGTGATACATACTAATCTCTTATGATGAGTGATTTTTACACTTTTTTATGTAAATTTATTTTATAAATTTAAATTTAAACAATTTACACACTAAGTTATTTTTTTTTTATTTTTTTGTGCCTTTAAGCACAGATAATTGCTAGTGTATATATATATATATATATATATATATATATATTAACAATTGCCAGCCCAATTATAACCGACGCGTTTAGTATTTTTGACAAAAACCTCTCCATTTTCAATCCGGGCTAACATGGGCGGGTTTACATTGGGGTAACATTTTCAACCGACCCATTATCTACCTACCGGTACCGGGTACGAGATTAACGGGTATGAAACTAATATCTGACGGATATATATATATTTTTTTAAGTGTTTTTATTTGAGTTCAGGCTGCCCAGCCACTGCAGTCTGCACCACGCCCAATAGCACATCCGGCGCCACTACGGTTGCTGAGATGAGTGTGACAGGTTGATCAGAGCCACCCACGGGACTAGTAGCGCATGCACAGCCTTGGGCTTGCATCCCATGATAAGTGAAAGGGAATCGAGATCGCTAGCTGGGCCGTTTGTTTGGCCTTGTGACAGCATCCTGTGTTGTACTACATATTAACAATATAACTTTAGTTTTCCTTAAATCCTAGCCCAACAATCTCTGTAAGCAGTGACGGGAATAGAAAATATTGTGGGTGGAGATAAATTTAAAAAAAAATTATTCGGAGTTAAAATTCATTCTACCATATGGTAAGAAAAAAATAGTATAAGAAAAAGAGAAAAGTTTTATCCAAAAAAAAAAAAAAAAAGGCTTTTAACCTTCTAGAATTATAGTGCAATTTTCAGTTTATAACATACATGCAAGTAACGACAAACTGAGACAGTGGAATAAGAAGATAATTTTAACGAGGATAATACTGAAAAATATATATAATTAATATTTTAAAATAAAAATGAGTGAGGATCATTGTCTCTACTCTACTGTGGTCATCTCTGTCTCTTTTTGTAGCACTAGTTATTTGCTCTCCGAGCATGTAATATTTTTTTTATTTAAAAAACCACTCCTCAAAAGCTTGTTTAATAGGTTTTATTCTATTATAAATTCTTTAATATAGTATATTTTTTCTATGATGAATTTTTCTTTGTGTTTTTTATTTAAATTTTACTTCTCATGATAAATGCTTGTATCTTAAGAACTAATATATGCCATTTATTTTTTTCTCTTGAATGCGTGTTGAATAATTTGTATATTTGCTTAATGGGTGTGACATTGTTATAGCCTAATTAAAACTATAATTTCGGTTTGATAAATAGCATGTGGATGTTAATTGTTAATGCTCGGATGGAAAAATATTTGCACTGTAATTAAAATTAGTGTACTTTTGTTATACCTCAATTTTATTGAGCTTGTGTTTGGTGGGATCGAGTTGCTTTATGGTAGATCGACTCCCAAAACCAAACCTTGCACTGCTTATATATACCACTCTTTCAATGACCTGGAGGATTTTCAGCTCATATAAATTATTGGTTACTTTTTAACGTTTAAGAGATTAAATTAAAATTTATTATCACAACCCGTTGAAACAAATTTAAAATTTACTATCACAACCCGTTGAAACAAAATTGAATCAGAATGATTCGTTTCAACGGTTTCGATTAGAAAAGTCGTTAAAAGATTGATAAAAATTAATAAAAAGTGATAAAAAATTATAATAATTTATAAAATTTAGAACTTCAAAATAGATGAAAATGAAAAACTAAAATGCCCAAAAATTTGTAGAATTTTATAAAAATTTACTACTTTTTGTAAACTTTATTCATCCAAACAAGCCTTTATTACTTTTTGTAAACTTTATTCATCCAAACAAGCCTTGGGTGATTTATACATGTATATAAAGTAAAGCAATCCATCTTATTGAACGGGTCATTCTGAGCCCATTAGTTGTTATATAAATATATATATAGTACTTCAAATTCTGAACGATCTTTTGAAGCCTGAAACCCGAACGGTTAACCGAATTGGAAAATGATCTGGTCAAAGGTCAAGAGTCAATAGTTTAATTGTCGTGTCAATATTTATAATATCATTAGACTAGTATTTGCCCGTGTTGTATCAACCGTTGATGTAATATATATCTGTCAATACAGTAATCTGATTTATTATATAGATATTATATATAAATAAAATTAGATAAAAAATAGTTACATGGTATATTTATTTATCTATACCAATGCATAAAGACAAACACTTTTTTGGTGTCTCCCTCGATTTTGTACCTCCCTCGCATTTTCAAATTCTTTAAATACTATTTTACGATCCATTCCCCTATGAAAGCAATCGATAATAACTTCTTCTCATTCATCTAAGAAAGAAGGGATAAAAAGGTAAATTAAGGAAGAAAAAGACTCATAAATTAAAAATTGAGAAAAATAATAAAAGAGAATAAGTTAAAAATGGATGAGGAAAACCATGTGAAGGAAAAAAGTTAACACAGAGGTGCGTGTCTCCGCAACTAATTTTCATCAAACTCCTATTAATTACAATATCTTCTGAATTGTAAACATAATTGCTAAATACTTCACCTGGATAATACTTTTATAAATATTTTATATATTTATAACGTTTTAATTTCTAAACTTAGTGTTTTCATAACTTTAATTTTTAAGAATAATTAAATTGATTCAAATAAACAGCGAATAACTCACATATATTACTAGTTCAACTATAATTAAATTTTAGCACTTTTATTACTTAGTAAGCATTTGAAATGAGAAAAAATAAGATAAAATAAAATAAGTTGTAGATTCGTAATTCATCTAGTGAGATATATATATATATATATATTTTAATTTTTTAGCAAACCAAATGCAGTCATTTTCTTGCAAGTGAGTACAAAGTGATGAACTACATATGATTTTTAGGTTTATCCTTCAATCCAAATATAAAAGGGAGGTAAGTGTTTTTGTCATCTGTAAATTCATTTCATTCAAATCTATTTTGAAGGGAGGATTTGTGAGGTATTTATAAGACGATTCAAAATTATCACGGATTGGATATGTTAAATTTGGTCTAATATTATGAAATTGGATCTGAACTGGAATCGGACTAAGGTTCCGTTTGGGAATCACAGCTAGTGGTTAGCTTCTAACTACTCAAGTTTTTTACTTTTTTTAAAATAATCAAATTTACTCTCTTACATTTTTATCTTTTTTTAAACAATAAAGGAAAAAAATATTAAATTAACAAAAAATTAAAAAGTTAACTTTAAAAAGTTAACTAATAAAATGTTAATTTTTTTCTCTTCAAAAAAAAAAAAAAAAAAATTAACTTTTTAATAAATAGTAGCTAATAGTTAGGTAACTGTTTCTTTCTAAACTCAACATAAATTTGGCCCATTCACATGCCTAGCAAAGAGGTAGTTTTGTATTGTATCCTACTAAGGAGCGCAAGGCATTGCTTGCGACAAAAGGATCACATACCTAAAGTTGTTGGGAACCTAAGCAGTGTAAGATTGTCACAAGAAAACAAAGATGACAGTGAAGTGGTGAAGGTTTTGAGGAGTACACGTGATGGGGGTTGTGAATGCCCAGGCCATGAAACTATAAGAGGTGTAGTTAGTAGCAATGGCAGTGAAAGACATCATGCATGGTAACAAGAAAAGGACAAAAAAGATCTCTTTTTTTTTTTTTTGCAGTCGCACGAGGGAGTGCAGGCACCTCAAGCAGGAAGTGAGATATGTAAAGTGTGGCCCATACATTTGCACAAGACGATTCAAGATATTAGCTTCAGAGAGGGAAGTCAGGGACTCAGGGCTCGAGTTGCAGTTGCAGCAGAGGTGCAAAATTTGTTTGAGAAGGAAAATCCATTGTTTTTTTTTTTTTTTTTCGGCAATTGTTGTCGCGAAATCTTTGATGATATTCACCAAACTGACTTTGTGATAAAAAATAAAATAAAATAAAATAAAATGGAGAACGAGAACCCACAGCTCAGCCAAAACCCAATTGCCAACAAAGATAGATAGGAATTTCACAGACAAGCGAAGTACTCTCTCTTAATAGAACTCTTGGTCGTTAATAATTTCCATCGGGGGCCCAAGCAAGACGAAAACCCGCACACTGCACGCGGTTGGGTTCGGTCCACACTTGTTAAAACAGACTGGCCTTGGAGTTCAAACAACAAAATAAAAAAAATAACAAAAGTAAGCATTACGTACTTGAGGGCTGAGGCAGGAAAGCTCTTGGTGATTATATGGTCAGTAGAAGACTTTTTCTTAAGATGATTATACATTATTTTTAATGGAATTTTGGGTACTAAAGAAGGTACATTTGTTTGGATAATTAATCTTAAATTTGTAAGTTCTTTGATATCAATTGTATATTAATATTATTTGGCATTGAGAAGGGAGTAGAAGTTATGTAGACTACCATTCTATAGAGAGATCCGTAGATACATCTCATTTATGTGATACATATTATACAAACAAATAATAATTAGTAATAATATTTTTTGGAGTATTCATATTATTGAATTGCCATTTTAAGCCTTTTGTGGTTATTGTACTTTTGTTAACCTAAGACAAACACTTCAATCCCCATCAATTAATTCCTTTTTGTACGTATTTTGCGAGTTAAAGAACATTGCAACAAATTAGAAAACCCTATTATTTAAAAGCCTTTGTTAAACCCCATAAATTTACACAAAAAAAAAAAAAACATAGTAATTAATTTGGAAGAATGCTATTCTATATTGGTGTCAAGTCTATTCTATCAATACAATGATAATGTGGGAATCCAGTGCTTAATTAGTGATCATAAAAATATTGATTGCAACATCTCAAATTTGGAATTTATTCAGCTTATGCTGAAAATATTTTTTGTCTTTTAAAGTGAAGATTGGCTTATATATATTAACTGACATTTTTTAACAACGTCTTCTGTTAGAGTTACTCTTATCTTTAAAGTAAGATTGACTTATATATATAATTTGATATCTGATTTGTGTCTTTTAACAACTGACACTTATATTATTATGTATTTTGTTATCATACAAATTATTAACATTTATTATCTTATCTTAAATCGCATCCACAAGAACTAATTGACTCTTATCTTATATAAATTGTATAAACAAATAACAACTGACACTTATCTTATATATCCTATATTTTAGTGAATTAAATGAACAGTGCTTGATATTTGTCTTGTATTACTCTTATTTTCTATGAGAAACAATTGATATCTATCTTTGCTTAATGATGAATAGATGATACATACTTATCTTATCTGAACAGCACTTTTGTTTAAAGTTAATCGAATGACCAATTACCAACACTTTAAATGAAGCACTTCTCTTAATTTGTACCGAGTTAACAAACAATTAATCATAAAAACAAGCAGCAAATGACATTTTAAATATTACACTTATTTTGTAAAAAGTCAACTAAACAACTAATTATAAATAAAAGTACTAAATTGTGAAAAACCATCACATTTAGAGAACCATTATGGAAATAAGCAACAACTGACATTTTTCATAGTAAGAACCAATTTGAGAAGTAGTTATAAAAGCAAGCAAGCTTCTAAACTGCAAGAACCAATCACGAAAATAAGTAACAAGTAACAATTTTACGTGAGAACTAATCATAATTTGAGAGTCTAAAAGCTTGGGGGGCCTTAGACAAAATTTTTTAGGAGGCCTAATCTATTTAGGCAAAATTTGTAGGAATACCTAACTTATTTGATGTCATAAAATTTTAAATGAAAATAAAAATAATAATTATGACATTAAATATAAGATAATTATTGTGACAAGTAAAAAGTTTAAAATTTTTTCTTACTGTTTGTCAAACAAGATTTTAAATAAAACTAAAAAAATAATAATTAATACATTAAATATTAGATAATTTTGACCTATGACCGTCTCTAAATATTGTGTCTAAACTAATCTCTAAGTATAAGGGTGTGGGATGTAGTTTTAATTCGGTGAGACTGAGATCGAATCCAGAGGAAACTTATGTATTAGTTTTTAGGTTCTATAAATTTATTAATCCTAAATTTAATAAGTTTCAAAAATTTGAAGAATATTAAATTTCTAGATTTTGAAAAATAAAAGCAACTCACTACCAACTATTCAAGTAGAAAGGATTCTAAAGGTGATTTGAATTCAATAGAAGTTATGACTAGCAATAGATTACTTAGATAAAAATAAATTAAGCAAGAAAATAAGTTCAAAATTTAATACAATAATTAATTAACTACGGAGATGATTCAAACGATGATTAAATAATTAAATAAGATTCTCGATGCAACTCTCAATTCTAGGTGGATTAATTATTTCACAAAGTGATGTGCATTGCTACTACAATCTAAATTTTACATAAAGGAACAAATAGATTAGAAAGATATTTTCATTAAAACCTGTTATTTCTTAGAACTTACTTTTATACTCATGTTTAGGATTATAAAACTGAAAGATTTTTCTTTAATATTAACTGGGTCCAAATCTAATTCTTTTATTTCAAAAATATTAATACAAAGTTTTTAATTGAAAGTCTTTACCAGTAATTACAGAGAATATAGTTAAGAATCTTCGTTTTCAAATGTTTTTGAAATAAATACAATCAAATTTGAAAAATGTATACCTGTAACGTATATGTCTTCACATATCACGTACAAGACCTATGCATATCGCATTATTCATAATAATCCACCATTCTTTGATTCGTTGAATCCAGAAGAATGGATTTAAGCTATCATTGATTCACAATCTATAACAATCATCGAAATAGACAGATCAATAAATATAAAAAAATATTATTAAATCAGTAAAAATAAATACTGTACTTCGAAACTATATCAAATGCAAATCGATGAACAATGAAGATCGACAAAACTCCTACGAATAACCCAACAGACCTTGACAACATGCTCCAAAAACACTCACAAACTCTTTAAAAGAATTCTAGAAAATATCGTGCAGATGTGCCAAACAGCTGTACAATGTTTCATATTTATATCGATACGAAGAAAAAACCCTAAAAATTGAATATAACCATGCATGATAACCCGCAGTGGTCTGGACCACCCATGGAGGTGTTTGGACCACAGTGTCCACATCCTTATTTGCTACTTTGTTTCTCCAGCCTGGTTGTTGACCTGGTTCAAATCATTCGTGGGGGTGTTTGGACCACAGTGTCTTTTTCATTATTCGAGTCACTTTTCTCACTGCTAATTTTTGTTTATTTCATTCTCTTTTCTGTAATTTAGCAAATAAACTCAATAAGTGATAAAAAATAACAAAACTCTTAAACTTATCAACTTAATGCATGAATTAGGGTCAAATTATAGAGTTTGTAATTATATTTTTCAAGTATAATCAACCTGTATAAATAAAGTTAAATTAAAATGTTCAAAAGTTAGTGTTTAACCTTAAATAAAATTAAAAAATAATAATTAATACATTAAATAAGTTTCACGGTAGTGCGCGCGCAAATATATATTTATATATATGAAGTTATGGACTAAGTTGAAGGCAACTATATATCTAGACCCTCAGCACTTTTGAAAATGTAATGGGTAGTTTCATCAATACTAAGCATTCTCGTAGAAGGGGTGTTTAGAGATATAATTTTTAATAATTTTTTTATATTTTTGTATAAAAAGTTTTTAATGGTAATTTTTAGTGTACTTGGTGAAATAAATAGCAACTTTTTGTAATGTTTTGTAACTTTTGGGTGTTTGATAAAATTTTTTATAACTTCTGATAATTGTTAACAAATTCTGACAATTTTTAGTAAATTTTGGTAAATTTTAACTATTTTTAATAACTTTTGACTTGAAAAGTCATTGTAAATAATAGAAAAAAAGTAAAAATTAATAATTTACCAAACACTTAAGAATCAAAAGTTAATAATTTTTTACTAAAAATTGAACATTAAATGAATTATAATTAAGATAGTAATTTATTAATAAAATTATTTTATTAGATTAAAATTATTTATTAAAAATTATAATTAAATATTATTAAAATATCCTTAAAATTATTTTATTTTATTATATTATTATTTATAATTACATTTTATTAATAATTCTTTGTTATAGTATACTATCTTTATTTTATATTTCCGCTTCAATTGTGTGTGGCTCTAATTTGGATAAGGGTTGTGCGATGATTGTGGATGTTTTGCAGTGGTGTTTAGATTAAAAAAAAAAAAAATTAGTATAAAAATAATATGCAACAAAATTTAATAAAAAATATTAAAAACTTAACAATTTTTTATAATTTTGATTAAATTTAATCCCCCAAATGCATTCTGTGGGTTATTGATCGCGCTCCTAGGTGGTGGGATTCGGGCGTGACAATTGACAAGCAAGCCCATTCCGGAAATGATACATGGCTGATGGGTCGTGGGTTGTGTCATTTCAAAACAACTGTGGAAGTAAAAAAAGAATATTGAAAAGCAAAAGCATGCATGCATGCATGCCAGCTTTGCCATTAATTCCAGTTATCAAAAATTATCACCATCAACGCAAAAGGGGCACTAGCAACGTCAATTCAATTTCCTTAATCCAACTTATCATTGAACATGAAGTGCCTTTACCAAGTCCACTTTTGACCACACTTAACCTTTTCCTTAATTAATTATTTTTTTCTCACTTAATTAATAATATTTGCTTCATTAATTACTCTATTTTGACCTAATTAAATTTTGTACTTGGGGAAGTCCTTTGCGCAAAACGAGTTTTACCACATAAAAATCAATGAACAAACGCAGCCTTACAAATTTAAGTTGCGGTGACTTAATTGTGGTGAAAGTTTGACCAAAATTTATATCACTGCTTCCTTTTACAATCTAAGTAAAGAAATTTGTTTCTCCGTATTTCCCTCCTCACGACAAAAACAAAACAATCTTAGCCAACAACGAACAACGCATACGTGTGTGTATATATATATATATCATGCCAATATATGTATATATATATATCAACCATACCAGTTCTTTTTTCCCCCCATTGAATTCAAAAACTAGCTCTTTCGAGAAATGGGTTCGGACAAGGCATTAGCAGTGGTGATGATAGCGATGGTTGTGGTGTTTGGTTCGGCCGAGGTCGGACGCGCCGAGGAGACGTATCAGCAATGCTATGACAGATGCTATCGTATAATGATAGATCGTGAGTACACTGTCTTCGCTTCCAAGTTGGAATGTTGGTCCAGGTGCACCTTCTTGGGCTCTTCAACAAACTTAGAGAGTAAGAATTGATCAAGCAGGAAGAGACACAAATTTGTGAAACGTTGACGTTTGCTGAGCAAAAAAATAAAATTGAAAAAAGAGTTGTATTGGATGCAACAGATCATCATCCTATTCATTATGGATTAGCAGATTTATTATTATTACTATTATTATTATTTCCCAAAGTGGGAAACAAGTTTGTACTGGATGCCACAATCATCCTCCTACTGATGACTTAACATAATAAATTGTGGAGCGTTTAGAGCTCCATAAGGTGGCAAGAAAATTATATTTCATAATTCGTTTAGTGTGTAAAAAAATAAAATTTTATGAAAATTTTTAGGTATTTTGTGTGGAGCTCTGAACGGAGTTGTCTCTGCCTTTTGTTATATGAAATTCCTTCTTTATTATTATTATAGTCTTTAGAGCATTATTTGTTGGACGGGACGGGAGAGTGTTTGTTCTTGTGATTTGCAGAGACGGAACTAGGCATGGGCTAAAGGGGCCCTGACTCCGCAAACATTGCCAAAAAATATATATATATATATATTTATTTAACATAGCACACCAACTCTTTTACTTTAAGTCATAATTTTTGAGTTAGATCATTAATTAAATATTTGAGTCATAATTTTTAACTTAGACCATTAACAATCTAATCTCATTAATTAAATAATTTTTAAGATAGACATCTGGGATTACACATTGACAAAAGGTAGAAATTAGGATTTTTCTGTAAGTTTTCCTTTCATTAAAGCTTAAATTCAAAACTGATAGGAAGTTTAAATATTAGATTTTTTTTTTTTGTTTGACGTTTCTTAATCAATTTATTTGGTTTTAAGTCTCCTCAATTAACAAGTACACTAATCGTATGTTTGTATCTTTTGTTTTTTTGTTTCTTTTTCATTTTTTTTTGTAATTGTGCTGTTAGGTGTATGGATAAATAGATGCCTAATTCATTTGTAAATTGGTCCCTTCAATTTGACAGGTACTATTTTACATATTTTAAATGTGTTTGAACAATGAATTCTCACGATTGTTTTAACTACGAATGATTACAGACTCAATGACTGAGTTATATTATTTATTAAAAACTCAAATAAACTGTTTAATTTTAATATCACATTTTTTAGTTTAAAAAAAATTTTAAATTTTTAAGAATTGGCTTCCCCTCTACAAAATTTTTGATCCTGTCCCTAGTGATTGGGGCTTATGAACAGCTCTACCAAATTTACAAATTCGACAAGTTAGGTAAAGTTTTTGTGCTCGGTATTGAGGGTTTAGAGTTTCGAAACTCACGAACTTTTTTTTGAATTTAGAATTAAGGACTTCTTTGAATTAATTTAGAATTGAGGAACTGCTAATTAAGCCATCCCCCGATCACCATGAATTGACGTTCAAAAGTTATCCGAATTTATTCTATGTATGGGTTGAGTTCAAGCCATTAATTGGTATTAGCTTCTTCACCATCAATTGATGTTCAAGCACTACCATAATTACTTTTTTGCGTCAGAAAAACTCGGGCACCTGGTCTTGACGGTCGCTAAAACCTTCATTACATCCAGCATTCACCCCTTTTCTCTTATTTCATTATGCTTCCCCCTCTCTTGCCGTCAATGTTTTTATGATCCTCTAGTGGAAAGAGGTTCTTATGATGATACATATATATATGCATAGAGATTAATCTTTTGCACTTCGTTATTGGGCATGCAAGTTTAAGGAATTGGTTTGTAAAATGCAGTGAAAATCAATGAATTTGGATCCACGTTTAAATAGCCTTTGTTTGGGAAGATCCAGTTTAAGGTGAATGTTACTTAAATGCCAAAAAGAAGGATATGAAGTCGGAGGCTTTTTCTATTTTGTTCCCTAGACTGTATGCCTTGTTCAGAAAACATTTCTCTCCCCTATCAAATATTTCATTGTCTATAATTCTTCTTCATCTTCAGTATATTGAGATTTTAATTTCTTCAGGAATCCAAATGAAGGAGAGGCTATCGAATTGTCCAAGTCTGTTGAATCATTTACGTAGTTTGAACTTTAGAGCCCATTCTTTTGACCTTAGTGTGTAGTTCTTGAATAATTCTAGAATTTTTTTTCCTGTCAGTCTCATTTCAATTTGATTGATTCTACCAACACTCGCTCTTTCCCTTACGCTTCTCTGATTTAGAAAGTAAAGTTGCTAATCAAGATTAAGACATGCACTGTTAGTGCCTCATAAGGAGCTTAAAACAGATGACTTTTTTTTTTTTTTTTTTTCTAAATAGGAGATGAGGGATAGCATTGAATCCTAATTAATGCATAACGTGTAAGAATTCTGGGAAAAGCATTGATAATTTATTTCTGCACAGTACTCTATTGCTAGTGTTCTATGCAGAAGACTATTTCCAGAAGTATGAGAATTTTAGATTCCCTCAAGTCCTGTTCAAATATGTTCATCATCAGTTATTGAGGATTAGGAAGATGTCCTTAAGGCTTAATTCATCTGGAGTGGCAAGTTTATTTGCTATTTTCTAGGTAATTTGGATGGAAAGGAAAGGAAAAGAAAATTTTTGAAGGTAAAGTCATGGACATTGATAATTTCTGTGATGGAAGCAAAATTCTAGTATCTTTATAAAGATTGGTAGGTCTTGTTTTCTAATGTGATGATAAAGATTGGCATAGGTCTTGTTTTCTAACATGAATAAAACTACAGTAGATACAAAATATATTCTGCAGGTTAATTTTCACAAAAAGGCTAATTGACAATTTAATTAGTTTGATATATATATATATATATATATATATTTCATCATCGATCATCAAGTTTACATAGACAGAGGGACGTAGTTCATCAGTCGTAGAAGAAAGCAACTGTTGCACTAACATATTATTTTGTGTGTTAATTTCTTTGTATGAAAGTTCTGATGCTATTTGACACGATGCTATTTCTTTCGCACTTTTTTACGCATTTGAATTACGAAATATTACATATGTAAGGAAAATATTTACTTTATATTTATAACATGTATTTATGAAGGAAAGCAAACGAAAAAAAAAAAAAAAAAGATTTTAGGAGAAATGAAAAGAAAATAGAAATATTTATTTAAAAAATGAATTCTACTTGATTACACGTACTGAACAAAAAAAAAAAAAAAATGTAAAATAAACTACTAATTTTACTTTTCATTTATCTTTTTATTTTTAGTTTTTTAGTTTTTATTTCTTTTTTGTAAATCCATACTCCTAACATGGTGCAAAGAGTTGTTCACGATACTTCATTCCACGCAAGTTCCTACTTTTTAGGAGAAATGAGGTTAAGTATACATCCTACTCTACCTCGTCTTCCAATAAGTACGTCGCTCTTTTCTTTATTTATTTTTATTGTCGTAATTTGTTGGTATTCGTACATTTTTTTGACATATAAGTCTACTTGGTACATTAAATTTTTTGTAATTTTTGATAAAAAATGTAATTTTTACGCTTTTAAGAAAATTTTTAATTTTTACAACTTTAATATGTGATAATTTTTTTTTATGCATTTGGTAAAACATCGAATTTAGAAAAATAATTGATAAAAGTTCAACTTTTACCAAATGCAAAAAGTAAATAAATAAATAAATTACAAAATCTAAAAGTTACTAAAAATTTATGTGCCAAACAGCCCATAATGCACCGTAGACTAAAGAAATAAGAAAGCAATAGCTATTATGTTGAATATATAGTCTCCCCTCTATTAAGTGCAATTATTTGTGCTCTTGAAGTAATTATTTTGGTTTGTTAAATAATTTGTTAGGATTATACCACATATACACATTTCAATGAGATTCACTGAAAATGCATATGCATTGCACAATCACAACTGATGCAGAGTGTATGTTACAGAAATATTGAATAATTTTCCTTTTATTAAACATGCATGTTATAATTGTTATTAGTGATTAAAGAGTTTGTAAGAAAAATATGATCATAATTCCTTTTAAAAAATGATTTGAATTAACGTCAAATTTTAATTAATTATTAGACAAAAACTCAAGAGTTCTCCCAACCTGCAATAAGTGTAGCAGCACGATAATAAGTTGTCATTTAATTAGTTGGACAATTTTGGAGTACTTATGATTGATGCTGGGATAAAATTGTAAACGAATCAAGTATTTGGTAAATCACTTGTGAACGAGTCTGTTGAAAGCTTGTTATATTCATTTGATATGTTAAATGAACAAGATTGAACACATTTTTTTAAACTCGATAAGTAAATGAGTTGAGTTCAAATAAGGATAAGTTTAATTTGAAAAAATTTATGAATAAACTTTTTTTTATCGTTTGTGAATAAATTCATTTAATGTTTATGAATAAGTTCATTTATTATTCTTGAATAGGCTAATATCTACACATTTAAGATTTGTTTATTACTTGTGAATAGTCTTATTTAAATATTTATCAATAAGGTAGAAAATTTTATTCACAAAATAATATTAAAATGGTTAAGGTTTAAACACACTAGTTTAAACCTTTTTTGTTAAGTTAAAAAAAAAAATTGTAACTTGTTTGTTAAACTTGTTTCTTAATAAGCAGGCGAGAAGTCTCAATGAATAGGTCGTGAACAAACTTAACAAAAGCTCATAATTAGGTCCGATCAAAATTCAGGAACAAGCAGCTCATTTATTCTAACCAAGCCAAGCTCAAGTTGAGTTCAAATTTATTATAAATTAACGATTGAAGTTCGAATATAAAATTTTGAACTCGATAAAAGTTCAGTTTACGCTCAAGTTTGCTAAATATTTTAACAAACAAATTTGAACATAATATTTCAAACTCGATAAAAACTTAACTTAAGCTCAAATTCACCAAAAAAAAAAAAAAAAAGATTTGAACAAACAAGCTTAAACACTTCAACACTCGGCTCACCTCATTTACAACCCACCTCATTTACAACCCTATAGTTGGAGGGTTAATTGTTAGGTGCACTCCCTCAACCACCGTTAAAAGAATTATGACAGCATATTTTTTTTTTCTTTACAGTAAGTTGATTTAGTTTTGTCAGTTTTTCATTTTGCATATATATATATATATATATATATTTTACTAAACTGTGAAAGAAATTTACTCATTTTACTTGCACGTGGATTTTTTTTTTTCGAGAAAAGTTAATTTACTTAAAATAAGTTATGGGATATTAAACAATCTTGTGTCTAACAAATAGTTTGGTTTCTCAAAATTTACTAACTTTTATAAACTTTTATCAACTTTTGCCTATTTTTATTTTTTGTGCGTTTGATTTGAAAAATTCAAATTTTATAAGTTTTTATCAATTTTTATTAATTTTTGTTATTTTTTTACTAATTGTTACCAATTTTTTAATAATTTTTCTAACCAAAACTTTTAAAACGGACAGGTGAAACAATATTAGAACGGTTCTGATCAGAACATTCGAGTTATGTCAGCTAAATATGAGAAAGTATTTGAAATATGAATTTTTTTTTTTATTTTCTAAGAAGTTTATATAATTATGCCAAAATCAGCGTGGATAAATTGATGAGATCACATGGTAGAAGATTAATTGACATTCAAGTGAAACTTCTATCCTCTCTCCAATTCGGCCATTTTCTCTAATCGGGTCGTTAGGTAGAAGGTCATCATAAGTAATGATGACATGAATGATTTTCTTTTGTTTTTGTGGGTAAGCATGCGCGCATATATATATATAATATATATGTATATATTATATGTTATATAATTGATGTTTTCGATCATCATTTTAGACCAAGTTCCGCATGGGGTATTTTATTCATTAATGCATGCACGTAATCGAGACAATACCTTTACACCATTGACAAGCAAGTGAGAAAATTATGCTGAGGATAGCTGGAAGCAGTTGCTAGGGTGATCATTCCCAGAAAAACAAGTACTGTGGAAGCAAAAAGTAAAAATAAAATAAGTAGCCTTCTTGTTCTAATCATTGGCAAGGCAAACTTAGTCACGATTCCATCATTATCCAATTGATCATTTTATTTTGAAAGGACTTTTATCCAGTTCACTTGTTGATTAATTTCTACCATTATCTCTTTCTCTCTCGTTAATCCATTCTTAATTTGTTGATGTGTGAAATATCGTATCACTTCTATGTAACAGGCTACCAAATAATAACAAACATAAACTAGCAAATAATAACAATCACAAAAAAACACACAACAGAGAACACAAAATTTATATGATTTGATAATTTACTTATGTTTGTGAATATATAGTAATATTTAATTTTTACTAGAGTCTCCAACACTAAAGTAAGAATAATTACAAGAAATATGTAAATGAATATTATATTAAAGAATCTTTAGAGAAACTCTAATCTTATCCTTAACTTTTCTCTCAACCATACCCATAGAAAACCCTAATATAAACTTTTTATATTATATAATACATCCCATAATATATGTATCTCGAAATCCTAGGCAAATATGGCTTTTGAAACGTAGTTCAGAAAACTGTTAAACCAACCCTTACGGGTGTAACTCGTTGAGGTTTCATGAGTTATGTTTTGATTCTAGACCTCACATGCCCATGCTAACGAGGAAGAGTCGAAAGAAAATTTTTCCAAAACCCATTCGAACTAAAGCCAATGCCCTTAAAGCTCAAAATATTTTTCCTAAAATAAGGAAAATTTGGGTAAAAAAGACTGATTTGCACGTTCATAGCCCTAACAAAGTTGAAGGGGTAAACCTAGTTAAGAAGAGTCTATTGTTTTTCATAAACTAGGATTTGTATAATATTATATTTTTCTCCAAGTTCTATTAGAGTAAGTAGTTTAAATTTTTCATTCATTGCATGATTAAATTTTATTTTTGTTTTCATTATGTAAAAATCCAAAAAGATTTTTGTAGACCTTCACGCTTTAGTACTTTATGTTAACTTTTTTTTTTTTATACTCCAATGATCTTATCTGCGTTAGTAGAAGATGAATAAAAGTGTATGACCATAATACTTTGCATGACTTGGAATACATATTTCAATAATGAGTATTGTTTTGTTATTCTTTGTCATCATTGTGATATATGTTTAATTTTAGTTTTACACTAGTAAAGTCTAACATTATGTTGAATTCTACTTATCATTCTTTAAGTTTGATTTTATTCTCTACGTGCCCCAATGATTATTGTTTGAGTTTAAATAGATTTTTTTGGAAAGATTTATTAATGGAATAAAATGAAACTACCTTATTAACGGGTAGGTTATTAAAATGACCACCCTTTGTGTAGTGACGATATAGGAAAATACTATCTTTCCAAAAGTATGTAAAAGTTGCCAAGTTTGTAAGATTTTTGCAAAATTGAAAAATAATAAAAACAATTGCCAAAAAACAAAAAAAAAAAAGGTTTAGTGGTGATTATTTGTGCTAAATTGAGAAAAAAACAATAAAGAAAAGTTAAAAATTGTAAAATTTGGGAGAAATTAGTTGCAAAATGGAAGAATTTTAAATTTTGTCTCAATTGCAATTTAATAGTCCATGGAGAGCATTAGGAAGACGCGTTGGAGTATATGATAGTGTGAATGATTTAAATGTTAGATGATACTTAATCACTCACAGTAATGGAGATAGAAAAGGCAGTGAATAAGGGCAGGACCTGAATTAAATATTTTGGGATTGAATATTTGATAAGGCCTATCTAAAATATAAACATGGCCTATCTAGAAAAAAAACTAAATTGAATAAATTATAAATGATAAAAAAATTCTATATAAAAATGATAAGGCCTATAAAAAATATCTTAAGTTGGATAAATAATAAATGATAAAAAAAATGAAGTTGGATAAAAAATAAATGATAAAAAACTCTATCTAAAAAAAATAATAAGGCATATCTAAACAGAAAGATATGAAGTTGAATGAATGATAAATGATAATAAAAAGCATTGAAGTTGGATAAAGTTGAATAAATAGAGAAGTTAAAGAGTTCTTCAAAATTTTAATTGTAAATGTCTATCGAAAGCATTAAATAAATGTGTTAAAATCCTAAGGTGAAAGGCAATTGGATATGGGTGGGAGCAAGTAAAGATAAATTATAGTAGTAGGATCAAAATAAATATAACTATATATATCTTTTTAAAATGAGTAAGGACAATATCTCCTACTTCGCCATAGTCATGATCACATGTATAGAGTAATCATTTTCTCAATTTAATGTTGAGAAAAATTGCAATTTTTATTTGTATTGTAAATAAAAGAATTATTTTGTCATAAAATTATCAAAAGGGAGAATGTTAGGTTTACATCTATAATTGGAAAATTAGTGAATAAAACAATGATTTCAAATTTGTACTTTTAAACATTTGGCTAAGGTGTTAAAGTATAGGATTGAAAGTTTTTGAGCACCAAATTTACATGGGTCAAATAGTCAAGGTCCAGGATATTACTCGTAAAATTTCAAACAAAATGAAATTTGGCAAGCAACTTGTTGGAAGCCCATTTGGAAACTCACACTCATTAGATTACTAGCGAGCTAGCAAACGAGGATTGTTTTTAGCATATTTTTGCACAATTTTGATGGGTTGATAATTCCATAGGCCACTAGATGCCTCACATGGAACCTTATTCAACAAAAAAAAAAAAAAAAAAAGAGCAATTAAGATCGCTAGGAAAAGCTTAGATGATATATTCAGTGCAGAAGTGCATTGGGAAGCTCACATGCTATCTCGTCCTAGTGAGCAATCCTAGTGAGCGACAAGATTTTGAGAATATTCACGACAGTTTTATGTTCTACTTTAGGCATGATTCAGTTTAGGAATTGCATAAACACGATGTACAGCTATTATGTTTATTTTGAAAAGTTTTTCTTAATACTTAAGGAGGTTGGAAATATTTTAAGGAAAGTTTTCTAATGATTAAAAAGGTTGGAAAGATTTCCTAATGCTTAAGGAGATTGAAAATACTTTAAGGTTGAAGGTTTTATAAAGTTTTAAGTAAGTTTAAAATCATTTATAGAAATATTTCCTAAAAGATTTTGGGAATAGGTAAATATATAATCTTTGAAGATTGGATTGTTTGAGTACTTTATAAATAAGACCTTCTCCTAATGTCTTAAATGCACTTTTAAAGAGACAAAAACATATTCTTTGTGAACTTATAATAGATATCTCTCAACTTAGTCACGATATTTTTTTCTATCAAATTCTTGTTTCTAGATATGAAGGAGTTTGAAGGCATAAGTGTATTCTTTGTCGAGTGCTGGTGAAAATTTTTCATGTGTTAAAGAACGCATCCATTGCAATTAGTGCAACAAGGATTGGAAGACTAGATTGTATATACTATCGTGATATTCCTTGTAACCGTTTGTGCATAATAAAGATTTTGATCTTTATGACTTAAGGTTTTTTGCTCCCTTATTTGAGAAGAGTTTTTCTCATAAAATTTTTTTATGTTTAATTTGTTTTATTTTTTCCCACTTTAAAATTGTGTTTAAATGGTGATTCATAACTAGTAGGGTTAAAATTTTCAAGTTTAGACGTTTTAAAACTATAACTAAATTGTTCAATTAAGAAATCGAACTAAATCAAATCATTAATTTTAGTTCAATTCGATTTTTTTTGGCAATCTTATAACACTAGAAACATATATATACACAACATCGATATGCGTCATGCTAAATTTAACTTAATTTACACCAATAATTTTCTTATCATATATATATGTACGCACAAACATACAAATATTATTACTTATCATATAAAAAATAAAAAGTAAGGCATGCATATAGAGCTTGGAATTAAAACAATTTAAAATATCTAAATAAAAAGATTATAAGGAATTTATTACAAATAAGTATATGATAAATTCAATTTCATAATTGTAACGTATCCCCAAATGTTATATTTTTTTATGTTTTTCTAAAAAATATATTTACCATATTATATAATATATGTTAATAGGGGTGGATCCTGAATGACCCCTTGAGAAAAGAAATAAATGCTCAACCAGAGCTTGGCAGGATCGAGCCAAGCTTATCTGATCGAATACTCAAACCTGGCCAAGCTAACCCAAGCATAGATCCCAATCGAGCTACTTTCTCCCGAAGTAACCATGTGGTCCTTGTGATATCTTCGCCTAAAATCATGTAATTCCCCCATTAGGAAAGGTCATGATATTTCCTGCATTTTTAGGCGGGTTGCATGGCACTGCAAATATTTCATTTATAGAATATTTTCATAACGACCAAAATCTCCATGTAAGGTAACTCCAGTTATATCTGAAAGCATATATAAAAGGAAAATCCATTAGTCAAAGGATAAGATCATTTTCTTTCTAACAAATACACATACACTTGGAGAATTTTCTTGTAACTTGATCGGCAAAAACTTTTTGGCAGGTACCACACTAGTATACTAGTTTAGCTTCTGGCATCCATACCCGAAAGAGCATTGCCCGTGATTTAGGAGTGACATTCGAATGTATTGAACCATTAGTTGGCACTGTCTGTGGGAGTGACTACTTTATTGTTCCCTGTTGTTTTCATGGTCACAACCAGATTCGAGACAATTAACCATCAAACGAGAAGTCATCCGCCAATTATTCTGATGGAGAATCAAAACAATGATAAAATAGCTACTGATGAGAGGCAGGCAAATGCCCAAAATGGTGAACAACATGCAAGTTTTGATAGCTCAAAACCAAGCACTAGTTCAACAAATTCCAGTAGCCCTACAAGCGTCACCCCTTGGTACATAGTCCACCAACAGAGTCAACAATAGAGAAAATAATAGTGTTGCTACTGAAAACAGAGGACCAGGTGGGCACCAGGAAAAATCTCATCGAGAAGGGGCTAAGATATATGTTGAGGTTAGGAAAAACAATCATGTACACCCTCCCCGCAATGAGATCGAAGAACGGTCGAAAAATGTCATAGGGGGGACAACCAAAACCCGGAACTCCAAGCCTAAATGGCAGGAATTTTGGTCGTACTCAAAACTCCCGATGTAGTAGGAGACTTGGTTAACTAAGATAGTTACACTATTCACGTAGGCCATAATAGACTGCCCTCTTTTCCTCAAATTTAAAATGCCTGCAGTAGACATTTTCGACAGTTCCAAAGATCCTCTCAATCATTTGGAGACATATAAAGCATTGATGTATTTGTAGGCAGTCGCAGATAAGATAATGCGTAGAACTTTTCCTATCACCCTTTGAGGATTTGCTAGGCTTTGGTTTAACAATGTCAAAACTTAGCTCCATTGGCAACTTTACTCAGCTAAACAAACTATTTATGGGCCATTTCATCAATGGCCAAAGATAAAATGTCCTGCTACCCATCTCTTGACCATCAAACAAGAGAAAGATGAGTCTCTTCGAAACTATGTAAGTAAGTTCAAAAAGGAGCTTCTGAAGGTAAACGAAGCTCATGATAAAGTTACAGTAACCGTCTTTATGAGCGGCCTAAGTTCCCTAAGGTTCATGGTTTCCATAGTCAAAAAGCCACTAGTTGATATTGATAAGCTCATGCTGTGAGCATAGAAGCACATTAACATAGAGGAGGCGATGAAAGCTAGAATAGACCCAGATGTAGGAAATACCTCTCACTTAGATAAGAAATGACAGAATGACTTCAAAGGCAATCGAGAAATGAAAAGCAAGAAGAATGTATGGTCAAACAACAAAAACGAAGCGACAAGGGTTGCTACGTTGAAGTAAACCAAAATTTTACTCCTCTCAACACCAGAGTCGACCATGTGCTATATGAAATTCAGGATGATCCAAACCTAAGGTGGCTCGGGAAGCTGAAGACACTGCTTGAAAAAAGATCCCGAGCAAAGTATCGCAATTCCATAAGGATAATGGGAATGACATAGAGGAGTGTATTGATTTGAAAAGACAAATAAAGGAATTAATTAGGAGAGGAAAGCTTGGGAGATTCATAGTTGGACAAAGGCTAAAAAAAGAGCTAAATGGGATCTCCCAACCGGCAAAGTCCAGATCCGCTACGTCAAACTATCAGTCAATTGTGAAATCAGAGTTATATTCGAAGGACTCACAGTAGGAGAGGAGTTTTCAATAAAAAGAAAGAAGTATACTCGACAATTAAGAAGAGAGCAAGAAGTAATGGCGAATGAGCAATGAAGGAAGAAGGTCAAAATAGAAACCTAAGTTATTACCTTCACAGAAGAAGAAGCAGACGAACTGTGTCAACTGTATGATGACCCATTTTTCATATCATCCATCATTTCAAACTTCCAGACTTGGAGGATCCTTGTGGATACTAGAAGCTCGACAAACATATTATACAAGGGAGCATTCGACATAATGAAGATTGGGAGAGAGAAATTGCAACTGTTTACTTTGCCATTGGTTGGCTTCACAGGTGATCGAATTACCCCCTTCGACTCGATAGTTTTGCCAGTCACTTTAGGAGTTGAACCATGGCAGGTAACTAAGATGATTAACTTTTTGGTGGTGGATTACCCATGGGCTTATAATGCCATCCTCGGTCAAATTGCCCTGAATCAATTCAAGGCTATTACATCCACTTACCATATGAGGGTTAAATTTCCTACCGACCATGGAGTCGGTTATACAAGGGGAGACAAAAGATAACAAGAGAATGTTATATGTCACTTCTAAAGGGAGAAGTTAAACAAGAAGCCCTGGTAATTGAAGAGCTAGGAGTCAAAGATGAAGAGGAGTTGAAGAGAGAAGAACTAGTTAGTCAGATAGAAGACGTTCCGATGGAGCCTCCTGAACTGATTTGAAGTTTGAAGATCAGGAAAGACATCCCCGGGTAATTAAGAAATGATCTGAAAAGATTCCTCTGAAACAACATCAATGTTTTTGCTTGGTCTCATGAAGATATGCCAAGCACAGATTCACTTAGTCTCATAAAGACATGCCACGCATAGAAACACGAGTGGTAGTGTATCATCTTAACATTGTGCCAGAAGTGACACCAGTGAAACAGAATAGACAATTTTTTACGTCAGAGAGAAGTTGGCAAACTACTAAAAGCCAAATTCATACGTGAGGTACACTATCCCAACTAGGTGTCAAATGTTGTGGTGGTCAAAAAGTCGAATGGCAAATAGAAGATGTGCATCGACTTCACTGATTTGAACAAAGCATGCCCAGAAGATAGCTTTTCTCTTCCAACAGTTGACTAATTGGTAGATTCGATGTCAAGCCGTGAAGTACTATTATTCATGGATGCTTTTTCTAACCATAATTAAATCAAGATGGCACAACAAGATCAAGAACATACCGTCTTTATCACTGACAAAGGTCTATACTATTATGAGGTGATGCCATTCATCTTAAAAAATGTTGGTGATACTTACCAGAGGTTAGTTAATCAAATGTTCAAGTCGTAGATTGGTTGCAACATTGAGGTATACGTTGATGACATGCTCGTTAAGAGTAAGTAGTCGGCCGACCACATAATAGACCTTAAAGAAACTTTTAAGACCTTGAAGAAGCATCAAATGAAATTAAACCCAACTAAGTGCGCATTTAGTGTGGCATCAGGCAAATTCCTGAAATTCATGGTATCAAGTTGAGCCATAAGGCCAATCCAGAGAAAGTTAAAGCCATCATGGCCATGCAAGCACCCAAAACAACCAAAGATGTCCAAAGGCTCGCAGGGAGAGTGATAGCCCTCAATTGATTCATTTCTAGATCAACTGATAAATGCGTTCCATTCTTCAAAGTATTGAGACAAGCATTTTTGGAGATGGGGGATTGTGAAAAAGCGTCCCAATAGTTGAAACGATACTTGGGGGCAGTTCCTCTGCTCAACTGCACAACCCCATGAGAAAAACTATACCTTTATCTTACTGTATCCACAACAGCAATGAGTTCGACTTTGATTTGAGAAGAAAATAGAGTACAAAAGCTGGTGTGTTATACTAGCAAGGCCCTCAGAGAAGAATTAGAGAGGTGCCTAAATATGGAATTACTAGCCCTCGCTTTAGTAACAGCAGCCAGACGACTAAGGGCATAGTTTCATGCACATACCATTATGGTCTTCACCGATCAACCCTTCAAAAACATCTTGCAGAAACCAAAAATGTCAGGTAAGTTAGTCAAATGGTTGATCGAGCTTAGCTAGTTCAGCATTCAGTACTGACCACGACTAGCTATCAAGGGGTAAACAATAGCGAATTTCATTGTTGAGTTTTCTACCGAACCAAACGACCCACCAATGGAGCAAAAAGAAGAAAAACCGAGCTAGATACTCAATGTAGACAGCTCAGTTACCTAGAATTCACATAGAGTAGGTATTATACTCCTCACTTCAGGGGGACATAGGATTGATTATGTTTTATGCCACAATTTCCTGGCCTCTAACAATGTATCAGAATATGAAGCCTTAATTGTTGGGCTACAGATCGCTTGGAGAATAGGGGCAAAGTGTGTAAGACTACAAAGGGATTCTTAGTTAGTAATAGAGCAAGTACGAGGGGAATATGAAGCCAAAGAAGAGAACATAGCTGAATATTGCGAGATGGCTAGGGCCCTTATCAACAAATTTTCCAAAGTTTTATTAGAGAAAGTCCTGAGATAGCAAAATGAAGAGGCAAATTGCCTTGCTAGAATTGCTTCTTTTGGGAGAACCGACCCAAAAGTACGGACTGAGATGCTTGATTATTAGAAAATTTGAGCATAAAAAATAAATAAAGTCGACGCAGAAGTCACGTGGGTGAACTAATCAAGAAATACCTAGAGCATGGGATATTACCACAAGACCGAAATGAAGCCAAAAGAATTCAATACCCAGCAAGTAGATACCTGTTAATAAATAGAGTATTATACAAGAGGGGTTGTATTTCCCCACTACTCAGATGTGCGAAGAAGAATATGCAGACTATATTATGAGGGAGATCCACGAAGGAGTCTACGACAATCATTTTTAGGGAAGGGCTCTAGTGAAGAATATTTTAAGAGTTACCTATTACTGGCCGACCATGGAGAATGACACCAAGGAATTTGTAAAGAAATACAATAAATGTTAATGGTTTGCTAATATCCCAAGAACACTATTTCAGGAATTGACCTCGATCCAAAGTCCTTGGCTATTCGGCATTATGGAATTAATATTGTTGGACCACTTCCTCTCGGCAAGGGATAGAGAAAGTTTGATGTCGTAGCCATCAACTATTATACTAAGTGGGTAGAAGCTGAAGCCTTATCAAATATCACCCAACAAAATATGAGAAAATTTTTATGGCAAGATATAGTCTGTCTTTTTGGGATCCCAAAGGTGGTAATCACTGATAATGGTAAACAATTTGGAGGAAAACAATTTAATGGATTGTGCCAAGAGTTAGGCATCAGCTATCACTACTCTTCACCCGAGCACCCTCAAGCAAATGGGCAAGTAGAAGTCACGAATAGATCTCTCATAAAGATCCTTAAAACAAAGCTCGAGAAGGAGAAAAAGGTTTATGGGTGAATGAACTCCCAAACATTTTGTGGGCATACAGGACCACCAAAAGCATCTCTATGGGACACACCCCGTTTTCACTAGTTTTTAGTGTAAAGACAATTATCCCGATAGAAATCAGACTCCCAAGTCCCTAGGTAGAATATCTTGATTTAGAAGTGAATAATAAAGTAATGGGTATGGAAATGGACTTGTTTGAAAAGAAAATATTACAAATCAGAATTAAGGTGGCGTCCTATCAGTAAAGAATGCATAAATACCATTATTTTAGTCTTAGAAAAAGTCAACCAATCCATGAAGGACACCAACAATAGAAAGTTAGGGCCGAATTGGGAGAGACTGTATAAAGTAGTCGGCCACACGAGAAAGGAGACTTTTAGGTTGATGAATTCCAGGAACAAAGAGCTACCCTATCTATGGCATACTGAATATTTGTGGAGCTATTATGTATAAACAGTTCCCAAGTTCCACAACTTTTTGAGTCATCCGGGCAACGATCCAGTAAGCCAAATACTTTCGCTCAGTTCACGAGACTAAACAAGGTAAGACGACCCATGAGGTCAAAAGTTATCTACTCAGTTCACAAGACCGAGCAAACTAAAGACCTACGTTCGGTTCATAAGACCGAGCTAACCAAAGATCTTCGATTGGTTCATGAGTCCGAGCGAGGCAAAACGATCAATGAGACTGAAATTATCCACTCAGTTTGGAAGACTGAGTAGACTAAATGCTTCTACTCGGCTCGAGAGACTAAGCAGTACGAGACCTTTACCTGGTTTAAGAGGCAGAGCAAAGTTAAATCCTTTGCTCAACTCACAAAGTCAAGTAGCGTGAATTAGCTTAAGATGCCAAAAAATATCCGCTCAGTTCACAAAATCGAGCAAAGCAAGGTCTCTTATTCAATTCACATCACGATTATATAATTGACAAGGAATTCAATCGGGCAAATAGGCCGTCCAAGCATTCAAATAACACAAAAATGAAAACAAGTTACTAAAAAGGTTTGACTCACCCTTACCATAAAAAATAAAGTTTACATTCTGAAGGATTCACAAGGGTCACTACAAGAAAAAGCATTTTTAGCGATCATTTTTCGCGACCAAAACTAAATTTGGTTGCTAAATATTAGTTTTTAGCGACTAAAGATCATTTGGTCGCTAATAATTTATTTTTAGCGATCAAATAAGTTTGGTCGCTAAATCATAGGCATTTGGCGACCAATTGGTCGCTAAAAGTTAACCTTTAGCGACCAAATATTAATTTGGTCACTAAAAAGTTCTAAAATATTTCCTTCCACCCTTTCCTGCCAACAATGACTTTTGGCTACCAAAACATTTGGTTGCGGAATATTTTTATAATTTTTTTACATTTATTTTTAGCGACCAAATAAGTTTGGTCGCTAAATCCTAGGCATTTAGCGACCAATTAGTCGCTAAAAGTTAACCTTTACGACCAAATATTAATTTGGTCGCTAAAAAATTCTAAAATATTTTCCCACACCCTTTGGCGCCAAAAATGGCTTTTGGCTACCAAAACATTTGGTCACGGAATATTTTTATAATTTTTTGACATTTATTTTTATCGACCAAATAAGTTTGGTCGCTAAATCCCATGCATTTGGCAGCCAATTGGTGAGTTCTAAAATATTTCCGTCCACCCTTTCCCGTCAACAATGACTTTTGGCAACCAAAATATTTGATCGCGGAATATTTTATAATTTTTTGACATTTATTTTTAACAACCAAATAAGTTTGGTCGCTAAATCCTAGGCATTCGGCGACTAATTGGTCGCTAAAAGTTAACCTTTAGCGACCAAATATTAATTTAGTCACTAAAGAGTTTTAAAATATTTCCCTCCATCTTTTGGCGTCAATAATGACTTTTGGCTACCAAAACATTTGGTCGCGAAATATTTTCATAATTTTTTGACATTCATTTTTAGCAACCAAATAAGTTTGGTGGCTAAATTCTAAGTATTTGACGACCAATTGGTCGCTAAAAAAATCTCTTCATCGACCAAATATTAATTTAGTCACTAAAAAAATGAAATGGATAAATTAAAATAATTAAATTTTATTTCTTTCTCTATTTTTCTCTCAAACAAATTTATTTATCTCTTTGCACGATCTAAATTAGATTTCAGAAATTTTATTTTAACGTTTATTTATTAATTTTAATTAATTTATAAAAATTATCAAAAATTATAATCATGGATCAATAAAAGAATGTTACCAAATTAATGCTAAAACAAAATTCACCAAATCAAATTTAGATAATTTGAATGTATAATCATTTTTTGTTTCAAAGTAAACATGTTGGAGTAACCTTTATAGTTTGTATAACTTATAAATCAAGTGAATATTAAACGTTTTAATATCTAATAATTGTTTAGTGTAATTTAATATTAATTATATTAAAGTGACATTATTTTAAATTTAAAAATAAAAGTAACAAATATTATTTATTAATTTTAATTAATTTCATTTCTTTATCTTTTTAGAACTTATTTCCAAATATAATCACCTAAAATATTTTTTTTATTAAAAATAAATTCTTAAAATAGTTTTCAAAAATTTTGCTTTTTAAAAATAATTTTCTAAAACTAAAACTATTTGCGACCAAATTATTTTTAAAAATATAAATACAAAATGAAGAAAAAAATATATATAGTGAGCCATGATATAACTAAATTAAAGATATGTATTAAATATGTGCTACATATACGAATTGGAGGAAAATAAAAAAAAATATTTAAAGTTATTTTTAGTTAAATATAATAGTTATTCATAAATTATTTACTAAATATCTATATAGTTTCATATATTGTTTATGATTTCAAATTATTGAAACAAAAGTTGAAATAATTAAATAAAAATAATAAATTTTTTTATCATTTTTGCTAACTAATTAGTCTATAAAGAGGCATATCTTGCAACCAATTGGTTGACAAAAGTGTTAAAAAATTATTATAAAAAAGTTAAAGTAATTAAATAAAATCATAAATTTTTTTATCATTTTTTGGCGACTAATTGGTCGCTAAAGGCGTACATTTGGTGACCAATTAGTCACTAAAGGGGTACCTTTGCCGACCAATTGGTCCCAAAAGTGAGAAAAGTTTGTTTATATATACAAAAAAGTGTAAAATATATATACAAATAATAGTTTGGCTTAGTGGTCAACCACATGAACTTTCAAGGAAATGGCACGAGTTCGAATCTCAGCAACAACAAAAAAAAAATCTCCAAAAAAAAATTTAACATGTGGCGGAATGATAGGTTGACACATAGCGGAAATATAGGCTGACACGTGGTGGAATCATAGGTCGACACGTGGCATAACACAAGTTTCCATGTGGCATAATGGTATGTCAGCAAATGATGCCACATGGCGCCACATTTGAATTTTTATTTTTATTTTAAATTAAATCAAATTTTCAATTAATGATCCTTTAGCGACCAGAAATTTGGTCGCCAAAGGTTAGTTTTTGGGTCGTCAAAGGTTAGTTTTTGGGTCGTCAAAAACTAACCTTTAGCGACCAAATTTCTGGTCGCTAAAGGGTAAACCTTTGCTGAGTAAACCTTTGCCGACCAAATATATTTTTTTGTTGCCAATACCTTCTGCCACTAGCCTTTGCCGACCAATGGGCGACCAAATTATATTTGATCGCCAAAAGTTTTAGCAACCAAAAAGTAACTTTTCACGACCAAATTTTTGGTCGCTAAAAGTGTTTATTGTTGTAGTGGGTTGAAGGAATAGGGAATAAAGAAGTGAGAAATAGAAGGGAAAAAAAAAAAACTCAAGCGCTAGTGGCTCCATCAGCACACTCTTCATTTGGAGTCTTATCTTAACCTTCTTTTCTATTACTTGCTTGCCCTCCCTTACCAATCTCTTGTATTCCAGATGCCTCAGCCCTACCTGGCTTAAACCCAAATATGTCCAAATTAGGGAAAAGTAAAAAGACCTTCTCATTGGTATGGTTAAAATCTGTCATGAACACACACAAAAGTAGTTCTTAATAATCATCCATAATCTTAAACTTAGCCACTGCCTTCTCTTTAGCAACTTGAAGCTCTTCGATAAACCGGATGATTTTCTTCTCAGCGACCTACTTCAGGACCATCTCCACTGCAAGATCTTTCTGAAGATTGGCCCGTTCGACCCTCAATTCCTTATTTGCCTCACTCATCTCAATCTCATGCCTTAAAATCTCTTTATTTTCCATGTTGGCAGTGGCGAGGTCCTCATTCACTGACTCCAGCTGGAACCAGGCCTTCTCTCTTTTCTTTCTTTCCTCCATGAGCATTTTCTCTCCTGTGGCTAATTGGGTGTACACAGCAAATGTTCTAACCACAATCTGGATAACAAGTCCACAGATTAAAGATATCCTATGGAATCAAAATAGGGAAAGGAAATTAATCATAGAATAGAGCAAACTCACCTTGAATATGTCATAGTTTATGTCAAACACAAGGTTCGTGTTCGGACATCCCTTTAAGGGTTTTATTTCAGCATTAGTAGCAGTGAAGAGCATCTTCTGCCATGCTAACTCCATGCTGGTAAGGATTGAGGGCCAAGATGAAGACCCAGAAGTTTGTCTAGCTACACTACACCTTCGAGGGGAAGAAGGAATGTTCACCACTTCCCTTGGCGAGGGAGGATAAGGAATTTGCTTAGCTTGATGAAAAAGCAGAGGAGTGGACTTTGTAGTCCTCGCCTTCTTTAAGACACTTTGCCTAGTAGCCTCGGGGGTAGCCTTTTTCTTGCTGGCCCTGTCGAAGTAGCTCAAATCAAATATTTGGTCGTGATTGGTTAACTCCTTTAAGATGATCGACTTGCTCTCCTAGTTGGTCGTCTTGTTCCTCATATTGGTGGGTCAGTTCTTCGACAACTATGTTATCTATAAAAGAGAGAGTACCAAGTTGATAATAATTAAACAATAAATAGCATAAAATATAATTGAAGAACTTACTCCTCTCATGTTCTACCACCAAGGACTCCTTGGTTGGATCAGGGTCGAGCAAGTATAGCCCAAGGTTTTCCACAGACACCAAATGATCAGCATTGTGCACCTTGTGTGCCTTATGCTGTTAAGGCAGTCTTTCTGCTCTTTGGAAAGAATGGGCTGCTATGAGCTAATTAAGTCAAAGGGATCAAGTCAAAGCTTGAAACTTAGGAAGGAGGATTGTGGGAAGGTTTAAATGAAATATTCAGCATACCTTTTTTTGTTAGCTAGCTCCATTCCCTAGAAACACGTATAAATCTACTCTCCTTGGTCTCCCAGAATTGAAACTCCCATCCACTTTCTCAAGTGAAAAAATATATCTCGTTCTAGCCTTTATGAGAACTAGGCATGTGAGTCACAAAGTTGAACTCTGGATGCCTAACCGAGAAGTACCACCATCCAGACCCTTTCTTGGTTACTTTATAGCAATGTAAAAATTCAGTCGCGCTCAAGTCTTACCCGGTGGCAACCCTCCAGAGCACGACACTACCGAATAGTATCAACCAACGGTTTGGCAGAATCTGCCTGAGAGCCAAGTCAAGTCAACTTAGTACTTCTCGAACAATCCTTGGTATGCGAAATTAAAGGCCCCTGACCAAAGCGGCCTCGTACACTGCTATCTTCCCATTCCTTAGGGGGTAAGTGAATCGTTGCTTCTGGGGACCCTATAACTCAGATTCGGGGGAAACTGAAAATCTGAAATCAAGCTTAAAATTTTATCTGCGGTGATTGTGGACCTAATATCATCCATTTCGAATCTAAGGTCCTCATTTTCAGGAACCATTATCTCTGGGCATGTGGACTTGACATTTGGTTCTAAAGCATCTACGATGTATCTGATGTCCTCAATCACCACTTAGAGTCTACTAACACTAGGGCCACCAAAGGCTTTACACTTAGTCCTCTAGGAGCCCTCTGAACCAGCTCTTTCATGACCACTCATAACTCCAAAGGTGTATAATCAAGATAAACAAAACAAATATGCTAGGAATACCAAACCTCTGAAAACAGATTTGAAGTACTTTGGGTTTTCTATAAATCCTACGAGATTTAAGAATATGTGTTTTCTTTCAAAGAAATAGAGACAACGGTTTAGCAACCAAAACATGCATCGGAGAACTCCAAAAGGAAAAAATAGGTTAATCTTACCAACCATAGAGTAGAAATTGGCTAAAAGTAGTAGTGATTTGAGTTATAGTGTCTAGAAAAGCCGTCAAAGATTTGGAAATATAATAGTGCAAAAGTGAAATGTAGTAGTCTTACCTGTTACATATAAGCCATTCCTCATTTTGAAATTAATGGTCTGGATTTAGGCGGAAAAACTCAATCCAACAGCCAAAACTTAACGATACGAAGCACTGACAACGCAGCGAACATTTGAGAGATGTGTGGCAAGGATACGATGCATCAAGTCTCTTAAACGCACCCATAAGCATGCATCACGCCTGCAATGCCATTAATATCCCTATACTTCTAGGGCAGACCAACGGTGAGATTCCCTCTTGGTTCGCATGGGTAACCAAGGGAATCAAGGGTATGTGATAGGGGTGGATCCTGAACGACCCGTTGAGATAAGAAATGAATGCTCGACCAGAGCTTGGCATGACCAAGCCAAGCTTACCCGACCAAATGCTCGGACCTAACCGAGCTAACTCGAGCATAGATCCCAGTTGAGCTACTTTCTCCTGAAGTAACCACGTGGTCCCTGTGACATCTTCGCCTAAAATCATTTGGATTCTCCCATTAGGAAGGGTCATGATATTTCTTGCATTTTTAGGCGGGTTGCACAGTACTACAAATATTCTATTTATGGAATATTTCCGTAGCGGTGAGAATCTCCACATAAGGTAACTCTAGCTATATCCAAAAGCATATATAAAGGGAAAATCCATAAGTCAAAAGGTAAGATATTTTTCTTTCTGACAAATACAAATACACTTGGAGAATTTTTTACTAACTTGATCATCGAAAACTTTTTTATAGGCATTGCACCGGTATTTCAGTTTAGCTTCTGACATTCATACCCAAAAAAGCATTGCACGTGATTTAAGAGTGACTTTCGAATTTTCTAAACCATCGTATATTAATTACATTGATAACAATCTATTTAATTTGATTAACTATCCTCTCAAACCTGCAAAATGAACAGAACCATTTAATTTTTTATTTTTTCAAACCGTAATTAATAGAACTGTTGATTCAAAAAAATCAAATTAAACCAAATTAATAACACCGATCTCATGCGATTTGATGATTTGGCTGCCTCGACCCGTAATTTACACACCATAATTTGGTCAAGAGAAATATTAACAAGTACTCTACTAAAAATGATTGCAGACTTGACAAGCATGGAATAGTACTTATCATTCCATATTTTTAAAATTAAAAGTTACAGCCGAAATAGCGAGTGTTGCTGGAAGGCCACTCGGATCAAATGATTCAAAAGCGTAGCAAAAAGCTGCGTTATTCCAAGGCAGGCGTGAAGAGATCTTCGAAATCAAATTATTTTTGTTTTTGACTCTTTTTTGCGGCTAGTTCTGTATGATTTATGGAGTAAAACAACTATGTGTAGCTGTTTTGCACCATGCTAATCATGATGATCATCTTCATAAATCTTGGTGGGTCCTTCTTTAAAAGATGAATAAAATTACTACAAAATATATATATATATATATATATGTATATAGTTTGTTTGAAGTGATAAAAAGTGAGATAAATGAGATAAATTGTAAGTTTGTAATTCGTGCAGTGAAATAAAAAAGTGAATAATTTTTAAAAATTTTTAAATATTTTTAAAATTTTTAAGTAAACCAAATGCAACTATAGTAGCTATTTTATTTGTTGCAAGTCCCATCACAATGATAATTACTCTGTTAATTAGTTTGATTTATTGTTTAATCACCTTACTTTATTAAAGTATAAATTTTCAGCTCAAATCGCTTGCTCGGCCGAAGAATGTTAACATTCCATGATTTCCATCATTCTATTTATGAAACGTTTGGTGCCTTTTATAAAAATTTAAACTTTTCTCATGAATTTTTAGTAATTTTTAATTATTTGATTAAAAAATCAAAGAAATTTTTAGTAATCTTTTAATAACTTTTAATTGTTTAGTAAAAATAAAAAAAAAATTAACAACTTTTAGTGATGTTGGTAAATATAAAAAAAAAATTACTAAAAATTCTTACTTTTTTGGCAACCAAAAGGGATCTTACTTAGTTTGTGTATGTCCCCTTTCTTTTAAGCTTCCTTTATTTTAATTCAAAATATTTTTTTGATGATTGTTTTGCTTATACATATTTCAGAATTTTAATATAAAACATTTTTTTTTTAAAAAGTAAATAAAATATCTTACATTAATTATTTGTTTCCCCATTTTGCTTGTGGCAAATGAATCAAAGCTCTGATATTAAGGGTGTGTTTGGAGTAAGAAAAAGTGAGATAAATTGAGAGTTCATAATACGTGCAGTGAAAGAAAAAAGTTAATATGATATAAAGTTAACAAAGATTTATAGAGATTTTTAGTATTTTTTTTGTATGCCAAACGGAGCCTAAGGCTTGTTGGAAAAGAACAAAAAAAAATTTTTACATTTGAAAAAGGAGAAAAAATTAATTGAAGAATTTAAAAGTGCAAGATAATAATTTTGTTCATTTTAAAAAAAGTAAAAATTTGGGTAGGCAAAAACAATTCTTTCCAAACGGAGCCTAAGATTGACAAAGCAACCATAAAACCTTATGGTGCTATGTTTTTTTTTTTTTTTTTTTAACGGGAAATCATTTTTTTTATTTGATGAAATTGTTTTTACATAACCATTTTTAACTCAATTTTACTGTTAACCCTTAGAAAGTTTGGTCAAGTGTGACCTTGGTCAATTCAACGCAATCATAATGTCTAAGTACAACAAATTTTTGTTTCGAAAACCACACCATAAAAATAAATTAAAAAAATTGTCCAGCCAATGGCCAGAGTAAAATAATTTTGGTAAAAAAAAAAAAGAAATTTGTCCTTTTGGTAGTTTTTTTTATGTGAATTTTTTTCATTAAAATTTAATTTTTTTTTGTTATTTTATTAAATTTTACACAGATTATTCACATATTTTTAAAAAAATATATACATATAAATGTTTAAAAATAAAAATAAAAACTATATACCTAAAAACTAAAAATATGCTAATCGCATGGATAAAATCTATCAAGAATATCGAAAATCAAAATTTAGTTAGAAAATCATATAAAAAAATTAGTATTAGGGTTTTTTTCCCAAAACTAATCCTAAAATTTCAGTGGCATTTGGTTTATTTTTTTATTTTTTTATTTTTTATTTTCATTTTATGTTTTAAAAATCTCAGAATAAAGAAACATATAAGTGATCAAATGTGTTTTAAATTTTTTTCTTATTTTTAAAAGTGATCAAATAGAAATTTAGTTCAAAACAGAAAATAAAAAACAAAAATAAAATATAAAAAATAGAAAAATAAACCAACTGAGCCCTTAGTGTTTGAAGTTGTAAAAATTATTATAAATTTATAAAAATTATAATTTTATAATTCATATTATAAATATTAATTTAAACTTTATAAAAATTTATAAAAAATTTTTAAAATTTTGTAGTAATTCAAACAAACCCTAAACGAGCTCAATCGGTGGATAACAAAAGTAAGGAAATGATAAGCAAGGCGTGACGCCTTTTTTGAGGCCCAAAGCAACCACTAAGTCCATGATGAAAAAAAAAAAAAAAAAGTGAACCAACTTTAGTCGGTGCTATTAACCCCCTTGGCAAAACAAACATGCCTCTTTCGACAATCACATGGTAAATGTCCAAACAGTCATAGTAAATAAAGGCTGTCGTAGTATTATTATTATTATTATTATTTAAAAAATTAATAATAAACTCATAAATTACCACGCTCAACACTCTAATAATAAATTTGAGCAATAGAAAATTCCTTTATTCAAATGTAATTCAAAAGTAATTCACTTTATGTTTTGACACATTTCCTTGCTTACCTCCCACCATAAATTTTGGCACATTTCTTGGGGTTGAAAGTGGTTGGTACTTCAGCAACGGAAGTACCAAGTATCAACAGTGATTTTTTTTCAAATAATTTAATCATTCTAATTTAATTTAATTAAAATTAATTTTTTAATAAAAACTCAATCTAACTAAACTAAAAAAAAAAAAAAAGAAAGATAATGATCTAAGTATTGAATTTGATTAAAAAAATAAATTTTAATCAAGTTAAGTTAAGACAGTTGGATTATTTGAAAAAACTTCCACCTTTGGTACTTGACACTTTAACGCTGAAGTGCTAAAAGTACTGTAATCCCTTTAGCCCAATTTCCTTACTCAACTCCCACTATAAATTAATGGCTAGATCTTTAAACAACTGCAACCATCTCCTTCCTCTCTCTAGGCATCTCTCCCTAGATCTCTCTCTCTCTCTCTCTCGATAGAAAGATGAAGGTGTCATACATGCCAATGTTTGTTGTGCTCATTATTCTAGTTGTGCAAGGTGGGCACTTGGCGATGGCAGCAACTAATTGCAATCCCATGCAGCTAAGCCCCTGCGCAAGCGCCATCATATCAGCGAAGCCACCAACGGCTGTATGTTGCAGTAAGTTGAAGGAGCAGAGGCCTTGCCTTTGCCAGTACTTGAAGAACCCCAACCTCCAGAAGTTCATCAAATCTCCCAATGCAAACAAGGTTGCTACCACTTGTGGCTCTCCCTTCCCTAATTGTTAAGGACACCCCTTCCTTATTATATATATATATATTATATATAAATGGAGTGAGTGTTATGGCGCCCTATGGGTATGGTCTTGGGCATGTGTTCAGACTATCTACTTAAGTTAGGCTATATGGAATGCTGTGATCTTAATTAGTTTATGTGAGGAGCACTGTCAGAATTTGGGAGTGGGTTAATGTTTTGCTTTTGTGTGCCTTGTGGAGTGCTTAATTGTAAGTTCAATTTGCTTAATTGCTGTAATGAAAGCTAGTTACCAGAAATGTTCCCTTTATTTTTGTGAAAGTTCAAAGGGTAATGTAATGCGAAAGACTCCTGCATAAAGATATTGGAGAGAATCGGATATAATCAATTTTTTTTTTATAAGGAAAGAGACCAATTTTAGCGTTTGAATTCCTGACGCACGAATCACAATTAAAAAAAAAAAATTATCACAATGGCCTACTATAGAATGTTGAAAATTACTAAATCCATGACATGAAGGACTTCATAACTTGATCCCTGTCATATTTGTGAATCGAGAATGGCGATTATAGAAATGGTGATGACAAATTCAACCCTAACTTGATTTATGATTCATCAAAGTTATTGCTATATCCGGTGTACGCATTTGAACTAGGGTGTAGAAATGTGTGCATTTTTTTTTTCGGAAATAAAATAAAAAATTTCGTGTTTTAAAAATTTGTGAATTTTTGAATAAAAAGTTAGAACTAAATATATATTTGGCATATGAAAATGGAATGAAATACGTAAGAATGGAATGGAATATGAAAATGGAATGAAATACGTAAGAATGGAATGGAATGAGATACGGGAATAGAATGAAATGTAATGAACATTCTATTCTTTTTGTTGGTTCTCGACATAAAAATCATGTGATTGGAATGGACATTCAAATTCTCATAATTTAATTACATATTTTTAATACAATGAAATAAAATTAAACATCATAAAGATTACTAATATCATTCTTTTAAAAATAATAAAAATAAATTTTATTTTTATAATATGAATATGGGCAAAAAATGAGCCCAAGGGCAAAATAATCATTGTATGGCTTGAGTTTGGATTGAGTTATAATTTGTTTAACTATTAAAAAATATGTCAATGAATATTTTTTAATATTTTATAAAGCCCAAAAATACAAACATAGACCAAAAAAGGCCCAAGGATAAAATGGTAACTCTATAATTTGAGTTCAAATTGAACCAAAATTTACTTAACTATTAAAAAATATATCAATAAATATGTTAGCATTTTGGGCAACTTGGACCAAAAAAATGGCCCTATGCGTAAAATCATAATTTTACAGCTCGAGTTCAAATGGAGCCAAAATTGATTTAACTACTATGAAATGTGTTGATAAATATTTTTAACCATTTGGGAAGCTCAAAATACAAATATATGTCAAAAAGGTGTCCGAGGGTAAAATGAACAATTTATGACCTAAGTTTAAATCAAGCTAAAATTTACTCAACTGTTAAAAATCATGTCAATGAGTATTTTCTAGTAGTTTGGGCAATCTAAAAAATGCAAATCCGGGCTAAAAAGAGTCCAAGGCTAAAATTGTCATTTTATTGATCTAGTTTAAATCAAATCAAAATTTGCTTAACCATAATACAAATCTGAGTAAAAAAAGAGCCCAATGGTAAAATAATCATTTTACAACTTAAGCTTGGGTCAGCATGAGTGTAATGACCCATATTATTATTATTATTATTATTATTACAACAACATGATTATGCATTTTGTGAGTTTAATTTTCATTTTTATTGTTGAGGTTGTGTTTGGGGTTTGATGTCAAACTTATCATATTTTTCATAAACTATGCTTCATTGTACACACAGGTGCCTCCTTCCTATACGCATGGTGTGTCTAAGAGTAGGGCATGCACACAAAATGCTCTTTTCCATATGTATGAGATGTCTTGGTGTCACACCCTAGATTTCATAACCTGAGCACGTGAAAAAAAAGAAGCACATTATACACAATTTAACAATTCTCCTTACTACATATCAAAGCCATACACACACGCTATGGAGAAATAAAAATAAAAATAAATTAATTAATTAATAAACTCATATTTAATCTAAATATATGCCTTTGTCAAACCAATTAGGCAACAAAGCTCCAAACCAAAACTAAAAATCTCTAAAATTAAACCAAATAATTCTCTAAAAACTAAGTAAAAGTAAATAAATATTCATCTCGCAAATAGAGGCTCATTACAATTCACCAAAATAATTTTTCTAAAAAAAATCTAATGTAATTAAATAAAAAAATAAAATTTTAACTTTCATGTTGAGTAGATCCAGCACGTGACTCAAAGTCATTACTTGCATCATAAGCTGTAAGGGGATGAGCACTAATATCAAGTGTGCTCGGAACCCTAGTAATAATATAAATGCAATAATGCCCTAGCATGCTACTAAGTGAAACATCTTAGCACAAATAGTAACTCCAAATAAGAAAATTAATTTATTTATTAATTTATCTTCCTTACAATTTAATCATGTATTAACACCACAAAGCACATCAAAAGAAAATCAATTGGTTTTAAAGTACTGCTGCTTGGTTGTCCCGTATGTTGTCTCGTAGAAACAGGACCCAACTAATATACACCATTTTTAAGTGTCTGCTTAATTGTCCTGTACAAATATGACCCAACCAATATGCACCATTCTTCGGTGTCTGTTTATTATGTCGAAGCCTTAGGAATATACTATGCCAGCCTTAGGTATTTACATCGTTCGTAGGTTATTAGCCTACTAGACTCGATTATCACCCCCGTGCAGGTTTCAGAACTTTTAACTCTTGGGTACGTATATCTGATATTTTTAGTATCCCTCAACCCAAACAAAACACGTCAAATTTTTATTTTTTTATATCATTAAATAATTTTTTTTTTATATTTAAACCTCATTAATCCTCAATTCACCAACACGTTAAGTAATATAAACTTTTATTTCTCCTAGCAGTCAACCTCACGATTCAAATATTGAATAAAAAAAATAATATTTAACAAGCTAATGCGGAACACTAATTTTAAACAAACTAATATATAGTCAAAACAGAAGCATCAACGCGCAACAGTGCGCACATACATGAGTACCACGGCTGTGTAATTCATTTACATAACAAGACAGAACACCTAAAAGAAAATAATAATTTATTAGTTTATTCTAACAGGTGGTTTCCTACAGGGCAATTATGACCTATTAATGTCTATTCAAGCAATTGATCACATGTGTGATCATCCTAACAGTGACTTGATTGATATATATATATATATATATTACAATCTAATTTGAGAACCAGCATGTTAACATTGATGTATATTGAGAGGAATGCCTTTTTGTCCTTATACGACATGTGTGAATCATGATTGTTAAAAGAAATATATATATATATATATATATATAATTTTAAAATCAAACTTCCTACAAATAATGCAAACCGAATTCACATATATGTTTATATAGATTTACAGCTTTATAAAATTCCGCCCCTTACCTTTGATTCGGCATATTGAAGAAGACGCAGATTAGCAATCCTATTCACAGCATAGCTGCCATGGGGTTTTTTGTAAATTTCTTTTTTCCTAAAAATAATAGCATTATATATAGAGAGAGCAGCCGACCCCCTTTTTTATAAATTTAATAATTACATAACCTTCCCTTTGGATTTAAGTAAATTATACCCTTCTCCCTAAAATTTTAAAATCTTTTTAAAGGTAACCAAAAATTAATTTTTTTTTTATATAACTTAAAATTAAATGAAAAAAATTTAAATTATTAAATTTAAATAACGAATTAAATTTACTAAATAATATATATATATATATATAAATTAAATTAAATCAAACTCGGGTCATTACACTTGGTGCTTGGTATGTGCACACCATTCCCTCTCTCGTACGCACAGCTTAACACAACTGACTTTGTGTATTAGCCAAGTTTCTTCTTTTTCAAATTTCTTAGCATATCGTTGTGCGAAGCTTGAATTAGAGCAAAGCCACGTTACCTAGCCTAGAGTAGCCTACTTTCCTTCCCTCATCGAGGTTCATAACCAACTCTCCATCCCAATCTTCTTATTTTTAAAATTAGGTCTCTATTTGTGTGGTGTAGCAGAAAAGATATAAAGAGTGTGTGTGAACTTGAGTGTTGGTTGGGTAGTGTGTGAGATGTGTTTGAGGTTGAGAACTGGATTTGGCACTCCTGGGTGGTTGTGGAGATGTTTCTAATAGCTAGGTAGACTTTGGTCTTGGATTAGATGTTGATGATAGTTCTTTTTCTCCAGCTACATTATCGTCTTCATCCCCTTTTCCTTCTCTTTCCATGTTTTTTTGGTTTGAGGTAAAAGTTTTTACTTGATATCTTATGTTCGCTTGGGCATTGTTGGGATAGCGTGTTGGAAATGGAAGCTTGATTTGTGTTAGTTGGAAAGATGATCATGTGTATACATGTATATATGTTGTTTATATAAAGAGAAAAATTGGTAATGATAACCAATGCATCAATGTCTTATCGTTTAGTTTGACTTCATATTTAAGTCCTAATCAAAAATTGTTACACTCTGGGTTTTAATAGAAGAATCAGAGTATGATAACTAAACTTACTACATATATTCCACCATAGTCTAGTTGTTTAAATACACTACACATAACCTCTCTTTGTCACTCTCAATTCTTGCTACCAGATGACCTTCCTATACAAAACTCATAAAATGGGATAAACTGCTAAGCTCCACAAGAAAACTATTTAAACAATATCAACAAGTATTTTTATACAAAAATAGATATGAAGTATCTAGAGTAACTATTATTATCATATAAAACATATGGTAACAGCACAAATTAAGTAAATAAGTATTGGAATGCTCATGCAAAGCTACTCCTTTCTCAACCTTATAACACCTTGCCACCCTTATAATGCCTTAACACATTCTTTACATAATATGCATGAAATCATTATTATATCAACAATAACCCTTTCCCAACCTCTTATCCCCGCACTGCCCTTATAACTCCATTACCTCAGCCTAATGGTATGAATTCTCAAAATACAACTAGCAATAATACTCATACGACTACCAATAAATATCAAAATATCCAAGTGCAATTCTTCAAATCCCGTACAGCCCAACCATAACATTTTATATTCTCCTGTAATGTCACAACAATCATGTAATGAAATCATATATTCTTGTTATGCCTTTGTACAAAAATCCTAGATCACAATTATAAAAATAAATCCCCTACCTAAAAAGTCTTGTAACATTTTCTGCTAATTTTTTCCTTAATCCATTCTAAATTTTGTACAGATAAATTATAGCTAGTCAACACTTATTGACATACTATCATCTAATCACTTTACTTGTTGAATTTAGCCTAGGAAGTCTAGATTAATAATTTTTCTGTTACCAAGCAATCCTGTCTAATTTTTATGCAAATATTTATTTCCTTAACCAGCTAATTATTCATATTTTTTTATCAAATATAAAAGAGACTCATATTAACTAGGATTTATATCAAATATACTTTTACTTAGTGAATAAGTATTTTTTTTGGGTTAATTTCCTATTAAGTTACTATTTAAATAATAAAATAGGGTCCTTAGCTTTTGAATATTACAAATCCCATTTTCCTTAAAATAATTATATATATTACCATTTAATCCTTCTATACCAACTCCTAATTCCCCACAACCATTCCTTAAAAATAAATTTCTAAAACCTTATTTTTCTTATTTTATTAAAACTTCAATAAACCAATAATTATGAAAATTCTCATCAAAAGGTCATTACTAACCCATTCTCCCATATTTGAGGTTTTCAAGCCCAAATAAAATTTTTGTAAATTCCTCAGAATTTTTAAATATCCTTTGATATTTTCTTATTTATTTTTTAAGCAATTTTACTAGAATATTCACTAAAAATAGCACATTTATCAAAAAATTATGAAACCAGTTTTAAAATACTCCTAACGACTTTAGTTCCCATCTAGAAGCAACCAAGCACTGGCTGCTGCCACACACACCCCCACGCGTGAGCGCATGGCCATTGTTTTTCTTCTTCCCCAAGGTAGTTGTGACCTCTTTTGGTTTTTTATCCATTTCTCCATCATTTCTTCACAAAATCAAGGAAAATTTATGTCTAAAATGAAGTTCTCAAAAAGCTCGACGCAATGGAACAAGTTTTGTTCAATTTCATGGCCATTTAATGGCTCCAAATTGACCTGAAAACTACTGTTATCACTTAGTTCTTTGAACTCACATTCCAACTTTGTTGCTGGCCATTTTTCCCTCAACCTACAAATCAAAACTTGCATGCAGAACCTCTAATGGTTTTCAGAAACATTTTTAAATCGAAAACCTAGAATTATCTCCAACAGCGTATACAAAAAATGAAGAAGAACAAACCCCATGGCAATACACGACACATGCAAACTCCTACACTTGCTAAACACTAAGCTATATGAAACCTGAGCATGGCTTTACCTTTCTTGCCTTGAGCTATCCTTTTCTCCTTTCTTTTTCTTCTTCTCCTTCTCTTCATTTCTCTCTCTCTCTCTCTTCTCTCTTTGATGCCTAGAGTGGAATGGAAGAAGGGTGAACAACCCTTATGGCTTCTTTTTGGTTGGATAAGTGGTGCATTGCATCACATGTGGGACACTTATGTCCGCATGAGGAATTTTTTTTTTCATTATATTTTTTCCTGGTCTTCACAAGAACATATATTGCTTGCATTTATACAATTATACATAAGAAAATTTGTGCCATTGTTTAATTTGAGAAACTAGGGTTGACATACTCAAAAAATAAAGCATGATGAACAAACCTCAGTTATAAGAGCTCTATCATGCACACACTTGCAACAGATTGCTCCCCATGCACACACCAATGAGGATGTTTGATCGGACATGAAAGTGGATCTCGTGCACATGCCCTTCACCATGCTATCTCGTGCACTCGGGGCTTGCATAGTGCTTATGGCTGGCTGGGTTTCTTATCTCATGCGCATGCTTGAGAGGCTTCATGTGCTTGAGCCCCTGATACGTAGAAGTAATTTAATAATGATTTAAAATGTTTGAACACAAGTATGCTATAAATTGATAGTTCATTATAGTACATTGAGATATATGAAATCACTATTACTGGATGATAGGTTAAGGGTATAATAAAAGATAAATGATGATATACCATGATATGAGTATATATATTGATTTTGGATTTTGGGTATAGAAGTACAAAAGATAATGAGAATTATTATACCCAAGGGTTGAAAATTTCAAAACTTGTGCAACGATGGGCACTCCTATTCAGTAGGTTAGCAGCCTACAAAATAAGATAAACATTAGTTAACATGTATGACTCCTAAGTCTTAGCCCAGGTCGTAGACATGGATTTACAGGGTTCATTCATATGGGCAAGGTCAAGTGAGGCAGACACAAGATGTGCAATTGGGTTGGAATTTGTGGCCACATGCCCACCTAATAGAGTACTTAACCCATAGTATATTGATTTGGATTATACGATGTATATGAATATGAGTAATGAATAAATATTTTAGTTAAAGTGATAAGATGAGATATGGAATACGGTTCAAGTTGTGATTAATGTAGATTATGCGATATATGAGGTGATGCTATAATTTATGCTCGCTTAATAGCAGACCAGGGCATATGCATATTATGTTTATTTTTTATAGTAGACATTAATGGTTGCACTCATTTTCCTACAAATTTTGCTACAGGTTCTGGTGTAATCTTTAGGTTGGGACATCTAACTGATGACAATAGATCTTCTTATGTTATTTTGTCCTATTATATTTTATTAAAAACTTTATTTTATTCTTTCATTATCTTTGTTGATTGAGGTTAATCGTATCTATTTTATATTAATTCAATTGGGTTGTATTAGTCAAGTCAAACCCTATTACTATTATTATTTTTTTGGAGTATTGTCACCTAATCTACGACAAACACTATCCTATATAGTTAGTTTTATATTTATTTCATCTTTTTATGTTTTGCTCTAGTGGGTTGTATAGCTTTGATGGGTTATAAGTTATGAATATGGATGTGATTTATGTTTAGACTTTTGTGCCCTGGATCGTGGAATTTGGACCGCGACATTGAGAGATGGATTACTTTAGGGTAATAGTCATTCCCCCTTTCCAAAGAAGAATGAAAAAAAAAAAAATCAGGTAATGGAATGAATCGAATAAAGATTCTCATGGAATAGTCATTTTTAGTCTAAAAATTGTACCAAATATGAAAATACCATAATAGAATAAAAGTGTAGGAATGAATACTCTATTCCTTTTATCAAACTAGGCTTTAATACTTACCCAGCATATATAATCTAAACTGATTCGAATGCCAACTTAAATTACAAATCCTCCACCATCAACTAAAAAGCATTTTTCCTCAACCTCTAAATTACTAATTTGTAATAACGTGCTTTTCGTCATACAAATTATTGTACTGTGTTTTAAGTAAAATATTTTAAACAAAAATATTAGAGGTAGAAACAAGCCAAGATTTTTTTGAGCTATTTGGATTCGGGTCGAGTTTGATTCATAAATAAAATAAGCTCAAATTAAACTTGATTTGTGATTCATTTACAATTAAGCTTAAGCTCAACTTTAAAAAAATTCAGTTCGAAAACTCGCGAGTTTGCTTGATAAAATAATATTTATATTATTTAATGATATTTTTATAATTTTTTATTTTAAATAATATTTTATTTATTGTATGTTTTACTAAAATAATTTTGTTTTGATTTAATCAAGTTATCCGGAACCAATTTCGAGTTTAAATTATTTTTTATTGAACTAAACTCGAATTTATATAGAAGTTCAAATTGAGCTCAAATTCGAACACGAGCCGATCTCAAATAAATTAAAATTCAATTAAGCTTCACTCGTTTCTACTTCTAATGAATACCAAATTATCACGTGTAAGTCTTGAAGATTTTACACCAAAGACTACTTTAATAAGTGGATTTTTTGTTTATCTGAGTCCATTCGTTCCACACATCATTTAGTTTGAATTGTAAATTTAAAATCGAAGAACTCACCAACCTATAATGCGGTCAAATATATATATATATATATATATATAAAGCTCCACCTGAGCCATTCGATCGGCACCACCCCAAAGGAAATCTGAGGGCTGTCACTTGCCGTTTCAACTCTACGCATTTTTCATATATACCCCACCTCTCCACTATCCCTCTTTTCCAGCTCGATGTTGAAACACGCAACTGGTATGCATTCCAGAGATGGGCAGCATGGGCTCCTCTTCTGCTTAGCAAACTTTTATAACCAGCTGTGTAAGCGAGGCAATAAAAAATGATCAATACACTCCTTTGTTAGTTTTCTTCATTCTATATTATTCTTTTTTATTAAAAATATTACAAACTGAGAAAAATTAATGGAGGAGTGTATTTATCCTACTCCGAGACAATTTTGTGGAAAAATTTAATTTTTTTTGTCCAATATTTCCTATTAATGCATTTTTATTATAATACAAATATGTACACACATATACATACAAAACAACATATTAATACATACCAAAATGCCTTGTCATTATTTTTTAATAGTAAGAAATAATTTTTTTTTTTTTTTGTTGATGTAGCATAATTAAAAATTTTTTAATTTTTGCACATGTTTATTATACAAAAATTAACATTTTTATCAGTTTTTCTTTGTTACGTATTGCTATATCTTTCTCACTCTCGTACTGTATATTTTGGCTCTCCTTTATTTTTGAAAAAAATCATCTCTCTTTCATTTTAGATTTAAAAATTTTATCTCTCATATTTAATATATACAAAAACTATACTAACAAAAAATTATAAATTCTTTTTTATATATTTTCAATTAAAATTTATTTGCTGAAATTATTTTAATTTCATATAAGTCATCATCCTCCAGGTAAAAATTAGCAACAAAAATACTGATTTTTTTTTTATTAATGTAGCACAATTCATAATTTTTCTTTCTATTTTTCGGGGTTTTTTTTTTTTTTTTGCACACTTACATCTAAAAGTCTCTCTCTCTAATATTTAATATATATAATAATTTACTACCAAAAAAATCATAAATACCATTTAGTACATTTTAAAATACATTTCCCTCAATGTCATTTTTGTAATTTTGAATGTAAGTTATTTTAGGTGACTTATTTTGTTATTCTGTAGTTAAAGATTTAGACATTAAATGGTGAATATTTAACTGATTTTATTTAAAAGTTCATACCAATTGGCAATAGTTTTAAATTATTAACCCACTGCCTTGTACCAATTTGGGACTTTGGTGAATATTGACTTTGGTTTTTGTAAAATGAATTTGCTATTACTGTTACACTGTTCATATATATATATATATATATATATCTTTTTCTTTTCTTTTTTTTTCATTACCATATGCGTATCGTTTAAGTATTTTTTATGCCTAATGTAATTCTTTCATTTAGTTAATACGACATAACTTAATTTCTATAAAAAAATTTTTAATAAATTAAAATTTTAAAATTTCACATATATGAATTTTTATTACTCCTAGTGCAATTGAAATATAAAAAGAAAGAAAGAAAAGAAAAAAAAAATTGATATATCTAAAATTTTAAGTTTTTAAGTTATTCAAGTGAAATTTTATTTTCAAAATTTATTTTTAAATATTTTTCAAAAATATTATAATGACAAATATGCGGTGCACCGGTAACTTGTTAGTAATGACATATAATCAAAATCTTCTATTATAATTGCAGATTATTGCATTGTAAAGTTACTATTTAAAAAAATATATAACAATAATAATAATTATAAATTATTACAATACATTTATCTTGCAAGAATATCAAGACCACATCAAATTTCATCCAATTTTTTTTTTTGGCAAGATTAGTTTTGTAGTTCACTAAAAGATGTAGCGCACGGAGTAAAGAACCCTTTTTTTTTGGGGGGATTGGAGTTGATATTATAGGTATCAACTTGGTCCATCTAGTTAAAAATATTTAAAAAGGAAAAAGATAATTTTGTTATATATTTTATTAATATCTTATTATATATTTTACGTCAGATTTTTTTAAAAAAAATGAATTTACATCAATTGAGTCTGAAAATTAAACTTTTAAACCCCATAAATATTAAAAACAAAAAAAAAAAAAAAAAAAACAAACAAACAAACAAACCTAACCTACTCGAACCGGTCTCTCCGAAGAGCTGATAGAGCTAATATCGCTATCCTTGATGTTACTCAAATATCAAATCTAGACTGTTAAATTAAAATCTAACGGTCATAAAATTTGATGTCATGACACTGACATCGTCAGCCCTTTTTTTTTTTTTTCACCCGAACCCCCCATTGGCGACCCGAGGAAAGGTTATCCTGCCATGTTCCTGCAGTTGACGTGGAGGATGGGGTTCTAATTTGCTGTTTAATTCGGATCCAAGGGAGAGCCTTCTTCATTTAAAGATTGGTGGGTCCGATGGATGGGTAATGAATGGCCCTGAGGAAAAGTTAATTATTTAGTTTGTGTGGGTGCTACAGACCTCGTGGATTTTTAGGAATTAATTAATTTTTAATTATTTCAAGTTTTTACTGGTACAAATTCCCCTCAGAGTCACCAAAATTTACCCAATCGTTAATTTCAGGACCCTTAAAAATTAGTGAAGGCAAGCAACTTGCCCAAACGCTGGAGTCATCCATTAAAGAAAAAAACAAAATGAAAAAAAGACAATCTTTGAGAAAACTTGAAAGAGAGACCTTGACACTGCACAGAGGCCAGAGCCTGCTGAACCTGAAGAACAGGGCCTGCTCTTCTCAAAAAACGGAGATTGTCCAAAACAACCTTTCTACTGCTACGGAGAAGAATAACACACAATACAGGTAATAAGATATACCAAACTGAAGTTTTTATCAAAACCAAGTGAATTCAGAACGGAAGGGGTACAAACCAACGGTAATAAATATTCAAACACAAATACTATAAATTGCTTTCCACATGCTACCTGACTTTATATGTATACAACTACCAAGTTCAATAGTTTGATTCTATTTCAGTATCTCATATTTCTGATTCACCAAAGTTACCGGTGCTAACCTGGATCAAGCCTTCTGAAATTCCCCGATCTTTGGCGGCGGCGGCTGCTGCTGATTCTCTGCAAAATTAGACGAAGTCATCCCAAGTCCCTCACTGTGGTGCTTTTCCCATCCACCAGTATCGGCCCTAGAATGGGCCCAATAATAAAGTATGGACGCCAGCATGGATAACAATGAAAAAGCAGCGCCTGCTGCAAACACTCCTTTGCGTAGAGTGGCACACGATATCTCCTTCCCATCGAAGATCCCTCGGTACTTGGTATGGTACGCATTCCTTGCTGATCCTGCCAATAAGCATGCCTCTGCCGCCAAGAAGCTAACCCTGGTTACATTTTCAAGTGTCAGTTTTTTAAAACAACAGTGAATCACCTAAAGTGGTGGACTCAACCAACAAGTTGCTGGAATTGGACAAGTTGTGGCACAATTTGAATGCAATCTAGCATTCACTTTCCCTTTCTGGAAAGGGGAAAACAAAAATGTCAGGGAGAAAGTGGTGGGAGTCAGTGACATGCCAAAAAGCTTAAGTAATCCAGTTTTGGTTCAACTAAAAATGGTAAGTTTGAAGAATCTATAATGGAGGGAAAAGATTCATGTAATCAACCCCAACTAATTTAAGACTAAGACTTGGTTAAGTATAAAATTTGAGCTACAATATTTTTATACATTTTGTCTCAATCAGCAAAGTTTAGAAGGAGACATTGATTGAAAATTATGGTTTTGGAATATGATGTAAGTGCCTAATCAATAATCCATATGCACAATGCTCAACCGGATACAAGAACCAATTAGGCTAGTCCTTACTGAGACCATGAACAAGCTTGTAACTCAAAACATATGAGAGAACAGATGGACGGGTAAGTTTTTTTTTTTTGGTAATTAGATGGATGGGTAAGTTAAGCGCAAGCTAGATTCACTCTGTTTCAGCTCATCGTTCAAATTCCGCCAAAGGAACACCAAATTACATGGAAAATCTACTAAAAAGCTATGTTAAATACATCAACCCGAAAGTTTGACAAAATAAATGATGTTTCAGCCATCATAAAAGGGTAGTACATCCCTTTAGTAGTCTAAAATTGTTGCCAAGAGCATCAGTAATGGGTCTTGTACGCACTCAGGCTCCACACCATCTTGTGATTTATATCCAAGTCCATGAAAAGGAGACATTATTCAGTAAACTAAACGGTACATAAGCATGGTGCCCTAGCCAAAATTAACTCAATACTAGTATTTGAAATAATAATTTGCAGAAATTTATACAACTAATCGATTCTCACTAAGATCATCAGTGATATTTGAAAGACGTAATCATTACACCCTTTTGTTGCGATCCATGAGTTTTTTTCCATTTTTAAACAAGACACTATCAAGGGACCCTCACGTGGATATAAAACAGAATAGAGGCCCTAAACAGCCTAGTATACTAAAAGCATCTTCATTTGCACTGCTATTGCGAGATCACACCCTACATGTCCCAAACTTTAAAACCATTATTATTATTATTATTTTTCCTTTTAGTGACTTTAAAACCATTAAAGCATGAATGCAAATACATCCTACATTCAGCGAAGTTATCCTCTCGAAATGCAATGTGACAAGCAACAAAATACAATGTGCAAGAAATTTCTCGAAGGGCCTGTCTCTCCCTTTATTTTGTCTTGAGGCATTTCTAAAGTTTAGGACTTTCATGAGTCACAAAGCATGTGCATCTTTATAAGCCCTCTGATTTAAAAAATAAAGGCTTCATGAATAACAAAACCAAACAATCCATGTCTAGAAGTGCTTATTCTAGCAGAGTTTTGAATCGAACTAATGCTTTTTTATCCAAATAGTTCTCCATCTAACACATTGAAGGTTCTATCAAGAAATTGAAGAACCATTGCAGAAGCGAACTTAAAAATCAATATATATATATATATATATACTATCAATCTCACACGTCTTTCATTGATTCCAATAAAGCAAAAATCTCACTTTACAGGGTTTGGTAGCACTACCGGCACCCTAAAAATTTAAGTACTTGAGATCTCTCCTCTTTTTTTGGGATAAGTAGGTAGTTGAATCTCTGGAGTTTTTTAAAGACCTATAAGTCTTCTCCCTTAATCACAAAACACTAAAATCGCATAGAGTTAGTGGGAGCGCTCATGAGAATAATTGTAAGGGGTAATTGTACTTCATCCCCTTGCAGTTTGGCTGAAAAACACATGACCCTCTCTAGTTCAAAAGTCAACATATAACCCCCTCATGTTTTGGATTGAAGTGCAAAATTGACTAATTCTGTTAAATTTAATTGGATTTGTGCCTCATGAGGAGAAACTAATCTCCACAAAAATATATAGATAAAAATATATATTTACTCATTTTTACGTTAAAACAAAATATTATTTTATTTTTTAAAATCACGTAATTTGCCTCTATTTTACAATATTTATTTAACGACCATATATATGGCATATGTGACATAAATCTAGTTAAATTTAATATTTTTGTCAATTTTTCACTTCAGTCCAAATCACAAGGGGGTTATATGTTGATTTTTAAACTAGAGGGGGTCAAGTGTTTCTAGTTTAAACCATAAGGAGGTAAATGTAATTATCTGTAATTATAATTAGTTGCCGACCTTCCTCTGTTGGTCTTATAAATAGGAACATGTGCTATCTATGTGCAAAGAATGAAACTCTAGGATTTCCTTATCCTAATCTGATAAGCAAAGAAGGGATCTCTAGGGTTTTCCTTCTAATCTAATAACGATTCCTCTAGTTACACATCAACCCATAGTGAATAAAGCAATTCCTGATTCCCTGAACTACGATAAACTCCAAGGGATGATGATAACTAACTCTCAAGACAAGAAATTATGACAATGCCCCTATCTTAAAAGTTACCACAAAATCTAATTCCCAACAAACCAATATCAGTAAATAAGAACCAAGCTAGTTTCAAAAAAAAAAAAAAACATTTATCAACTAATTTCATTTAATATCTTATTTTCATGGCATGTCTTCTAAATTTGAGTTAATACAGGTAGTTATTGATTTCATTGTTTTATGGTATCGACCATGTATAATTGACATTCCACCCTTTTGGTAGGGATGCTAACTGTGTCGTGTCGTCTCGTATCGTATTTAGATTCATTATTCTTATTTATTCATGTTTATATTCAAACATTTTAAAATTTAATGAACATTTTAAATAATTAATTTATTTCAAAATTGGATCAAATCATGTCAATTTTGAGACAACATATTCATGTTGTCACCCCTACTTTTTGGCATTTGACTGGCGTTACCTTTTATAAGGTAAAAACAGATTAAATTTTAGAGCTTCAATGTTCCTCAATCTAAAAGGAAAAACATCAAAATACATCTTGCTTTGATGCTTTTTTAATATCAATGGATATAGGGAATACCTGCCCAATTCATGGGCAAAAGTATTAGTGTAGGTATTCTTATTACCCAATGGTAAAGGGTATAGGTAGTGTATAGGAAGGAATATCATATATAAGTGTAAAGGGGTACCCTACCTATACCCTACCCTTCATCATCCCTAGGTATTGATTCTACAAAAGTCTTTCGCTCATTAATAAGTCAATGGATACATTATTGAGAACATGAGCCTATTAATAGCTAAGGATTATGAGTTAAAACTCACTTTACAATATTAACAATGTAAAAAGCGATATTAACACCAACATATGTGGTAATATATAATTACCCTCAATCCAGTTCAGTATATTCCAAACACACTAGCACCCTAACCCGAATTCCACTGCCCTAATGGTTGAGGTTAACCCTTCTACCCTAACTAGAGATTACATGTGCCATACTCAACCACCAAGTATGTTGTCCAAGTTTACTATAACTACAAACTAAAAAAGTTTAGAGTCACAAGTAACTAGTAAAATTACATCGCTTTGTGTACCACCACATCCAAATATAATTTATGGCCCTAACGCATCTCATGCATGGATATAATTGGAAATTTACTTTATGGTAAAAAAAGGCAAACTTGGTAGCTAGATTCTTTCTTTGCTTAACTACCAGAACCTTGCTCATTGTGCGAACCCCACCACAATTATTATTGTGGAAGGTCAATGATGTAATTGTTGCTCAATTTTCCACAATTTCATGACTCGCAAATGAACCATTGGTACCATGGAAGCCCTCCTTGAGCTTTCATATGATTTTTTTGGCCCAAGAATAAACTAACATGCAACATCACAAAAATGAAAATGGCTGAATCTGCGCGCGCGCACGCAAGGGGTAGGGGTGTGGTGGTTTGGTTGTCATGTGGTTTAAGTGTGGGTTCTTAAATTTGTTCAAGAGAATGGTAGTTTGAAAAGGACAATGAAAAGAACAAGACAGAGACCCAAGAGAACTTACTGACTTAGAAGGGTTAACACAGACTACAAACTTTTCTTTGCAATGCATCTTATTGGCCTCAATAAGATCAACAAACAAATTCTTATTGGCCTCGACAAGATCAACAAACAAATTTCCTGTAAATTAATACCATTGCTTCATACGTAATGGTTTGCTCATCAAATAACCACAAACTAAGAGCAAGTGTATCCCTCCCTCTCTTTCTATCTCTAAAATACTAACTCTGTGCAATATTTGTATGCCTATGTGGAGCGAGAAGTAACTTTGGAAACCCACTTTCAATGAAAAAGTGAGTTCTAGAAACCTAATTTTGATGAGAAACTGGATAGCAAAAACCCAACTTCAAAGTGACTTGGAAGTGAAAGTGGGTTTTAAAAATTTGACTTCAAAGACCACATGGGTTTAAGAAACCCGACTTTAAAGTGACTTGAAGTTGAAACTCTAGCGTATGGGAAACCTTTTTCCATATGGGCTTCATGCTGTGAAAATATTATCAATACCTGAAAATTAATCATTTAGATTGAAACTTAGTGAGTTATTTGGAAATAGAGAAAATCTAAGGTGTAAGAAAATAACTCTGACGAGGTACCTTAAATGTGGGAAAACACTCGACTCTTAACATCTTTTTGGATCTCTGTTCTTCTGGAATCTTCTTCACAACTTTTCCTCCTCCAATTTAGTTTTGACAATCCACGGAAATTGAGTTGCTCTTTCCAATAGCTTTTTTTTTTTTCCTTGATTTTTCTAGGAGGACTTATCCTCCATTTCCATATTCTTCTCTCTTTTTTTTTTCAATTAAAAATATTTTCACACGAGTGACATGGAAAGGGATAAATGAAGAAGTTTACCACTTTTTTTATTTATTCATACAAAACCCACTTTTACTTTCAAATTGATTTGAAATCAAGTTTGTGCAACTCACTTTCACTTTGAAGTTTGGTCTCCGCAACCACTCTCTCTTAAGTCATGTTTATAGAACCCACTCTTTCATTGAAAGTGGGTTTCTAGAAAACAATTGTTTGCGTTACTTGAGTATTAAAAATAAGTTTGGAGCCACATTATTTATAGAAAAAAATTACAAAAATTAACCACCACCACCACCAACCCCCCTCCCCAAAAAAAAAAAAAAATGTAAAAAAATCCATATTTTTCACCTATGAAAGCAAGAGGAGGACAGCAGTACAGGATTTTGTGTTCAAGCAATAGCCTTTTAATCCATAGGGGCAAAGTTTTCTTTTTGTATTCGGTTAGTTATGTGGCACAGGGAAAAACTTTCCTACAGAAACATCACAATCACATTTGAAAGACTCACACTCAACCAGTTTGAAAAGCAAGGGAAGATCCAAATTAGTGAGGTCCTTGCATTGTGCTACAATATTCTATGGACATGTCCCCGCAAGCAGACTGCAAATAAAGACAAATCTAATATGCTTTCAACATGAATAATTTTCAAAACGAAAATGATGAGCTCAAAGAACAAGATCAGATAGTTCAAAGACTCCTAAATTTTTATAGGGAGACTACTTCCGTGCTGTGGTAGGTATGTGACTATATGTCACATGCGAAGAAAAATAAATTCCAAAAAGCCACAGAGGACACTTATCAGCTAAATAATCAACAACCCAAAAATGGAGTGTTCCGTGATCACAGCACTGCATTCACGCAGGTTCACTGCTAGTCGGTGAGTGGGGCCCAATCAACACAGTGCAGTCAATTTACAGTTGGATTGAAATAGAAAGTTGTCAGACAAGTGAGGAGTGTTGAGTAATTTCCATACCAGGACAAGATGAAGAACAAGATGGCCCAAGTAGCGGAGCTTCCCCCTACAAGCCCTTTGCCAAAGCAGAGACACTTAGTGACGCCGTTAACTACCGTCTGGCTTATCAGGAGCAGCCCAAACGCTGCCAGCCCATACGCCGTCGACGCGTCCGAGCCGTACACACAGTATGTTCGCTCGTCGTACTCGTCCGGCACCACCTTCGCCTACACTCAAAACACAGAAAAAGAGAATCAAGAGCGCCAATTTTGGGAATATAGAATGAAATACGACGGAGATACCGTGCTGCGCCGACGCTCAGCAGCGACGGCGAGAACAAAGGCGATGAGGTGAAGACAAGTGATGATGGCTACAATGGGAACTGAGACCGCCATTGCCCTCTCTCTCTCTCTCTCTCTCTTTCTCTCTCTCTGCGCTTTCTCTAATGCTCCGTGTTTTCTCGCGGTATCTGCTTTTTACACAAACGGCGTTTTTGGTCTCTTGTGCTTTTGCTTTTTGAGAGCTCGAGCATTGATAAATGTGAAAGGGGAAATTTAAAAGTTCAATGAAAGGACAGGAAACGGTGCTCAATTCCAATCCTAGGGTGTAATTGTCATTTGACAATTTTTCCGTAGACGTTCGGTGAGGCCACGTTTTTGTTTTTTATTTTTTTAATTTATATTTTTAAAATTTTGTAAATTGATCATAAAAATATATTTATTAAATTTATTTACGTTTTTTTAAAAAGATAAAAACTTAAATAGAAAAATATAAACAAAAAAAAATAGATATTTTCACTCTATTTTTTCTGCTATAAACATTTTACCAATTTTAATAGCTTATCCATTTTTATTACATCATATTAAAATAAAATATTTTATTCAAATATTTCACCAAACTAAAATTATTTTTAATAAATAATATAATTAATTAAATTAATATGTAATATCTATTATTAATTTATTTCTGATAAATAATTAAAATAAATTAGTTAGTTTAATTAATAAAAAATATATATTATTAAATTATTTTTAATAAATAATAAAATAAAATATATTAATTTAATTAACATAAATTATTTTATTAAATTATTTTTAATATATATTATAATTAAAATATTTAATTTAATTTAATTAATTTATTAAATATAAATTATATTTTATCAAATTATTTTTAATAAATATCAAAATTAAATTATTATGAAATATATTTTATTCAATTATTTTTAGTAAATAATATAAATAAATTATAATTAATATATTTTATATTTACTAGATTAAATGATATAATATTTATATTTTATTCTGTTATTTCTAATAAATAACATAATTAAATTAAATTTATATAAAATATATTTATTAAATTCAATTAATTTATTAAAAATTTAATAAAATTAAATATTTTATGAAAATAAAAAATAATAACTACAAACAAAATTTTAATTTTAAGTACAGTTTTAATTTTTATTTAAAAAAATGATAATAGAAAACAAAAACATAAAACATAAACATATAAACGTAAATAGAAAACGACAGCGTTGCTAAACAATCCCTAAAATTAACGTTTTTCTGTTTCTGTTTATTTATTTATATTTACATTTTTTATCTTTTATTTTTAAGATGAAAATTAAAATTACGTTTGAAAATATATTTTTTAAAATAATTAATTTTTTTAAAAAATATTGAATTTATAGAATATATTTATATTAATTTAATTTAATTAATTAGATTGATTACATTAAATTAATCAATTAAACTAATTAACATTAATGTAATTTAATTATTTATTAAGAATAATTTCATTCAATAAATGCAAAATATATTAAACTGTAATTTAATTATATGATCTATTAAAAATTGAAAAAAAAATATACTTACTATATTATTTAATTCAATAAATAAAAAATATTAATTATAATTTAATTATATAATTTATTAAAAATAATTGAAAAAATATAATTATTATATCATTTAATTCAGTAAATATAAAACATATTAATTATATTATTTATTAAAAATTGGATAAAGTATAATACTATATTATTTGACTCAATAAATATAAATATATTAATTATAATTTAATTCGATTATTTATGACAAACAACTGAATAAAATATAGTTGATAATAATTTGAATAAAATATATTAATTATAATTTAATTTTATTATTTATGAAAAACAATTGAATAAAATATATTTCATAATAATTCAAATAATTTAATTACGATATTTACTAGAAATGCTTTAACAAAATATATTTAATATTAATTAAATTAATACGTAATATGTTTTATTAATGTATTTTTAATAAATAGCATAATTAATTTTATTTTATTTTTTTATCAAAAATAATTGAATAAAACATATTTTATACTAATTTAGACAAGTACTTTAAATAAATTTAATTATATTATTTATTAAAATAATTTTGTAATAAAATATTTAAATAAAATAATTTATTTTAATATGATACAATAAAAATGGAAAAAAGGATTAAAATTTGTTTTTTGTTTACGTTTTTCTATTTAAATTTTTATTTTTTGAAAACAAAAAATATAAATAGATTTAATAAATAAATTTTTGTTACTGGTTTATAAAATTTTGAAAACATAAACAGAAAAATAGTAAATACAGACGTTACCAAACGAGGCTTAGTGTTTTTGTGCATATGTAATAAAAACATATACATAAAATTTTATACAATTCATTTGATAACACTATCATTTTTCATTTATCTTTAATTAATTATATTTTTTATTTTTTTGTATTGTCTTCTTTTAAATAAAATTTAAAATTTTGCTAAGAAATATAATTTTTTTATAGTAATTAATTTATTTTAATAAAATTTTCATTTTTAAAAATTTTTTAAAATATAGGAAAGTTAATAAAATATATTTCATATTAATTTAATTAATTAAATTGTATTTAATTTTTAGTTTATTATTTAAATTATATTATTTATTAAAAACAATTAAATTCAACAAAAATAAAAATATATTAAATATAATATAATTATATTATTTACTAAGAATAATTTAATAAAATATATTTCATATTAATTTATTAGTTAAATTTGACTAATTTAATTTAATTAATTTAATTGTATTATTTACTAAAACTATTTAATAAATATATTTTTATAAGAACTTCATTAATTATATCAAATGAACCACTAACTTATTTTATTAATGAAATTAAATTATTTTAATTATGTTATTTATTAAAAATACTTTAATTTAATAAAAATAAAATATATTAAATATAATTTAATTATATTATTTACTAAGAAAAAAATTAGTAAAATATATTTCATATTAAATTAATTATTAATTTATTTAATTATATTTATAAAATATATTCCCATCTTGTGAACCCTTTACAAAACTCCACTACATAGCAGCATTACCAGTTAATTGAAAGGTGATCAGAGAAATCTTTATCTGAATGTCTGTGATTTGAATGCTTTAAAAATCTTCTCACATTAGCTAAGAAAACTTTCAGCAACATCAGAGTCTGGCACTCTATTATAACTAGAAGGCTTCATCCTCTTGAAGCGCTCTAAGGAGCCTGCTGGTTGACTAGTGACAGGTGGAGGTCCCATCTGTGCTCTTTCTACTAGTACTACTATCGCCGCACGCCATCTACTGTATAAAGGGGCAGGGTTAAACACCCCTAGTGTCTGAACTGAAGGCTGCCCAGACTGCACCTCCTCCTATTGTGGCATTGGCACTACCCTTATCGAAGCCACAAACTCAGCACTTACATTAAACCCCTACTCATAGGTTAACTTTGAATGAACATCCTCAACTAGGGCCTTATGGCCCAAACTAGCCTGAGCTCCATGCCTGGCCTAAACCCCGCAACCTCTGGGAGGCTCGTGGCCCCTACCCTTAACAACTAGCTCAACTCTGTCTATTATAATGCTAGAAATAAGGAAAAAGCAAAGTTTAGATTCAAAATTTCAAGGCCTCAAATATCAAGTCATGCATAACATATTTTAAAACACATAACTCCAAAATTACAAAAATTTTTATTCCTAAACCTATGCTCTGATGCCAAGGTGTCATGCCCCAAAATTCATAACTAGGGACATTGGGACAAACTCACAAATAAACAATCATATCACAACGTAAGTCATAAATCAAAGCGGAAACAAAACCAATAAAGTAATCAAAATAAAATACTCCCAAGTCTCAAAGTGTCCAACAAAAGGAAGTACAATCACAATGCCCCAAATTGGGCCCCAACACCATAATCCATAACATTACATTACAAATGTTGAAATGTAAACCACGAAATTTGTTGAAATAATTCGAGACTGGCTAATTTAGCTCATAGGTCCATCACGTGCATCTGCTCATGCAATATCAACTATATGGGGTGAACACTAAATCACGCATGCTTAAAGTGTGCATAAAATCAATAATTTTAAAACATGTCATACACTAGACACCAAGTCAAATCATCAAGTCTAAAATCTTTTCCTTTTAATTAAGGCTCTGTTTGGGTTGACAAAAAAACTCTAAAATGGTCAAAAACACTAGAAAATTAAAAAAAAAATTCTAAAAGTTATTCATTTTTTATTTTACTACACGAATTACGAACTCACAACTTATCTCACTTTATCTCATTTTATCTCATTTTTTATCAGTCTAAACACACCCTAAATTCATATTCTCTCCGTATCAATCATTCTATTATAATCAACAATAAGCAAGCCATGATCCCGTAGTTTCATGCTAAAGAAATCTTACCACACATACATCTCATCACAATTTAAATACATAACATGAGTCAGATATTCTATAAGATTAGTCTACGACCCCAGAACCAAGCTCAAATCAAATCTCCAAGCTACAGCCGTGGGGTATAACTAGTCCTGCAGTTCCAGATGTACTTATCAAATTAAGTCGTGGCCCTAGTCCCGCAGTTCCAATCCATCGCATACTTACCTTAAATAGGCAATCTAGTCTCATAGTCTCAGTACAAACACATGTTATAAGGAACCGTATATATGTTTCGTAGGTTATTAGCCTGCTGGACACATTAACCACCCTACGCAAGTTCGGAGCTTTCGACCCGTGGGCTGTAGAACACCAACTCTTTTAGTACCCTCTATGACTCCGGTAACAAAAATCAATCTCAATCCAGTTCCTTTATAGTAGCACAACATACATAAGGTTCACACCTAAATTAGGTTTTTGTGTTTATATATTTATTTAGTACGTCTTATGAATGTAATATTCATTTGGGCCTAAGTTTCATGTTATCCCTTTATAAATATTGTTATCATTACTCAATCTATCAAACTAAATCTCATACAACCATTTTCAAGAATATATACAACTAATTTGACAAATAAAATTTAATATCCAACATGTCTTGACAAAGATAGATTTTGGACATAAGCTTTAATAATTCATATAAAATTGAAAATAAAACATTTTTAGTTAATCCAAAAGCCTAAAATACTTAGAATTCATCCTAATATCACAAAAATAAAATCTAGAATATATTCATATAGTCAACTAATACAGATTTTAAGAAAATCAAATAGGTGTTTTTGTCTAGTACTATATAGAAAAGTCTAATTTCACCATTTTTATAAAATTTATTTTTACTCCAAAAATTATGAAACTTTTACAGGAGACTCATTATATGTCTAATTTAATGTGTAAAAATTACAAAAATTAACTGGACTTCCATATATACCTTTATACTAAAAACTAGATTGGTGCCAGTGCAGTAACCCAAACCAAACAGCCACATTCGCTATTTTTTAAAATTCATTTTTAATCTAAAAATTATAAAACTTTTGCTATAGACTTTTTACATATATAAATTTCATGTGTAAAATTTTTACAATTTAAATCAACTTTTATATACACCTTTTATACCAAAAAGGGATTGGTGTTAGTTCAAAACCTAAACCGAATAGTCAACTTGCACTATTTTTGTAAAATTCATTTTTGATTCAAAATTTATGAAAATTTTACTGTAGACTATTTTATATGTCTAGTTTTATGTGTAAAATTTTCAGAAATTAATTTAACTTGTAAGTGTACTTTTTTTTTTATAAATACTAGATTGTGTTTTTGTCATAAAAAATATGGTATAGATGACCTAAATTTTCTCTTTTATACTCAAAGATAAATATATACACTTAAGTTTCAAAACAAATCAAATTTTATAATTTCATACTCAAACATACTATTTGTTTAATCATATTATTAACATGGATTTTGATAAAAAAATCCAAACTAAGAAAGAAATTTAAATTTAAAAAAAAAAAAAAACGTATTCTCATACTAATCATCAAACACATACTAAGAATTCTATCTTTACATAACATATTAGCAAAAAGGTACAATCTGCCCAAACAAAATCATGTCATCATATACACGTGTATCCATACACTAATATGCTTGAGATTTATTGATTTAAGACATATCCCTGCCTACCTTGAATTTACACATTGAAAAGTGTAAATAAATCGCCTAACCCACACGAACTCAAGTTGGTCACCTTGAACAAAGTTTGGCTCTACTCTTTCGAGCCCCATGAAGAAATGAGTCTAATCGTAGCAGCGAAGCTTCCTCTTCTTTTTTACAAGAAAATGCAGGTACGAAGTGGAAGCTATATTCCTCTCTCTCCCCTCTTGAATTTGTAGGGAAACAATGAAAAAAATGAAGTGCAAAATTTTTTCTTGACTTTTGGGAAGAAGGAAAGTTTCAAGTGTTAAAATCTATTTGGAATAGTAAAAATAAAATGTGTAGATTTCTTTCTTTTTTTTTTTTTTTTTTTGTGTGCAAAGGAATTAACTCCCAACCGGTTAATCCCCTTCACCTGCCTAGGAGATGTATTGCCATCAATACACTCCCTTATTTCAAGCCAAAATATCTTGCTAACACCTCATCACCAATTAAATTCAAGAACCATCCATAAATGCTTATACACATGTATATACATATACATATACAAGTTATAAATAATAACTTTTAAAATCTAATAACTTTTAAAATCTGTTTTTTTTCTCATAATCTTACAAAATAAAAAATTTGAATTGGAAAGTTTAAAATGAATGTTTTATTTTTTATTTATTAAAATAAAATGCAACATCAAATAACTAAATAATAAATTCCCTAAGTCACTTAAGATAAAATAAAATTTAAAATAAAATAAAAAATTCAGATCTTTACATTTAAGTTCCAAGCAGGTCCTATATCTACATTCTATCCTTAATTACACTTTTTGGCCCGTTAATTGAAAATTTGAAATGTGTAAGTGAAAAATATTGAGTAGTTATAGGTTTTTGAGAAATTTCGTCAAATTTTTTATTTTATCAAGTTTTAAGGTAGAGTTTGAGAAGAAAAAAATTAATTTTTTTGTACTTGACTACTAGGTAACTACAAAAAAAATTAGCATTTTGTGTTTGAGAAGGAAAAAATTAGTTTTTTATTAGTTAACGTTTTAACTTTTTGTTAACCTAACATTTTTTCTCTTCAAAGTTTAAAAGAAATTTAAAATGTAAGAGCGTAAATTTGATTATTTAAAAAAATTAAAAAAATAGTAGCTGAGCTACCGGCTAATAATTGCCAAATGCAACCTAAGTCCCATCAAATGTTGTTTTATTATAATATCATATAACAATACAACTCATGATTTGACATTTATATATTTTTAACCATTTGATGATTTATTCAATGTCAAGATTAATTTTTTCTCTCTCTACTTTGGTTCTCATTTTAGTCACTTTACATGAAAATATAATATCTCATTATTCTCATTTTTTGAAAACTTTTTATATATAAAATTTTTTAAATTAATATTTTAAAAAATGTGATTAACCATTAGATTTATTCAATGGTTGAAATTATTTCATTCTCTCTCTATTTTGATTGTATTTTCGGTTACTTCACATGAAAACATAATCTCTCACTTTTCACATATTTTTTAAATACTTTTTATATATAAAATTTTAAATTAATATTTTAAAAATGTGATAATATTTGTAATAAATAATAAAATTTTATACATTTATTAAATAATATACAGATACCTATTAGACAAAGTCAATTAAATTTTTTATTTAGATATTTATACTTTAATTTTCTTTAAAAATTTATTAAAAAATAAACATTTAAATTAAAATTTCAAATTAAATGTATTTAATATTTAAATTTTAAATATATACATTTTTACACTTTTGTGTCATCTATATAATAAGGAAGATCAAATTTTTGAATTTGGGATATTTTCAACTATTGGATTTGTTCAATGGCCAAGATTATTTTTATTTTTCTTTCCACTTTAATTGCTTTTTCTGACATTTCAAATGAAAACATACTCTCTTATTCTTTCTATATCTTTTTTAAATTAATATTTTTAAAAATATGATAAAGTTTAACACATTTATTAAATATTGTATGAATACCTTAGTCTTTTTTAATTAGTGATTTTTATTTTTATAATTATTTGTGTAGGTTTATAAATTTAAATTTAAGCTATTTGTACACTAAATTATATTTTTATGCCTTTAGATAGGCAATTACGACTAGTTTAAATAATAGAGCAAGTTTTTAACAATGATACAGGTTTCTAGATCACCAACCCGATCTAGCATTCAAAAAAGAAAACCCTTTCAATTATGCCATTGAGATTGTTAAAATTCAAATTCGATAATGTTCGGCAGCAGAAATTACCGCCGGAACTGCTGACCACGCCAACCGGAAATGCAATCGCCGACCTGCCGAACAAAGACAGAAAGAAAGGTGACGGCCGGAGAGGAGGTCTCAGGCCGGAAAACCCTCCGATGATTAAATCAGCAAGTCGCTCCAAAAAAGGAAGTTTTATGGAAATAAAGGAGTCAAAGCTTAAGTTGGCAATAGTCAGCTTACCCTCGTGGTTCAGTAGAATATCCTATATATAGTGGTCTGAGTGATGATTAAAGCATACCTGCGACTTGACGTTGCGACACTGCCGTGTCCCTCTTTTCTATCCTTGCTTTAAATACTCTTCCCCTTCATTTAATGCCTCAGACCCCTCATTAATACACCATGCCTTTCATTTAATGCTTCTGGCGGTTTAACACGGCATTACAACCGGAATTTCAGGGTCAGACTGTCTTCCTGTCACATCAGCCACCAAATCGTGACGAGATAGACCGATTTAGTTACATCCCCAGAGACAAGTACCCAGTTCAATCCTAACTAAGGTGCATTTATGGTCACGAGCCTTATTTAAAGGCTGTGGGTCCCAGGTTCGACATTTACTGGCCGTCAACAGATAGGCCGAGCAAACTAGCTTCCAAGATCCTCGGCTATAGCCACGTGGTAATACACTGTTTATTGATGTCGAGGTTCAAGGTACTCTTTGGAACACTAACTCTAAATCGTGTATTCACGTATAACACTCACGTAGAACTCTCGTGCCAATAATCAGTTGTTCGGCAGGACGCCACGTGTCCCGACGGAACGTGCTCGGCAAGTAACTACGTGGCTTATGTGAATATGCTCGGCACTGTGCCACGTGGCACCAGTCTAAACTTGTTCGGCACAAGTACGGCTTTAGTATTATTTTGCCCAACATTTTACCCCCACTCTGGTTGGAAAAAGATATTTTCCGAGCAGAGTAGCAGAGCAGAGTAGCTTTACCTTACTGACCCTTCAATCTCCCTACACAGTTTGTCGTTTAGTATCTTCCTGACGCGCATCAAATCTGACTGGACTTTTCTCTCTCCTCGTGACGACACGCGTAGCGCCCTTTCAGCTTTTCATCTGCCGCGCCGCTTACGCGGATTCTCAGATTCGAGGTGTTAAAACGTGAATGGTCAGCGATTTAAAAATTGGGGCGGTAATAAATGCCATTTTTACCGCCCGTTGCCATTTCATTGGAAACGCTTCGGTTACCCTCACAGATACATACACATATACATATATACCTGGTTCATCTTCTCTTACTTCCTTTCCGCGATTCGAGCTATCAGATTTCCCTTGCTTCTTTCCCTCTGAGTTTTCGTCTTCGCGAGCCTTCACCCTTCCCGTCGTTATTCGTTCCCGGTGAGTTAATCCTCTTTTTACTTCAAATTTTCCATTATGGGTAGACTCGCAAACGAGCTAAGTTCTGAGAGAAAGTTAGGATTTTCAAGGAGAAATACCAGATTCCTCAGAACGTAGGTATTAGGCTCGCCGAACAAGGCGAGCGTGAAACAGGGGAATTCCCCATAGTGGCAATCACCGAAGGTGGCCTTAGGTTCCCCCTGCACCCCTTTCTTCGCTCTATGATGAGCATTCTGGACCTTGGCCCTAGGAACCTCACCCACAACTTTTATAGAATCGTTAATGGGGTAATAGAAATAAACAGGCGATACGGATTCCACATATCCGAGTATGATCTTCTTTACTGTTACTCAATCCAGAATGTGAGGAAGGATGAGAACAGGTGGTACCTGAAATCCCGACCAGAAAAGGCCTTGGTCCACATGCTGCCTGATACGATTAAGTCGGAAAGTGACCTGTGCGTCGTCACAGGTCACTGGACACACGATCCAGACGAAGATCGTTTTCCAATCGTCCCTCGGGTTTCTTTGGGCCCAGGTTGGTTGATTTCAAATGCTACCAGCTCTTATTCTTCTTCGGCATTTTACCCTCACTTCTAAGCATGCTAACTGTTTGATTTAATATCTGTGCAGGTGTCCAGTTAAAGAAGTTCTGGGCTACTGGCGTTCGTGCTGACAAGGATCATTTGAAGGAGGTGTTCAAATTCCTCGGGGGTCCAGATCTCTATCCCTTCGCCAGAGCGGTTCCAATTCTATTCAACTTCATCCCCTCTCATCAGACGTTAATCGCCCCCCTCAAGGTTTCGCAACCTCGGAGGCTATCAGGCGTCTTCAGTGGTGGTTCCGGGCTTCTGCTGAAGAGAAAGAGAACTACTACGCCTTAAGGCATCCAGGGTGGACTCGCCCCCCTCCATTCGCTATTCCATTTATTGCCGAGCAAGTTCAAGCCCCTCAAGTAGCAGTTCCTGAGCCTTCCGAACAGCCGAGGAAGCGAGGATTTGTTCTTTTGGACGAGGAGGAAGAGGAAGAAGAAGAAGAAGTTGAGATACCCCCTGCCTTTGACTACTTCTCAGATTTAGAAGGGGAAGAAGAAGAAGTCATGGCCCCGAAGATCGACTACAAGAAGCTCGCCATGGCAAAGGCAAAAGGACAAAGGGCTGGAGAGGCCCAGAAGAAGAAGGCCGACGAGCAAAAGGCTGGTGGGAAGAGAAAGACTGATGAGGGGAGAGCCCCTGCTCCTTCAACTGCCGAGCAGATAATGAAGGTTAAAATGGAGAAGGGGAAGGAGCAGGAGGCAGCCTAAAAGAGACCATCTGGTCCTCCTGAGCAGAAGAGGGCCAAGACACAATCTGCGGACGCGGCTCCAACGGCCGAGCAGGCGAAGCTGCCGAAGGAGGACGCCGCGAGGGGGCCAGCACCTTCCAAGGTCGTGCCACCCACCAAAGACGCGCCACCAAGAACCTCGGAGCCATTACCTACTCAACCGATTGGGCCCGTGCCTCTGGCCATCGAGTATCCGGCCAATCCGGTTCGAGACTCCCCTCCATTTATTCCAGAAATCCTTATTCCTAGCCTCGAGCACCCTCAAGGCCGTCCCTTCACTGTCCAAGATACAGCCTTCAACCATGCCGAGGAGTATCTCAAGGGTATCCTCCCTCCTCGGGACGTTCATAACACGAGGAAGAATAGGACGGAGGATATCCACAAGACTCTGATGAAGAACATCATCTCTGTAAGTACTATAATATTCCTTTATGTGAATCCTTTCGTTATTATAATTTTTCCTAACTTTCTGTTCTTTCTGCAGACTTCTCTCCACACAATGGAGTTAATTGCTCGGAGCCGAGCCTCCGAAGCCAGAGCCGAGCAGGATAAGACGACATAAGGGAGTTGAAAGCGAGTGTGAGGTCCTTGGAGAAGGAGAACAAGAATCTCCAATCCAGCAATGACGCTCTGGCAAAAGAGAGAAGTCAGCTTCGAGATGAAAATAAGGAGATTGAGCATCAACTCAACACTGCCCTTGGCCAAGTTGCTGGAAGCATAGCTCGTGTGCAATCAATGGATAAAATCCTAACTCGTAAAGACGAGGAGCTATTAGAGGTCAAGGGCAAACTCTCCAGGGCCGAGATTGAGTTGTCCTCCACGAAGACTGGACAGGAATTACTCCTGAAGGAGTTGGAGGCTTCCAGGGCCGAGCAAGAGAAATCGAAGCAAGAGCTTGCCAACCTTCGGGCAGAGCTTGCGCTGAAGACTCGGGCCCTGGCAGAGAAAGAAGCTGCCCTCCGAGAAGCCGAGGAGAAGGCCAAAGCTGAAGTGGAAGCCCAAATCAATGACTGCGTGGATCAGATGAGGGACGCTCACAACGACTTCTTTCTTGAGGGTTGGGAGGCCGCAATGAAGAGGAACAACATTGATCACACCAACCCCATATACAAGGAGGTCCCTTATCCTGATCCAGAGCGCCCAATTCCTCAGTTCAGCTTTGAGCGTCCACCTCAAACTCCCTCAATTCATACTGCCGAAGAAACAATTGACGAGGGGGAGGTTGAGGTGGATAGTGCCCAGAAGGACACCTCCCAAGCGCTTGAACAAGTTGATTTAATAGTGGAGAGTGATCCTACTAAGGGAGGAGAGAAGTGAGCCTTCTTGTACATATGTATATATTTTTTTTTCTTTTATTTGGATGTAACAATATAGAACTTTTAATTCCAAGTGAAAGAAAGTAGTTTGACTTTTCTCTAATCGTGTTTTGCTTTTCTCTGTCTTTGTTTCTTTAGAACTGCCGATGGATTGATTGGGGAATGCCTTAACTGGCTAGCTGATGAAATTATAAGGAGTGCAGCCGAGGAATACCTTGACGTTTTTTCCCACGAAGTAGCTACAAACCCTTACAACAAATGTTAATGTCTCATCTTAGATTTAGGGTAGCTTCTTCGATTGATAGTTATGTAAAATGTATTGTAACCGTACTCTGAGGCATGTAATAAAAGCTTTTGAATTGTCCCCTATTGACAGTCTGTCTTTCTGTTTGCATATTTTGTGCTTTGTATTGAAGTATGTATGGTGTCTGGATTTGTACCACTTTGCCGAGCAATCACAACTTCTAACAGAAATACTTTAAACAGTAATCCTTTCAGAGGTAACAAGCTCATGTAGTAGTTTGCTTTTCATAAAATGACTTCAAACTTTTGCTAGAGGCATAACTTTAATAAATCTCACATACCTCGATAAGTTTCGGCTGTCCTCCTGCTTTCACATAATAACGGAGGTAACTACCTTCTGACAAATCTTCGCTTGTTAATCTCATGCCGAGCATCGAAAAGTGTACCTTTTTGATATGAGGGCTTCTGTACACTAGCGCTGAGCTTTTTAGAACATGCTTCTTTTGCTTCCAATTAACAAACCAAGGAATCGAATCTTGATTAAAAAAAATCGTATCTGGTCGAATGAATAAATCAGGGTTGGGCCACCATCAGAAATGATGTGGATTCTTTCTGTACCAATGGTCGGCGAGCCGAGCATGGATTTCTTTTGATAATTCTTTTCAGGAGACTGAGGAATTGAATCTCAGTCTAAAGAGCATTTCCTGGTCAGTAGATAAACCAGGATTGTACCAACGCTGGGCAAGCCGAGCGTGGTTTCTTTTGATAATTCTTTTCAGAAGACTGAGGAATTGAATCTCAGTCTAAAGAGCATTTCCTGGTCAGTAGATAAACCAGGATTGTACCAACGCTGGGCAAGCCGAGCGTGGTCTCTTTTGATAATTCTTTTCAGAAGACTGAGGAATTGAATCTCAGTCTAAAGAGCATTTCCTGGTCAGTAAATAAACCAGGATTGTACCAACGCTGGGCAAGCCGAGCGTGGTTTCTTTTGATAATTCTTTTCAGAAGACTGAGGAATTGAATCTCAGTCTAAAGAGCATTTCCTGGTCAGTAAATAAACCAGGATTGTGCCAACATCGACGGAGATGGGGCATTCTTTTCGTACCAATGCTCGGGAAGCCGAGCATGGCTCTTTTCCATGCCACCACCCAAAGTGACGTGGCGTCTTTTTGTTAAGCAGGGAGTGATCTCAAGCTTTTGAATTTGCTTTTGCTTTGTAAAAAGGATTGCTTTTCAATATTCGTACAAAGTCTTTAATCAACAAATGTGAAGAAAAAATTAATGATAGTACAACTTTAGATGGGCTATATTCCACGGTCTTTTGATTGGCTTTCCCTCCATGTCAATTAACTTGTAGGCGCCATTGCCGAGCACCTCAGAGACGGTGAATGGTCCCTCCCAATTAGCTCCAAGCTTTCCTTCAGTTTGATCTTTCCTGCTTCCCATCAATTTTCTCAGCACCCAATCGCCAGTACGGAATTCTCTATGTCTGACCCCTTTATTAAATTTCTTCCTTGTCTCTTGCTGGTAGTTGGCTAACCTTAGTGCTGCCAGTTCCCTTCTTTCATCGATTAGATCCAGGCTTATTCCCATAGCTTGATCATTCTCCCCTCTGTCAAATGATAGAGTTCTGATGCTCGGGAGGCCAACTTCTAAGGGTATGACGGCTTCAACACCGTAAGCCAGAGAGAAGGGAGATTCTCCGGTTGATCTTCTAGGGGTTGTTCGGTAGGTCCACAGTACTGATGGCAATTCATCCACCCATCTCCCTTTTGCCTGCTTCCAGTCTTTTCTTAATCCCATTGAGAATGACTTTGTTCGTAGCTTCGGCTTGACCATTGCTTTGGGGGTAAGCTGGTGTAGAGTAAATATTCTTGATTCCATATCTAGAACAATATTCCCTAAATGGGGCACTGTCAAATTGCGTCCCATTGTCGGAAATAAGTGTCCTAGGGATGCCATACCTGGTAATGATGTTCTTCCAAATAAATCGAATGGTGTCAGCATCTCTGATGTGAGCTAGGGGTTCTGCTTCCACCCACTTAGTAAAGTAGTCGGTGCCGACCACTAAGAACTTCCTATTTCCCGAAGCAGAAGGCAGAGGCCCCACAATATCAAGTCCCCATTGAGCGAACGGCCAAGGGCTGGTAAGCGGGCTGAGTTCCTGGGCTGGCTGGTGAGGAATGGGAGCGAACTTCTGACATTTCTTGCATTTCCGAACATAGGCCTGAGCGTCATATCCCATCTTCGGCCACCAATACCCTTGAGTAATTGCTCGGTGCGCCAGTGATCTGCCCCCAGTATGTGCTCCACAGACACCTTCATGAAGCTCGTAAAGAAAGTCTTGCACTTTATCGGGATGAACACAAAGGAGATAGGGGCCTGTGAATGACTTTTTGTATAACTTCTGGTCAGGAGAGAGCCAAAACCTGGCGGCTTTTATTCTTAGCTTCTTTGCTTCTGTTTTGTCTTCGGGAAGTGTTCCGTCCTTCAAGTAAGCGATGATTGGATCCATCCAAGATGGGGCTGGGTCAGCACACATTACCTCTACGTCTTTCGTTATGCTCGGCCTTTTTATGACTTCCATAAAGACCTGGTCAGCTAGCCTTATTCGAGAGGAGGCGGCTAGCGTTGCAAGTGCGTCAGCGTGAGCATTATGATCCCTGCCAATGAGCTCCACGCTAGCTTTATTAAAGCCTTCAATTCTCTTCTTTGCTGCTTCTAAATACTCTGCCATCTTTTCACTTCTAGCCATATACTCACCCTTCAGCTGGTTAGCAACCAACTGAGAGTCAGTCCTTATTACAATATCATCTGCCATCAACCGCCGAGCGATGTCGAGTCCAGCCAGGAGAGCTTCATACTCCGCCTCATTATTAGTAACTTCGAACTCGAGTTTTATTGCATATTCTATTGAGACCCCTTCTGGTGTAGTCAGAACTATGCCTACGCCGCCTCCTTTTCTAGTCGAAGATCCGTCAACCTCGATTTGCCAAGGTTGTTCGGCCTTATTATGTTTGGCCGGGGCAGACTTTATTTCAACATGCCATACTTCTTTTGTCTGACCACAGGCTGGTGTGGAAAATTCCGCTACAAAATCGGCCAGGACTTGAGCCTTTATCGCGGTTCTTGGGATGAATTTTATGTCGAATGCACCAAGGGAAACTGCCCACTTTGCTAGCCGGCCCGATACATCAGCCCTCTTTAAAACATGGCCAATTGGCTGATCGGTGACAACTTGAATGGTGTGTGCATGGAAATAATGGGCTAGCTTCCTAGATGCCATTATTAATGCCAAGGTCAACTTCTCTAGGGGAAGATATCTGGTCTCTGCTCCTTGCATTGTTTTGCTCACATAGTAAATAGGATGCTGCTTCCCTTGTTCCTCTCTCAGCAAGACGGCACTGACTGCATGCTCTGAGACTGCCAGATATAGCTGCAAGATATCCCCCGGCTGCGGTGTTGACAATATCGGGACAGTTGTCAGGTATTCTTTAAGCTTTTCCAGTGCCGCATCCGCCTCAGCATCCCATTGCATCTTATTGGCCCCTTTGAGCAGTCTAAAGAATGGTCGGCACTTGTCGGATGATCTGCTAATAAACCGGTTGAGTGCCGCCACCATCCCTGTGAGCTTCTGGACCTCCTTTTTAGTGCGCGGGGGAGAAACAGATTGGATGGCACGTATTTGCTCGGGATCAGCCTCAATTCCCCTTCTGCTCACCAAGTGGCCCAAAAATTTACCTGAGCCAACTCCGAAGGCACACTTGGCAGCATTTAATTTTAACCCATACCGATCAAGGGTAGAGAAAACATGCTGGAGATGTTGGAGATGAGTGTTCGGCTCCTTGCTTTTCACCACCATATCATCAATGTAGACCTCCATCGTCTGTCCGAGGTCTTCTTTGAATATTTTCGTAACCAGCCGTTGATAGGTGGCTCCAGCGTTCTTCAGCCCGAATGGCATAACTCTGTAACAGTATATGCCTCGGGGGTTATGAAAGAAGTTTTCTCCTCATCAGGGCCGAACATGGGGATCTGGTGATATCCCCTATAAGCGTCCAGGAACGACATCCTGGAACATCCAGCGGTTGAGTCAACGAGTTGGTCGATCTTTGGCAGGGGGAATGGATCCTTAGGGCAGGCCTTGTTCAGGTCTGTGTAGTCTACGCAGACTCTCCACTTCCCATTCTTCTTCTTGACCACGACCGTATTAGCCAACCACTCCGGGTATGAGACTTCCCGAATGGCCTCCGCCTCTAACAGTCGGCCGACCTCCTCAATGACAGCCTCTGCGTGTTGGAGAGCTGATCGCCTGGCTTTTTGTACCACAGGCTTTACCTCCGGATTCACATTCAACTTATGAGTCATGACTTCGGGGGAAATGCCTGGCATTTCGTGTGGAGTCCAGGCGAACGTTCCAATATTCTTCAAGAGCATCTCCGTTAGCTCTAGTTTCTCCTCGGCGCTCAGGTTAGCGCCGATCAGGAAGAATCTATCATCCTCAACCGGGCCAATTTATATTTCTCCAAACCCTCTGTGGCTTTCATCTGCGGATCACCACCGACATCATCGATCTTTGGATGTGTCCTCGGGTAGTTCCGCCAGTTGCACTTGTTCAGGGATCGTTTTGGATTTTAGGGCTGCAGAGAAGCACTTTTGGGAGGTATTCTGATCCCCCAAAATAGAAATCACTTCCCCGCAATAGGGGAACTTCAGCACCTGGTGGTAGGTTGAGGGGACCGCCTTCAGAGCGTGAATCCACGACCTCCCTACTATAGCGTTGTAGGAAGAGGGGGAATCCACAACAGTGAACTCAACCTCTTGCTCCACCGGACCCACGCGGACAGGAATGACGACTCTGCCCAGAGGCCAGACAGGAGCAGAATTGAATCCTATGAGCGGGCATTCTGCCGGTTCCAGATCTTCTTCAGTTAATCCGAGCTTCTTAAATAAGCTCAGGAACATAACTTCTGTTGAGCTTCCTGCATCTACCAGGATTCTTCTTACTTCTGAATTGAACATGCCCAGAGTGACCACCAGGGCATCATTGTGCGGCAGCTGTACACCAGGATGCTCGTCTTCATGAAAAGTGATTTCCTCCATGGCGGCTGTCCTTGGGCGCTTGTTCGGCTGACCCGCGACGCCCAAGATTTCTTTACTTGGTGGATTAGGGGAATGATTGATGACACTCTGGGGTCGCCGTTCCATATGAATCACGTGGATGACTGCAGGTCTCGGGACATCTCTGCGCGCCCTGGCCCTTGGTGGGGGTTGAACCTCTTCGGCTGCCTCCTCCTCGGCAGTCTCTTCTCGTTGCCTCCTTGGCTCTCTATCCTGTGGGGCTGCTTCTCTAGTTCTGCCCTCGTCGACGAACTCTTTAAGGTGGCCTCTGCGCACCAATTCCTCCAGATGATGTCGTAGCGATCGGCAGGCTCCGGTGCGATGCCCCTTGTCTTGATGGTACGCGCAGTAGTTTTTGGAATTCTCCTTTCCAGGGAAATCCGGCAGCTTTCCGGGCCATCTGAAATATGGCCTATTTTTTATTTGGGGAAGGATCTTGAAGATTGGCTCTTTGAACACCGTATTGACCGCTTCAAAGACGGACTTCCCCTCGTCAATGAATCGGCGGCCGTCTCCCCGTCTTTTCTCTCTTGTCTGGCCCTGGGATCTCCTTTCTTTCTGCTCGGCCGGCTGTGTCTCGTCCTCCACCTTGGCGTACTTCTCGATTCGGCACATAAGATCTGACATGTTGGCGGCTGGCTTTTTGGTCAAGGAGAGCCACAGCCTATCCTCCTTCCGCAACCCCAATTTAAACGAGGTGACCGCCAATTGCTCTGAGCATTCTCCCACCTCATTGTAGAGCTCCAGGTAGCGGCGGGAATAATCTCTCAATGATTCCCCGGACTTTCTTTTCATTGTGAGTAGAACGTCAGCGGTTTTGGGCTGTTTCGTGTTAGCCAAAAACCGGGTGACGAACTCCTCTGCTAGTTGCTGCCAACACCGAATACTGCCAGGGGGCAGTTTATGGAACCACTGAAGCGCTGTATCTCCCAAACTGGAAGGGAATACTTTGCACATAAGGTGGTCGTTGCTGTTCCATAATGTCATGGCCTGCATGTAATGACGGTAGTGGGCCAGGGGGTCAGTTCTCCCATCATAGAGATTAAGTCTCGGAGTTTGGAATTTCTCCGGAGGCTCCGCATCGATTATTTCATCGACGAATGGGGAGGCAGAGATTCGCCCCAGGGCTTTCCTTGCCATCATTCGTGTGCTCTGGCCCTGAGCGCCCCATTCCTCTGCTTGCCCCCACTCTTCCATCTTTGCCTTTCCCGCTTTCTTACGCTTCAAAGTTAGTTCTTCTTGGTCCGAGCTATCCGCCTCTTCTGAGTGCGCCTCCAGCACCTTTTTTGAGGAACTCCTTTGGTGATGCGCTTTAATGGGCGCGTCGACATCAGGATCTCACGTCACGTTTTGCGACGGGTTTAGCACGGCGCGAGTCCTTCCTGGAAGGAGAGACATCACGTCGCGAGCGAGAGCGCACCTCCTTCTGTTCATGGGTGTCCCCGTCATCCTCATCAGTGGGGTCCTGGTAAAGAGCATCGTAACTTTCATCAGATTCCGAGTCAGATTGACCAGAATCAGCTGAATGGCTAGCAGGGGGCTTTCCCTTTTCCTTACTCAATTCCAGCAGAATCTCTTCCAGTTCCTGCTTTCACTGGCCTTAGCCATCAGCTCCTCTCTCCGTTTCAGTACCTCAGGATCCTCCATTTTTCTTCTCCGGGCATGCTCCAGACCTGGAGTCCGGATAACCAACGCACTCCCTTTAGTTTTGGCAGGAGTGGAACCGTCCCCCGCCCGTGGAGATGGTGGTGGGGTAGTGTTTCCTCCCGAAGTCATTATGTGGACAAATACTGGAGACTTGACAAAGAAACGAGAAAAAAGCTAGTGAACAACAATGCTGGGCTAGATAACGAGCCCCACGGTGGGCGCCAAATGTTCGGCAGCAGAAACTACCACCGGAACTGCTGACCACGCCAATCGGAAATGCAATCGTCGACCTGCCGAACAAAGACAGAAAGAAAGGTGACGGCCGGAGAGGAGGTCTCAGGCCGGAAAACCCTCCGATGATTAAGTCAGCAAGTCGCTCCAAAAAAGGAAGTTTTATGGAAATAAAGGAGTCAAAGCTTAAGTTGGCAATAGTCAGCTTACCCTCGTGGTTCAGTAGAATATCCTATATAGTGGTCTGAGTGATGATTAAAGCATACCTGCGACTTGACGTTGCGACACTGCCGTGTCCCTCTTTTCTATCCTTGCTTTAAATACTCTTCCCCTTCATTTAATGCCTCAGACCCCTCATTAATACACCATGCCTTTCATTTAATGCTTCTGGCGGTTTAACACGGCATTACAACCGGAATTTCAGGGTCAGACTGTCTTCCTGTCACATCAGCCACCAAATCGTGACGAGATAGACCGATTTAGTTACATCCCCAGAGACAAGTACCCAGTTCAATCCTAACTAAGGTGCATTTATGGTCACGAGCCTTCTTTAAAGGCTGTGGGTCCCAGGTTCGACATTTACTGGCCGTCAACAGATAGGCCGAGCAAACTAGCTTCCAAGATCCTCGGCTATAGCCACGTGGTAATACACTGTTTATTGATGTCGAGGTTCAAGGTACTCTTTGGAACACTAACTCTAAATCGTGTATTCACGTATAACACTCACGTGGAACTCTCGTGCCAATAATCAGTTGTTCGGCATGACGCCACGTGTCCCGACGGAATGTGCTCGGCAAGTGACTACGTGGCTTATGTGAATATGCTCGGCACTGTGCCACGTGGCACCAGTCTAAACTTGTTCGGCACAAGTACGGCTTTAGTATTATTTTGCCCAACAGATAAATTGGAACCCAATTAGATCATGCAACGGATCAACTCATAATGCTCCAAATAGGGGCCATGGAAACCTCAAACTCGAAAGGCTCCGGCGGTAGTAAAGGTGAATCTGATGGCCTCTGAAGTACCCTAAGTATTTCCAGCAGTTATAATCTTAATGATACTTATACTGAGCTTAACTTTGGTAAAGTGATCAGTGTTAAAATAAAATAAAAGATAAGAAATAAAAAAGCTAAAGATATAATATGATCTGTACATCTTGCCATATATCATAAAAGTAAAGAAGAGACTTTTAAATAGGTTTACAATGATTGGTCTGTATAGTAATGATCTACATATTAAAATAAATATAACTATTTACTAAAATGTAAGATATAAACTATTCTAATATAGGTAATATATATAAAAAATATTTTATATTTAATATAAAATATTCCAACACCCTCCCTTAAACTTTAGATGGCAAACCAACTTGAATTTGGAAATAAGAGCATTTCAAAAATAACTGAACTGAGGAGCAGAATAAGTCGTAAATGTAGAATTTGGAGCTGTGTGGCTATTGGCAGTGACAAAGTTTTGATGGTGAGTTCCTGAAGAAATTTCACTACCACTGGTGTCAATATTATTTTTTGAATTGGAGATAAAAAAAAATAATTAAACAGAATATACGGTGTGCGAAAATAGAATAAAAAAAACAAAATTGTAAAATGTTAAAGAAAAAATAGTACCACATTACTCTCCAGAGTTTATGACTAATAAAAAAAATTGAAATCTATCTATGTATTATAATAGATTCCATCAAGAAAAGTATTGTGAATAGGATGTCGATACAATATTGAGATGTCATTCAAAATAAAAAATAATATACTAAGACGATGAAATACAAAGAAACAGATGTCAGAATCAAAATAAGAAGGGTTAAAAAAATCTTAGGAATTGATTCAAATTGTGGAAGGAAAAAGAATTCTACAGGATTGTAATGGTGTTATAAGAAAGCAAGACTCTGAAAAGAAAAAAAAAAAAACACCAGAGAAGAAATATAACGTAAAAAAAAAAAAAAAAAAACTTTGTTGCAGTTCAGAATGCAGACTATCTAGGATTGAAAACCATGTGTTCTGATACCTTGTTGAAAATAGAGAATGAAAGAATTATTCGAGTATATTGTCGTGATGAAAAATAGTGTAGTAGAATGATGCTAAACCAAAGAAATCAAAAACACAAAATATGCCTCTGATATCATGTTAAAATAAAATAAAAGAGACAAGAAATAATAGAATTTAATAGATAATATAAAAAGTAAGATATAGAATATTCTAATATAGGTAAAATATATAAAAAAATATCTCATATCTAATATAGAATATTCTAACAATCGGGTATCATGACCTTGGAAAACAAATTAAGGCTTTGTTTGGTTTAAAAAAAAAACTTTCAAATTTTTATTGTAATTTTTTTTCATTTTTTACCAAAATTTAATTTGTTTATTCTTTTAGAAAATATAAAATTTAGGCGTTACTTATTGAAATAAAAACTAAAAATTTCCTAGCTACCACATATAAATCCTCCCACTCAACAAACCATCTATAGACATGAAAATATAATACATTAACTTTGTGGACAATTTTAATGTATAAAGTAGGATGAATTTGTAAAAATTGTAGTCTCGTAATTTGTGCTATTAGTAGAAAATTTAAATTTTGTAAATATTTATAGAGAAAAATAGAGTTCCAACACCCTCATTATGCAAAAATAATGTGATTAAACATGCAACTTACAAACAACTAATCACTTAAATAATATATCCATGATATATTTAAGCACAGGAAAAATATGTAATTAAGTAACACAAGTCAAAAACTGAGATTAGTTATTTATGTATTTTTTATTAAAATTTTTATCAATTAAAATTAATTAAAAATGTTATGTAAAAAATTGTCATGATTGTGCAGTTTGATGGCATTTTTCTTTAATTTTGAGCTTTCAACTTGACTTTTCCCTTTTTTTAGAAGTACAATCATCATTTTATTGAATGTTTGCTCTTGTCGAATTCTGGCATTTTGACATGTCCTATTATCAAGAGGCTTAATCAGTAGAGTGCAGTTAATCGAAGGTTTTTCAATATTGAAATTATTTAAGTAGGAAGCATGTTTACAGACAAAAATGTCTTTATAAAAATCATAAATGCCTAAAAAATTTCATTATTTATTACTTTTTTAACCAAAAATATTCTCATAAAAATTAGAAATATCTAAAAATTCTAGTGATTTAATATTTTAAAAACTTTTTTTATTATATTATATTATATATACATGTATATATACTCTATATATTACTATTATTACTACTATATAAAAGTATGAATCCGCAAAACACATTTTTGGGACAAAAATGTCCATGAAAAATCATAAATATAAAAAAATTCATAATTTAATGCATAATTGTTTTTACCAAAAATACCCTCATAACGTCAAAATCGTAAATACCTAAAAAAATTCATAATTTAATACATATTTTTTTTATCAAGAATATCCTCATGAAAATCATAAATACCTTAGAATTATAATGATTTATTATATTGAAAATGTTGTCATTATTATTTATTATATATACTATATGCATACATGTGTTTATATGTCATACCCCTAACTTAATTGTCTAGGACGGACGGCATGAGAATATGGAAACAAAATAAATTAGGTGAAAATTTGTGCCAAGGACAAGTCCTAGTTCAATAGCCACTATCAAAGCAACTAAATATGTTCCTCATTCCCATATAAAATAAAGTATCATTTATCACAATAAATTCGAGCCAACACCCCAGTGGTTAAATTTAGGACTTATACAACCATATCGATCTTTTCAGCAATAAAACAATCTCATATATATATAGTTTGACCTTAGGACCCAATGAATACGAACATATAAATATAAACAAAATATTACAACAGACTAGATTGTCAATTTCAACTCAACTCCAGGTGGCTACTTCCTAGCTTTGTCGGATCATCTACAATATAGATGGAGTGAGCTAACCACCTCAATAGGTAGAACTGTGCTAGTGTGTGCTAGTGAACAAACTCCAGCATATAATATAACTCACAACCGTAGCAACCAAACATAATGTGAATATGCATATTTAAGATAATGCAAACATCATATAAAAAAATGCTTATGTAATGCAATATGATGCAATTCTCTTATTTGTTACCATTCAAGGTTAAGATCGGACTCAAGCTACCCTAGCCTGAGCTGCCTACATATCCCACATCAGGAATCAGGTCACCGTAGTTCCTAATTCACATTTCTTACTTCCTAACCAAACTTATGATCAATAGAATAACCCATACATCTCATCAATATATGTTACAATCACATTATCTCAGTTTATGTATATAAACCGAATAGTGAAATGGATTACACTCCTTAATCATTCTATTAGAGAACTGTGTTACACCCCTCGGTAGGCATCCATTTATCTCAAGCAGGCATCCGCTTACCTTAAGTAGGAAATCAATATAAATATGGCGTCCCTGCCCAACCATTAGTCATAACACAATCTCGATAATACTGCTTCAACCTCAGGCACATGATATGCTCCATCATGTAATTGAACATTAGCTTATTACATAATCACAATCATATTAGGTTTGATGATTGGAGATCCATTCTAGCATTAGATATACATAGTAACTCAATTTGGGGCACAAAACATAATCAGGGGCTAATTTCTAACCAAATCTGAGAAACCCAAATTTTGGGTTCGTCACCATAACATTTCAACATTATAAGAAAAGTATTATGCACTCAATCATCCATAATCATATTTTATAGCCTCAAAATGTGCATAATTTCAACACATAACCTTTATATATGATATACCATCGAAATCGGGTCGAAAACACCTTAAACCGGATAAAAAATAGCCCTCCGCGGGAAGGTCGCGGGAAGGGTGTGGGATGACCATGGGAAGACCGCTCTAAGTCGCGGGAAGAAGCTGAGGGCCTCCTAACCTCGCGGGAAGCCTGTTCCCGCAACTTGCGGTCCACATCAGAGACTTAAGTTGATACAAGCTTGATCCGGCACAAAAACACCACAATTCAAACACCCCAAGCTCAAAAATGGTACCACAACCCGCAATAATAGTATATATCTCAATATCATGCAATAAAACTAAAGAAGGAACAAGATTGAGCATATGTGCCAATAACCCATAACATAAACATATACATATATATACAAATCCTATGATATATTACTAAATGAAGCTTATATATATACCAAAATCTCCTTAACAAATCTAGAATACGAATATAAGTTCCACCTACCTCGAATCCAAAGAGAAAAGAAGAAATGAGAAGATTTAGGTTGTGGCTCCCGAATTTCAAAAGTCGATTTCTTCCTCCTCGGGCCAAATCACATAAAACGAACGTTTCCACAATATTCACAACCTCGAATACTATCTCGGTCCGCTATCCTTTCACTCCAAATCACTCTTTCTCTCTCTCTTCTTCTTTTTTTTTTCTCCCTCTTTTCTCTCCTTCCTCCCTCCATCTTTTCTTCTTTTCTTCTCTGGCAACCCAGGGAGCAAAACCAAAAAAGAGAAAAAGAAAAGAAAAAGAGAAAGAAAAGAAGGGAAAAAGGGAGCTAGGCCTTTGGCCTAGTTGTCCAACCAACTATCAACTCTAATCATACCCAGCCCAAGAAAAGATAATTAGATCTCAAAATAATTATGTATTAATCCAAAATAACACATAATTAACCAAAAACAAGTATTGGACATTACATTCTTCCGCCCTTAAAAAAATTTCGTCTTTGAAATTTACATAACATGTTTTAATCAGAAAATAGGGATAGGTATTTCAACCGCATCACCGATTCCTGTTCCCAAGTAGATTCTTCAATTCCATGGTGTCTCCATAACACACGAACCAGAGGAATGGTCTTGCCACGCAAAACTTGTTTTCGCCTGTCCTCAATTTGAATCGGCAGATTCTCAAATGTCACATCTTTCTGAATATCCAATTCCTCCCAATTAATTACATGAGATGGGTCAGGTACATATTTTCGAAGCATAGATACATGGAACACATTATGAATCCGAGTTAATTGTGGAGAAAACGCTAATCTATACGCCACCTGACCGATTCTCCCAATAACCTCGAAAGGCCCAATATACCTCAGAGAAAGTTTTCCACGTTTTCCAAATTGAACTATGCCCTGCCTCGGAGAAACTCTCAAGAATACAAAATCACTGACTTGAAACTCCAATGGCTACCTCTGGTTATCGGCATAATTTTTCTATTTACTTTGAGCTGTCAGAAGTCTTTGTTGAATCACTTGAATCTTTTCACATGCCTGTCTCACCAAATCAGGTCCAACTGTCACATGTTCTCCATCTTCAACCCAACACAATGGAGATCTGTAAGGTCGTCCATATAACGCCTCATACGGAGCCATACCAATACTTGCCTAATAGCTATTGTTATACACAAATTCAATCAATGGTAAATGGCTCTCCTAATTTCCTTCTAGGGTCAACATACAGGATCTAAGCATATCTTCCAAAATTTGAATCGTCCGTTCTGATTGCCTATCAGTCTACGGATGAAATGCCGTACTATAACATAGTTGAGTTCCTAGCGCCTCCTGCAAACTCTGCCAGAATTGGGCTATAAACACTAGGTCCCAGTTTGACATAATCGACAAAAGTGTACCATGTAACCGGATAATCTCTCGAATGTAGAGCTGACACCGCTCCTCCATAGAGTCCTTATTCCAAACAAGTCAGAAATGAGCCGATTTAGTCAATCGGTCCACAATCACCCAAATGGCGTTATGCATCTTGCGAGTCCTCGGTAAACCCATCACAAAATCCATAGTTATATTGTCCTCCTTCTACTGTGCTACTGGCAATGGCTATAACAACCCAGCTGGTCTTTGGTGTTCGGCCTTTACCTGTTGACAGGTCAAGCAATGAGACACAAATTTTGCTACATCACGTTTCAAACCACTCCACCAATACTAACATCCCAAGTCTTTATATATTTTCGTTCCCCTAGGATGTACTGGAAATTTCGAATGATGAAATTCCTGGAGTACCTCTTCCCGAATTCCATCCACATCAAGCACAAAAACCTTACCTTTAAACTTCAACTATCCTTCGGCAGACAAGTTCCAACCTTCAGCCACCTGTCCTGAAGACAAATAATATCTCATGTTCTGGCAATAGCGATCCTTTTGTTGAGCCCCAATGACTCGTGTCAGCAACATAGGTACCACTTCCAAACAATTCAAACTAGAGTAGGTGGTACCATCCTCATCATCATCATCCCACCAAAATTCAAAATCACCAACATCTTCTTGAAGACACCACTGGAACGAACCATCATGGCTACCAAACTCTGTGACTTTTTACTCAAAGCATCAGCTACTACGTTAACTTTCCCTGGATGATATTGAAGATTAAAATCATAATCCTCTAAACATCCCATCCACCTTCTTTGCCTCATATTCAAATCACGTTGAGTGAAAAAATACTTCAGAACTTTGTGGTCTGAATAAACATTAAACCTCTCACCATACAGATAATGCCGCCAAGTCTTTAAAGCAAAGACCACCGCGGCCAACTCCAAATCATACGTCGGGTAGTTCCTCTCGTGTGGCTTTAATTACCTAGACCCATACACCACTACTTGATTACTTTGCATCAAGACACATCTTAAACCTTCATGTGAACCATCATAGTACACCGAATATTTAACTCCACATTCAAGTATAATCAATACTGGAGCCTCTGTTAATCTTTGCTTCAATTCATTAAAAACATTCTCACAAGCATTATTCCATTCAAATCTAACCCCCTTCCGAGTCAACTGAGTTAACGGACTCGCTAACCGAGAAAAATCTTGTATAAAACGGCGGTAGTAACCAGTCAAACCCAAGAAACTGCAAATCTCAAAAACAGATCTCAGTCGCGCCCAATCTAACACAGCTGAAACCTTATAAGGATCCATTACAATTCCTCGACCAGAAATCACATGACCCAAAAATCTCACTTCAGATAACTAGAATTCACACTTGCTAGCCTTAGCAAATAGTTTATGGTCCCGAAATGTCTGTAAAACAATCCTCAAATGTTGCTCGTGTTCACATTCATTACGAGAATAAATCAAAATATCATCTATGAACACCACCACAAACCAATCCAGGTAAGGTCGAAAGATTCTATTCATCAAATCCATAAATACCGCTAGAGCATTCATTAACTCGAATGGTATAACCACAAACTCAAAATGACCATACTGAGTACGAAATGCCGTTTTAGAAATATCTTCCTCTTGAATCCTCAATTGGTGATAACCTGAACGAAAATCAATCTTAGAGAAACAAACTGATCCTCGCAACTGATCAAACAAATCATCTATCCTCAGCAATAGATACTTATTCTTGATAGTCACTGAATTTAACAATCGATAATCAACACAGAGTCTTAAGGTCTTATCATTCTTTTTTGCAAATACTGCTGATGTTGCCCACGGCGATGTACTAGGTCGAATAAAACCTTTGGTGCACTATGAATGTTAGTAGTTATCAAGTCCCTATGACCGAGTACTCGAACTAATAACAACTGGGATGCAAACTCAAGCATTGTAAATTCCAAGCACACTTCATTATAAACTAAGGACTCTATTGGTTTACTGTTAGCTAGGATAAAACAGAACATTATTTAGATGCCCATACTCCATACAATTCAAATAATTACTACTTGATAAAAATCTCATATAGCCAGTAAGTAAGAGATCTTTATCATCCCAAATCGAATAGATTTAAACGTCAAATGGGATCCAATAAAAGACGGCTTCTTGGTGAGATTCAGGATCCCACAGGGCCACTTCCTCCGCTAGTACTTCAGCCTTCCAAATTTGCCAAGTGGCGGAGGTAAAGTGTGCATTGATATATATTGATTAATTTGTAGTGTTAATTTATTTTCAATGGAGAAGAAGGGGTATAATAATGTATATGTGTGTATATATGTGCAGCAGCAACAAACAATATTGGAAATTAATCATGCTTGAAAATATTTTGACAAATGAATCAAGAAAAGAACCAAATTAAATTTGATTATTAGACTATCATTAAATTAGTTTTCACTAAAGATTTCCACAAAAGCAAAAAACCAGACTTGGGCATAGTATAACAGAGGGGTAGATATACATCTGGGTTCATGAAATCGTCTAGCAAGCAAAGCTCACAACGTCAACTCGGAATCGGAAGAAAGCATTTTCATAGAAAGGGTTGACAAAGATAGCTACAAACCTGGATTTGTAAAATCAACGGGCATGAGAAGCGAGCTCGCATAATCGACCTCTAGTGCGAAAAGAGGGAGAACCTAAACATTGTCCGCAAAGATCAAAGAGAGGGATGACGAAAATGCCAAGGTGTCGAGATTTACGAAGAGAAGATTGAAGAGGGTATTTAGGATTGTAATCCCCTCCCAAGCGACACCGTTCTGTCCTTTCATTTTAGAAACCTTTTCTTTCAATTAATTTTGGAGTCCCGCCATACTTTTCCCCACCCTCCTTCAGTGCCAAAAAGTTGGGAAATATTAGTGAGGAAACTTTTCCTCGTCCTTTCCAGTATAATTTGACAAAATCATGTGTATAATAAAGCGAGAAAATATATTTTCTCACAAAAAGCATACAAACTTCGCAAGGAAATTTTTCCTCGCCTTAGCATTCAGAAAATTTGTTCCGTTTTTTTTTTTTTTTTTTTTTTTTTTTTTGTGAGGAAAAATCTAAATTCCTCGCCAAAAAGTAGCCTTTGGCAACAAAAATTAATTTCCTTACCTCTTATTACCGTATCAACTAGAAAACTATGAGGAAATTTTGTTTTCCTTGCAAAATGTCATTCTTCAGTGAGAAAATTAAATTTTCTCATAATTTTTCCTCATGAGAAGCCATTCGTGTTGTAGCTCCAATTTTTTTCCCACAAAAGTCTAAATGTTCAAAAACTTTCAAAAAAATTCTAATATAAATTTGTGGAAATGGATCTTAAAAACCTTTCCAATGATTTCTCTCTCTAACTTTTTACAATAAAAGTTCAAAAGTTACACTATTCACCCCTAAAATACGTGATTTGGGTTAGAAACGCTAAACACCAAAAGTTATCTCAAACATAATTGTCACAAAAATGAAAAAATTCCTAAAAACAAAGTTAACTTGGTAAGGGATTAATATATATATATATATATATATATATATGTATATATATTAATTAAAAACACCTATACAATAATGGTATTATGCAATTTTTTAGGGGAAGGCATGGCCCATATATCCATTCCTTCATTTTCAAATTCTAAGTCATATTTCAAAGCTACTTAAAGATACATAAGTATTTTCTTCTAAAATATTTAAGAGGTGTTTGGTTGATAAAAGTTTCACAGAAAAAGTACAGTAGAATTACAAAGATTTAATGTAAAAATGATATGTGATAAAATTTGATTGAAAAAATACAAAAAATTGATAAAAATTAAAAAATTTTGGTTAATTTTAGCCAAGGAAATACCCGCTTAATAGTTTGGTTTTATCCGACAAGCTCAGCACAGAAGTCAAAGTTACATTTAAGAGGTGTTTGGCTGGTAAAAATTTGACCAAAAAGTATAATAAAAATATAAAAATTTGATGTGAAAATAATATTTGGTAAATTTTAATTGGAATAAATTAGAAAATATTTTTAAAAATTAATAAATTTAAGTTAATTTTAATCAACTAAACACCCTCGTTATTCATCTACTAATATCATCTTATCAGTTTCATCTAACAAGTTCAAACCAGAAGTCAAAGTTACATTTAATCGTTATTCTTCTCTTATAAGCACCATTTTGGTGTACTAAAAAAACAACAAAAAATTTTGAAAAATCTCTAAAATTTTTTAACACATTTTAATCATCTCGTATTTCATGAAATATCTATAAATTTCTATATATATCTACATATTCTAATAAATTTTAACAAACCATAGTACTTTTTTTACGAATCCCAGTAACTTTTTCACAAACCCCAATAATTTTCAATAAATTTTAACGAATCTGACATAAATCTATGGAACGGATCGAAAAAAACCGTTCCCATAGTTTTTCTTTTCAATTTTTTCATGCAGAAGTCAAAAAGTTCAACAACTTTTAAAAAAATTTGGACATAAATTCGTGGGAACAGACCTAAAAAACCATTCCCACAGTTTCTCTCTCCAACTTTTTCCCGCAAAAGTCTAAAAATCTAACAACTTTCAAAAATTTCTAACATATATCCGTGGGAATGGACTGTAAAAACCGCTCCAACAGTGTCTCTCTCCAACTTTTTGTCGCAAAAATCCAAAAGTTATATTGTTCATCTCAAAAAAACGTAATTTGGGTTAAAAATGCCAAACACCAAAAGTTATCTCAAATCATATTTTTGCGTCTTTTTACCACTCCAAACGCTACCATATACATAAATATGTAAATAAATATCAATATAGATGGTAGATATAGTTAGATTTTTGTATGCAGGGGTGTTTGGTAGGAAAATTTTTACCAAAAAATTATCAACTTTTGATTTCTGAGTGTTTGGTAAATCACCAACTTTTGTTATTTTTTACTCTGTTACAGTAACTTTTCAATTCAAAATTTACCAAAAGTTATTGAAAGTTACTAAAAGTTATTAAAAATTTTACCAAATACTCAAAAGTTATAAAAGATAGCTAAAAATTGTTACTTATTTCACTAAACACACCAAAAATTACAACCAACAATTTTTGACAAAAAAAAAATCAAAAGTTACTAGAAATTGTGCCTACTAACACCCCCGTACTTGTGAAAAAATGATAACGGGAGATCACATTATCAAGATATTTGAAGGTATAATTTTTAGTAACTTTTGATAATTTTTTATTAAAAGTTATTAGTTGTAATTTTTTGTGTGTTTGATGAAGCAAGTAATAATTTTTATCAATTTTTAATAACTTTTTGTAACTTTTGGTATTCAATAAAATTTTTGGTAACTTTCGGTAATTTTTAATAACTTTTGACAATTTTTAAGAATTTTTGATGATTTTTAATAACTTTTAGAAATTTTTGAGTTGATAAATAACTGTAGTAGAGTAGAAAAGTAATAAAAATTAATAGTTTACCATACACTCATGAATCAAAAAGTTGATTTTTTTGTAATTTTGCTTTTTTTTGCTCCTCCAAACGCCCATGTTAATATAAATTTTACCAAAAAAGAATTAAAAAATGACAAAAACAAATAAGAGAGAGTACATCATTGCCTTAAAACAAACAAGAGTGCATGAATGCTTAATTCTTATGCACAAATCTGAGGCATTTTCAATTCAAAAGTGAAGCAAGCTTGCCTATTCGACTTGGAATAATTAAGCAAAAAATTAACATATATAGTTAAATTGCTAGTTTTGGAATAAGCACAATTAATTTAAATATGAAATGTAGGTTATTAAAGTTGTCGTCTCTCGATTTTAGTTGAAAGTGGTTGGTGAAAACTAAATTTTTAAGTATAATTAAATTATTCACTGAACTTGTGTTTCCCAAAATTATGTTTGTACTATAGGAGTAAAATTTCATTTTGACAGAGTATTTGAGTTACTACAGAAATATTGATATTTTGGAAACATTAATTCAGAGATATTTCATAAAAGTTTGTAAGAGTTGCATAAAAATATTTAAAAACATATAAATGTTTAAAAATATTTATTGAAATCTATCAAAATATTCAAAAATTTAATAATAAAATAATTTAATAAATTTGTTATTTGTTACAATATTAAGAGGGGAGCAAAAGAAGCTTTGTATATTATAAATTTAGAGTGATAAAAAATGAGATAATTTGTGGATTCATAATTCATGTAGTATAATAAAAGGTGAATAACTTTTTAAAATTTTTAATATTTTTAAACATTTTTCAGTATTTTTAAGCGCTCCAAACGGAGATAGTTGGAAGTAAACCCTATTTATAAAATTGAGGAGTATTACAAAATAAGAAACTAAATAAGTAATTAATACTATTACCTATTCTAAAATTATTATATACAGCCAATTAATGATAGCTATATTACAACTAATATATATGCATTAACAATGTTAAATTTTAATAAAGCATATAATTATTATTTTACTAGTGACTACTAAAAAAAAAACTATTCAATTATTTCATGATAGAAAAGAGGGAGGCTGACATGACTTTTTGTTGTGTCAACCTGTGATATTAATTGTAAACCGTTAAATTTTGTAAGTAATTAATACTATTACTTATTCTAAAATTATATATACAGTTAATTAATGACAGTTAAATTACATCTAATCTAAATACGTTAACAACATTAAATTTTAATAAAATATATAATTATTATTTTACTTGTGACTATTAAAAAAAATTATTCAATTGTTTCATAATAGAAAGGCAAGAAGCTAACTTGCTTTTTACTAATTTAGCATGTAATATTGATTGACAATTGTTAAATTTTAATTTAATAGTACTACTTATACATATTATTTTAATTCAAAATGAAAGTAAATAATATTTAGATAATTAAATTTAAAATTAATGGTTCAGATTGCATGTTATAGAGCTAATATATATATATATATATATATATATGCATATTGTTTTCTTTGGTAATTTGGAATTCTATTGGGTTCTATCGATAGGTAAATTAGGAGATATATGGTTGGTCTCCTTGATCATACCTCCGAGTTGAGTCGCGGGACTCGTAACCTCACTAACATGAAGAGTAAATCTACTTATCAATTTGACTGCACGAACAAAATATACACGTTGTTTAGGTAATGGGCGTTGATTTTAATGAAACTTTTTATATTTTTTCAATTAGGCTTTTGTGCAAGCACAGCTCTTTATCTTTATCTTTATACTTCCCCCGGAGGTTCCACGTCAGAGTCTGATCAGATGTTTGACTTCCAAAGCTTCCCTAAGATAATGGTAATGCAACCAACAACCAGCTTACGTGCATACATACGCGGCGCCTCGACTGTTCCTGTCCCTCTTGCGTCCCTTTTTAAGAGTGCATGTGTGTATTATATATATATATATATACATAGACATAGAGGTAGATATGAAAGGAAATTAAAGTGAAATTGTGAAATCAAATCCGACCCCTAATACTAATAGGAAGAGCAGAACTCAAAGAAGAGTTGGTTCTCACCTTCAATTCAAAAGCTTCTTAGATTCCGGTGGAGGTCATGATGGCTTCAGATCTCTCAAAGATCCTCCCAAGGGTTCTCATCGTCTCTCGACGAACCCTCCGCAAGAACAAGTTCGTTAATTTTGTGGGTTCGTTCTCAAACACCCCCCTTCTCTCTCTTTCTATATATATGTAGGCACACACATATGATGAGTGATGCATGGACTAATAGTTGTCTGTGATTGTTTCTCTGTGAGTATATTTTATGCACAGAAGAATTCGAATCTATAATTTTAACGAGTGCATATGCTCGAACAAAAGGGGCTGTTCATAGATTTAATTAATAGTGTTGGTAATTATTGCAATTTATCCAGTAATTAATTGTATAAACAACAGAAAATTTTCATCTTCCCCTTATCTTTTAAGGGCAGGGTGTGTTGAAATTTGGATTAAGGATTTGTCAAGCAAAAATAAGAGGGATTTAAATTACCTCTAAGAAAAAATTGTGCCTAAGAAAAAATTGTGGAAAATTTTGATAAAAAAAAAATTAATTTATTAATAAACATATTTTAATCATTTATATAAATATAAGGCGTGTTTAGAGTGATAAAAAATGAGATAAAGTGAGATAAAATAAAATAAGTTGTGGGTTTGTATTGTGAGATAAAAAGTGAATAACTTTTATAAGTTTTTAAAAATTTTTCAGGAATTTTTTTAAATTTTTATAGTGATAAATAGTGAGATAAAATAAAATAAATTGTAAATTTATAATTCGTGAGATAAAAAGTAAATAATTTTTATATATTTCTAAAGATTTTCAAAATTTTTTTTTTTATAAACTAAACACAGTAATAATCTTTATCATTTCTTTTTTCTTGCATTAATCCAAGGACATCCTGGATGTGTGGGTTTTGAGTTAGGTTGATTCGGTATGCAATATATATATATATAATTGGTTACAATTTTTACTGATTGCAATTTTTTAGGATCCTATTAGTTCTTTTCAGTGATCACAGTATTGGCATTTCGCAATTTCTCTTTCTTTATGTTTTTGTTGTCTATCTTTAATTTCTAGGTTCGGCTATTTAAGGAACTATATATAGGCACTATATATGGAATCAAATCTATCGCAATTAAATTCATGCATAATTTTTTTTTTTTTTCAGATTTCAAACACACCCATGAAAAAATTGAAAAATGAAAAAAAAAAAAAGAAGATAATTTCTTATAGTAAAAAAATTCAAAACTTTATATTAATATTTTCTAATGCATAAAAATCATGTCTTGCCATATAGAAAACCAGAAGTTTTTCTTTTCTAACTAGTGATTGAAAAAAAAAAAAAAAAAAGAAAAAAAAAAAAAACGACTAAAGAATATCCTTAGTACATGCCGTTGGTATATTATTGTGAACTCAAATTTTGTTGAAGAAAGAAAGATAGAATAGCATTTTTCTTCTACTTTATGCTTGTTGACAACGTTAATCTGGAGAATCTTAAATTTCTTGAAAGACAAAGAAGTGAAGAGCTGTCCACTGAAGCGGCAGCTCAATTTTAATTCATACACTAATTAAATATAATAATTAAGGGCATGTTTGGTTGTTGTTAAGAGGAAAGAATGAAAAGTTAAAAAAATTATGTGTATATTAATCGATCTGTGTAATATTAAAAAGTAGTACTCCTATTTATTTAAGAACATATGAATGTTTAAAAATATTTATTGAAATCTATCAAAATAAACAAAAATTTAATAATAAAAAAATTTAATGAATTTGGTTATATTTATTGTAATCTATCAAAATATACAAAAATTTAATAATAAAATAACTTAATAAATTTGTTGTTTTAGTTTATTATAAAATTTTTTAGTGAGTTTTATTATATTTGTTAGAATACTAAAGGGGAGTAAAAGAAATTTTGTGGATTATATATCTTTACAGTTGGGAGGAAACCTTATTTATAAGATTGAGGAGGATTGCAAAATAGAAACTAAAGTGGCATTTGATTTATTTTTTTGTTTTGTATTTTTTACTTTTATTTTTATGTGTTAAAAGTCTCAAAACATGAAAATAAAAAATATTTTATTTTCTTTATTTTGAAATTTTTCATATTTTGAGTTTAAAATTCTTAAAATTATTTTTTTATCATTTTTCATTTCATGTATAGATTTATTTTTTATTTTCTAAAACAAATTTTAAAAATATAAATAACAAATGAATTTTGAACTGTTTTTTTTTATTTTCAAAAGACATAAAAATAAAAAATAAGCTCAAAATAAAAAATAAAAATAAAAATACAAAATAGAAAAATAATCCAAATGACACTTAAATAAGTAATTAATACTATTACCAATTCTAAAATTATTATACACAGCTAATTAATGACAGCCATATTACAACTAATATATATACATTAACAATATTAAATTTTTATGAAGTATATCACAAATATTATTATCTTACTGGTGATTACTGAAAAAAAAAGAAAAAACTATTCAACTGTTTCATAATATATATATATATATATATACACAGACGTTGTTTTGGTAATGCGCATTGATTTTAATGAAAACTTTTTATATTTTTTAATTAGGTCTTTGTGCAAGCACAACTCTTTATTCTTATATTTCCCACGGGAAGGTTCCATTTGATCAGATGTTTGACTTCCAAAACTTACCTGAGATAATGGTAATCAAGGTATTAAAAATCGGCGTTACGTAACGAAAACGGTCGTTACGTAACGGAATCGACACTCTCCAAATCTGTTACAATCACGTTACATAGTGTGAATCAGTAATCACACCGTAACACCCGTTATAACAATGTTACGACGGCCCTGAACAGAGAATCAACTAAAAATAGTAGAAAAATATAATTAGCATCTGAAAGAAGGAGTTTGATTTGAAACCCTGAGCTTTCAACAGAGATGGAAGAAAATCTTGATTTTTCTGATCCAAAATTTGAAAACAAAAAAGGATTCAAGATGTACCTTTTCAAAAAAGGATTCAAGATGTACCAGAAATAGGTCTTGAAAAAAATAAACAATTGTGAAAGAAATAAAATGACAACCGAATCGCCTTCCTGTTCCGGATCGACTCATCGAGATCAAGCAAAAGACGAAAAGCCCTTCCAGTTCCAACTTCCAAGTCGAGATTACGCAGATAAATCAATTTATGTTCTTCCAAAAGCTGTAGCGCGTTTGAGAATTGAGACTAAAGAATTTGAAGAAGAGAACTCAAGGAGTTAACCCAAATGGGTGGGTTTCTGGCGTATTGAATGTGATTGTGACGGTGGGTAGGTGTCTTGGAAAGCTAACTGTCTGTCAAATATTTATCAAGCATTAATTATTTGTCATTTGTTTATAAATAATTACATATAATTATGATATATATTATTAATATATATAAGTAAAATATATTACCGGTATATTTGGTTTGTAAAAAAAATTAAAAAAATCTGAAAATTTTTAAAAATTATTTATTTTTTATCCCACTGTATAAATTACGAATCCACAAATTATCTCATTTTTTCTTATTTTATCCCACATTTTATCACTCTAAATATACCATATATTTTAGTACAAGTATATTGACTTATTTTAATTATAATTAAATATTATAATAAAACTTATATTAAGATATTATGTAATTTATATTAATTATATCAGTAATAAATTAAACATTATTATTATGTGGTAACTTATTAATTTAATTTAATTAATAATATTATTATATTAATATATTATACAATTAACAGTTAGTTTTATATTTAAATAAAATTAATTAAATATTTTATATTAAAAATTATTAATTAAGTGTAACTATTATACTATAGTATAAATTTCATATTTTTATTTTAATTATTGTGCAAATATTAACAATTTTATATATCCAGTAGATATGAGTTTATTTTTTATATAAAAGATATTTAAAAGAGAAAATAATATTTATATAAATATAAAATAAAAAAATAATATTCATGTATATATATAAAGATGGCATTATTGATTGATATAAAATCATTAAATAATAATAAATATTTATATTTATGTATTTCAATTGTTAAAATATAAAAAATTATTTAATTTAAGTGAAGTGTGAATTTAAAAAAAAATTACATTTCTAATTTTCGTTTCTATTACATAATATTTGTTACATTTTACTTCCGCGTTATCACGATCGTTATCACCACGACACATGTTACAGTTTTTTAAATCATGATGGTGATACAACCTAACAGCCAGCTCACGTGTATACATACGCGGCGCCTCGCTGTTTCTGTCCCCCTTCGTCCCTTTTTTAGAGTGCATGTGTATATTATATATATATATATATATACACATGTGGATAGATATGAAAGGAAATTAAAGTAAATTTGTCAAATCAAATCCGACTCCTAGTACTAATAGGAAGAGAAGAACTCAAAGAACAGTTGGTTCTCACCTTCAGCTCAAAAACTTTTTAGATTCCGGTGGAGGTCGTGATGGCTTCAGATCTCTCAAAGATCCTCCCAAGGGTTGTCATCGTCTCTCGACGAACCCTCCGCAAGAACAAGTTCGTTAATTTTGTGGGTTCGTTCTCAAACCCCCCCTCTCTCTCTCTCTCTTTCTCTATCTATATATAGACACACACACGATGGGTGATGCATGGACTAATAGTTGTCTGTGAGTATATTTTATGCACAGAAGAAGTCGAATCTATCATTTTAATGAGTGCATGTGCTTGAACAGAAGGGGTTGTTCATAGACTTAATTAATAGTGTTGGTAACTATTGCAATTTGTCCAGTAATTAATTATATAAACAACATAAAATTTTCATCTTCTCCTTATCTTTTATGGGTACGGTGAGTTTGAAATGTGGATTAAGGATTTGTCAAACAAAAATAAGAGGGATTTAAATTGCTTCTAAGAAAAAATTGTGGAAGAATTTGATAATTAAAAAAAATTAATTATTGATAAATACTTTTTAGTCATTTATATATATATATATATATAATCTTTATCATTTCTTTTTCCTTGCATTGAATCCAAGCATATCCTGGGTTTGTGGGTTTTGGGTTAGGTTGATTCGGTATGCAATATACCCATAATTGGTCACAATTTGTACTGATCGCAAATTTTTAGGATCCTATTGGTTCTTTTCAGTTATCACAGTATTGGCTTTTCGCAATTTCTCTTTCTTTTTGTTTTGGTTGTCTATCTTTAATTTCTAGGTTCGGCTAGTTAAGGAACTATATATAGAAACAAATCTATCGCAATTAAATATACTCATGCAATTTTTGTCTTTTTAAATTTCAAACACGCCCATTAAAAAATTGAAAAATGAAAAAAAGAAGAAGATAATTTCTTATATTAAAAAAATTAAAAACTTTATGTTAATATTTTCTAATACATAAAAAATCGGGTGTTGCCATATAGAAAACCAGAAGTTTTTCTTTTCTAACTAGTGATTGAAAAAAAAAAAAAAAAAAAGACTAAGGGGGCGTTTGGAGGCCAAAAAACTCAAAAGTTTGGATTGATGTGATGTAAATATGATAGGTGGTAAATTTTGATTGGAGGGATTTAAAAATATTTGAAATTTTTTAAAATTTTTTGAGTTTTTTTGATATGCCAAACACACTCTAAAGAATATCCTTAGTATATTATTGTGAACTCACATGTTTGTTAGAGAAAGAAAGGTAGAATAGCAAATTTCTTCTACTTTATGTTTGTTGACCACTGAAGAGCTGTCCACTGAAGCGGCAGCTCAATTTTAATCGTCCAAAGAGATATAATAATTAAGGGCATGTTTGGTTGTTGTTTAGAGAAAACGATGAGCGAAAAAGTTGGGAAAATTCTGTGTATATTAATCTATGTAATATAATGTAATAGCAATCCTATTTATAGGCTTACCAAATAAAAATATAATAAAAGACAAATTCTACTTTTATAAGCTTACCAAATTATTATCCAAATTTTACTACTAGTTATCTGATATACATGAACAGTTGTCATGCCAAAAACTGTCAACTTTCAATTTTCTTTGAATTAAATTTTTTTAATTTTTTTAAACTTTTTTACCAATATTTACCAAACACATAAAAAATTTACTACACATAAAACCATCAATTTTTGTTCAAATTTTTTCTAACTTTATTTTAATTTTTTACAAGTTTTTATCAAATCAGGACAAAGGTTACAAAAATAAATAAATAAATAAAATAAAAGTTTTCAATTTTCGAACTCTGAAGTAGCATAAAACTGCAGTTTGATTTTATTACACACATGCTGAATGGATTGAGATGAATTGTTAAATACTCCGAAATATTCAATATAATACATAAAATTTTTATTTCATGAGCAGGGGAGTACCATCTAGATCTTATCGTAAGCTACGGAGCGGTACCCGTCATCGTCCCGAGAGTCAGTGGAGTCCACTTGCTCCTAGACAGCTTCGAGCCAATCCACGGCGTGCTTCTATGCGAGGGCGAGGACATCGATCCTTCTCTTTACGATGCCGAATTGTCAGGCTTTTCGGCAGAAGAGCTCGAAGAGATCAGGCGTTCGCACGCGAGCGACACAGCGATCGATCGCGAAAAGGACACGATCGAACTCGGCCTCGCAAAGCTTTGCCTCGAAAGGAACATTCCTTACATGGGGATCTGCAGAGGGTCCCAAGTGCTCAATGTTGCCTGCGGGGGAACACTTCACCAAGACGTAGAGAAAGAGCTCTCGAAGAACTGCCCGCAGGATCAGAGGGTGTCTCATATTAACTACGACAACTACGACGGGCACAGACATGTGGTGACGGTGGCTAAGGACACCCCTTTGCATCACTGGTTTAAGGAGTCGTTGGAGGAGGAGAGAATGGAGATTCGGGTGAATAGTTACCACCATCAAGGTGTTAAGAGGTTGGCTCGGAGATTCGTTCCGATGGCGTTCGCCCCCGATGGTCTTGTAGAAGGGTTTTACGACCCCGACGCCTATAATCCTGAGGAGGGGAAGTTCATTATGGGACTTCAGTTTCATCCAGAACGCATGCGCCAACCAGACTCGGACGCTTTTGATTACCCCGGCTGCCCGTTTGCTTATCGGGTAATTTTTGCATCGAGAATATTAGCTTTCAGTCAATTTTTTATTTTTTTTTGAAATGGTTAAATTTATCTTTTTAAATTATAAAAAATAAAATATTAAATTAATAAAAAGTTAAAAAATTAGTTACGATAAAGTTAATTTTTTTCTTTTTAAATAAAAAAAAAATTAAGCCTCAGGAATAATTGATGCATTTGCAGGAGTGTCGATGATGTGTTAGTCATGGATAAGACTGAGTTTAGGAAAAAAATAACTATTTTGTAATTAGTTACTAGTCAGTTACTAAAAAGTTAATTTTTTGTATTTGGTAAGGAAAACAAAAACTAACTTTTAGTTTTTTATTAATTTGAAATTTTTACCCATCGATGTTTGAAAGAAAATTATGATATAAGAAAGTAAATTTGATCATTTTAGAAATCGTCAAAAAATTACTAGCTCTCTCTTTTTTTTTCTTTTTTTTTTTTAATTTTCAAACACTAAGTGACTAGTGTTAGTTGTGCTCTTTTTGCATTCATTTTGTATTATAAATAATCAAAGTTAACAAGATAAGGAATTTTAATCTTTTTTTATTCGGGACATTGTGAAGGAATTTGTGAGAGCTGTTATAGCTTATAAAGAGAAGCTCAGTGGTTCGGCATGCATACCAAAGGCACCAAAGCTCGATCACGAAATGGAGAAGGAGAGGAAAATCATTGTCCGGAGTTTCTCAATCGCAAAAGATATGTACAGCACCGGACAGGCGATGCTTTCAGCCCACCAGCCTGAACTCGAACCAGGAGCTATTTTTCTACAGGTAAAATGTGGATTTATACATGCCCAAATGATTGGAATTAGAAAAACTAGCTATGGAAATTAGGGTTGTGACTCGCAGCACACCAATTCCGCTAATAGAAGTGCCTTATTCATTAGATCAAGTAATAGTACGAATCAAGTAATGGAGAATATTTCTCTACCAGAAGAATTTACTAATACAATTATCAGAATGATTGCAATTAAAATACATCATCATAGGTGCTTTTTCCCATCTTTATAATTACTTTTTCGAGAAAATTTTTTTAATAGTATGGCATTATACAGCTAAACTGACAAGTGGGTATACTCCTCACATTGTTTGTGGGGTTCTGAGTCTTGCGACTAATTGGTGCATGATTGAAGGGGCCGATTGTGCATTTCAAGTTTACCCATCAGTTAAGCCGGATTCCGGGTCACAAAAATAATAATAATAATAATAATAATCACGATTGAAAATAAAATGCACTTTATTATTTAATTTCAGCCCCGTTCTTACCATATATATGTCACTGGAAATGCACTCTAAGGACAACTATTTTGATCAAAAAGGGAATGTTATAATACTCCCATTTTCAATTAGAAAATGAGTCAAAATTTAGATGATCAAACCGAATTAACCAACAATATTCAAAGTGCTTGTCTTGCATAATTTTTCTTTTTCTTTTTCTTTTTTTTTTAATTTATAGACTAGTCTTTATACATAGATAGACCGTACGGTATAACTGTGGGTGTTTGGTTGCAGGAAAACACAGCGTTGAGCTTGCAGCAGGAGAAGAGGCTCAAGCAGATGGGTGCAACAGTCAGGAATGCTTCAGCGTACCTTGATAGGTTGAAGATGAATGAAGGGTGGGAGAGACTCGCGAGGACTAAAATGGGGAAGATGTCAATGGAACAGCTATCCGACCTCATGTCCTTTTACGGCATGATGAGTCAGATATGTTCCGAGACATTAGAGAGGAAAAGCTTAATGGTCTAATGATCAGTGAAGTTGGCCCATAAACATACATATATATATATATATATATATATATATATATATGTATATGCAAATTGCTATTTGGAAGTAGCCTCATAAGGACTTGAATAGGCTTCCTTCTTCTGTGTGTTTCTGGCAGTTGTTGTCCACAGTTTCACCCTAACATTGGTTGAGTTCATTCAATGTTGAACAGTAAAGTCTCTCGGTTTCATCACGAAGTTTCACCAGCTGTTGCTGGCATGCAAGGACAATGTTGACAAACAGAAGTTTAGGAAGCGTAATCACAAAAATACCCTGACAATGTTTGATAATATCATAAATGAAGAAACTAAGTCCATCCGTACAAAGGAGCAGTCTAAGGAAATAAAAGCAAACAATTTTGAGGATGGAGATTTATCTAGAGTATTGGAAAACAGCAGCCACCTCCACCAGCCATCCGCTTCCATTAGCAGCCAGCAAAGAATCAAATTTTGGCCCCAAAAAAATAAAAAATAGACATTTTGGATAGTTGAATATTTGCCGTGCTCTTTGAAAAGTGTAAAACAGATGAAAAAAGATGAAAAAAGTTGATAAAAGTTAAAAAAAAAAGTTTTGAGATTTTTTGTAAAGAAAAAAGTTTGAGATTTTTTGTAAAAATGAAAAAAGTTAAGATTTTTTTACTAAATTTGAGTGACACTCTAAATGCACCGTTAATATCCATGCATCTTCCCTCCGCCCTCATTTTGTTTGACAAAGAAAATTTTTCTTTTTCATCTCTCTATCCCTAATTAGATGAGAGCGCAATAGATTACATATATTTTAAATCAAATAATTTTATATACTAACACATACTAAAATATAATATACGTAAATAATATTTAATTAATATGTAAATGAGAATGAATACAAGTATACTAGAAGATGAGAACTATTATTTTTGTCCGTACTCATTTGAAGATCCTTTAAAATCCTCGTATTTATATCTGAATAATATCTCCATACCCAATTGGATAACTTTATCAACAATAGCAGGAAGCAACTATCCTATATATAATAAAAGATTTATTTATTAACTTGTTTAAGTTAGGTGATAACATTAAACACAACATGACATAAAAATGTAAATTCATAATTAATACAATTTGACTTTATTTTAAAATAATTAATTATTTTACATATTCATTAATTTTTAAAATATTTTTTTTTTGGTAATTATAATTTTTAAAATATTTATAACAAGTACCAGCAAATAGGTAAAAATCCTAGCATGACTCATGCTTAAAAACAAAACAATATATTTGTAGAAGTTGTGACTAACCACTTTGATCAATTCTCATCGTAAGAAAAAGTCCAACCACAACCACAACCACAACCCCATGACTAGTACCAGCCCTTTTGCTCTCACACTGCAGTTTTTTTTTTTTTTTTTTTTCTTTTTTTTCTTTTTTTTTTTGCTTTTGGGGGACTTAGATCTCCACTGGACTTTGCCGATGGATAAAGCAAGGGACACATGTCTAGACCATGCCTCTCAATTGAATCGTGAGACTCGAAACTACACCTCTTACGTGAGGAACACACCCACTAATTAACACAGCTATACCCGAAAGGCGTCACCCTGTATAGTTTGCTTCTAATCCATGTTTGATCAACATGACAAAAAATGTGAACTTACCCAATGGACAGTTATTTCTTTAACTCAAAATATGCAAAGTTGATCACTATAAGCATAAGAAAATACGCCTGTCATCATACAGAGTTATCTTCTACCTCATTGAGCATATATTAAAATATCTACTGATTTTGTAAGATAGTCCAATTTAACAGAATCATCCGTCCTAATGCGGTTGTTCTGTGTTTTTTTTTTTTTTTCAAATAAATTGTACAATTGTGAATTAATCAAATAATAATAATTATTGTTGTAGTTCCTAACCGTGGCCTAACGTCACCGCAATAGCTTCGTCCCTTATCAACACATCCTGGAATAGCTGTTTGCAATATTAAACCACCCTAATTAAAAAAAAGCCAACCATCCGCAATAATAATAATAATAATAATAATAAAGAAGGAAAAAATGAGTGAAGATATGATTGAATTTCTGTTCAGCGCTGTATATCCACCATAATCATGGTTTAGAAGTCCATCCGGAAGAAGACAGCCCCATGGGTCACCCTCACCTACTCTAGCATATATAACTATAACAGAAAAAATTAAATGCACGCGACGTTTGGCTCACCAACTAAAATTAAAACTAATTTTTGCCAATTTTCTCCAACTTTCCTCACCAAACACAAAACCAATTTTCTTCAATTTTAACTTTCTTTAATTTTTATAAATTTTTACCAAACACCAACCGACGAACTAAAATATATGTTAAAAAAAGGTGCAAGGTTACACATTTTTTACCCAAACGGCAACATCACTATTTCCCACCTTAAAATTACAAAAAAAATTCTAAAATACTTCATCACACAATTTTTAAAAAAGACAGCCAAATTTAATTTTTACACCATTTTACAGACTAGTGATGCAGGGCACTCAAGCCTGAATGGGCCCAACCAAAGAGGCAACACCCAGAGCATAATGAAGTCAACTGGTACTTAACTATATATATCTACACATTTTTCTTTCTTTCTTCTTCTTCTTCTTCTTCTTTTTTTAACAACTGAAAGCTTATATATATATATATGTATGCATGGCACTATCAAGGCACTTCTTCTGATTTCAGTCAGATCCAGGGGTAGCCCACGAGTATATATGCAGCCATAATAGACAATGATTTATCAGCACAATCAAACATGCATGGCCTTGGCCACCATCAAAGCAAAGGATCAAACCACAATGGATTACCCACAAAAAATAAAAATAATTCATTTCCATCTCTAGAATATTTCATGTTTTTATTTTTTGCCTGTGCTTTCTGTCTGTCAACTGATAAAGTGTTGTTAGAAATGCACAATAGTCATACATTTGCACAGGAATACCCAAGAAACAAAAAAATTAACAAACCACAAAGCCTTCTCAACATCAAGCAGCATCAACACCAGCAACAGGAATTTACACATTCTAAGAAATTCACACACTAAAACATAGAAGTCCCACACAACCACTAACACAATTGCTCGCTAAACATCAGTTCATTAGATCCATCAACTAATATAGCTAGTAACGTTGCATATATACTTGCACACTAATACTACCCGAACATCAGCTCATTAGCATCAACAATGGTGAACATAAAGAGTTAGTGGTACATATCATGGAGCAACTACAGCTTGATACTCTTGTACATCCTCTCTAACGAAATCCCTTTAAAATGTTAAGTGAAATATCATTTTTGATAACTCAGTGTGCCTTGGCCAGCTCATGTGAAAATGTTAAATGAAGTATTAAAACCCTAGTACTGATCATTAGGACAGAAAAAAGAGCCTGTTCTATCATAATTTAACCTATATAGAAAATAAAGGAAAAACAACCAAGAAAAAGGACACTGATAGCAAGCCAAATCATTGCTTACCCAGGTAGAGCTCAGCCCTGCTTCTACACTCTGTATTTTCTTCACTCCTTGTGGGATGGTCCTTAATATGGTTGCCCTCCTTCCCTTTCTTTTTATTTTCCCAATTTTTTTTTCTCTTGGGAAAAAGTGCCCTTTTTCTTCGTTTTGCCTTTTGATTTTCTTCAAAATATAACAATAAAGGAAAGCAACTGGAAAACATAATGCAACTTTGCATCTAGAACCCCACTAGCTTTGAATTTAGCTTGAACTGACCTCTCCCCGTAACTAAATTATAAAGGCCGGATAAAACAAGGGAAGTTCTCACCTAATCTCATCTCCGGCAGAAAAAATGAAAATCGGGGTGATTAACCTGAAGCATATTTAGCCATTCGTCAGCAGCCTGTAAGAGGGAGTTCAACAACTGTCGCTCAGATCCCCCATTAGGGGTCCACCAGGATGCCTTGAACTTGTATGAAGCAAGACCAAATACTGGAAATGAAATCATGGGGGTACCCTCCGTCTTGGTGGGATAAGTCACTACTGGAGCCTGAGCACTTTGTGTTGCTGGTATAATCACAAACATGCAAACAGAAAACATATTACTTCATAGAATACAATACCCTATAGATGAAGCCACTTTATGTTATTAATTTCCACACGATAAATGGGAAAAATGTTGTCAGAATTTTCTGGAGAAAAAAATGCCCAAAGTAAATACAACATTGAGCAGGCTTCCCATCTTGATTTATACTGGAGTTTGGAAAGGATTCAGGAAATAACCACCAAAACAGGAATATGTAAGGCAAAACTGAGGCAAGAGGATGGAGCCAAATCTGGCATTACCTAAAAATATCTGAAGGGAAGCTGGTTAAAGATGAAACCATAAAAATATGTGAACTATGAGATACTCAGCCAGTAACCATAAACTAGTTGTGTTCAAAAACTGGGGGGTGGGACTAGCTTCTTCTTCTCTTCTTATTTTTTGGGTTTTTTTTTTTTTTTTTTTTGGGGGGGGGGGGGAGTGAGAGGAAGGGGGTGACAAGCAATCAACAGCAACAAAAATTAGATGCTTCAGAAAAATGTTAGCATTTAGAGAAGATACACCGGTCCCTACAAAAAAAAAGCACAATACCAAAGATCCATGCAAAACTTCCAAACACGAGCAAGTTCCATATATATTATAATAGTTACCTGACATAGGCGTGTGAAGATAATGATAAGTCAAAAAGCAAGCATCCAAATCTTTCAGTGTTGGTCCCATTGGTATTCTGTAAATTGGATACCTGTAACAATTCCATCAATAATAGTAAGTCACATCAACATTTTCTGTGCATAAATTTACATGATTAACAGCAAGATGTGATAATTATACCAGGCCACACACATCCAACTGGAAGATAGCAAATCATAACTTCTTAGTGTTTTCAGCTCAGGGGAACCAAGTGCAAGATCCAGTATCTGTAATAATAATAATAAAGAAAAAGGAAACAATTAACTTATATAAAATAAAATATTAAAATACACACAGAGATTATTCATGTGTCAAACAAGGAAAGACATGACTAGCCTTGTCAGCTAGAGGTTCACGAGTATATGGTGGGCTCCGTTCAAAATACTCAAACAGCACGCATCCTTGAGTATTGCCAGATTCACCCTCATCACTGGAGAAGCCTTCTTGAGGGGCAGCATGCTGGTTTCTCAAGGACGATCGATCCAATCTATGAGGAATCACATTCGTTAAATGGTGATGATTACACTGATCTCTCAAGTAATTCAAGCATCTCTCGTGTTCAGAATCACTACTTCCATCACTACTTGAATTCCTAAAATAATCACCATCACTGTCCTCACCCAACCGCCTGTTGCACATGGAAAACATCAAAATCATAAGAAGACACAACATGTGATTAATCAAATCCACCAACCAATGATCCAACCGAATTTTGACAATGAAAGATACTTTATGAAAACCGAAAAAACCATTACGTGGCACTGTTAAAAGCTGAGAAGTTGAAGCATTCAAAGATCAAATAGTTAGTTTCTTGCATAAGAGATGAATTAGGCATAAAAAAGAAAAAGGGAGATTTATTTAATTTAGATATGAAGTTTTTCAGTTTTAATTTATTTTAATTAAGCGGAGCGCTTGGTCAAAATCTTCACATTTTTTCTTTTTGTATGAGTCATAATTAGGCTCTACCTTCGTATGAGCTCTAACTAGGGTCTTTTTTAAACCATGTTAAGTTTATATAATAAAGATTGCATGTGTGTGTGTATGCTTAACATATTGGACAACGCTACTGTAAATTTTTTAACAAAAAAAATTGTATTAGAAGGATGTTGCAGTAAGATTATTGTAATCAAATATCACTTTTTTTAGAATTTTTTTTTTATTTTTATTTTTGAGTGATTGACTTATAATGAATCCACATTTTTCTGATTAAGTATTCTGGTTGCATAGTGCTAATTTCTCATACCTATATAGGAAAATGCAACACATTTCAACAATGTTCCTCTCACAAACAAAAATCCAAAAGTTGAGATTGAGTTTATTCTTCAACGAATGATTGAGATTTTTTACAAACCAAAACTTCCCCTCAAACTCCCGCCCAGTCTTTGGGTCACTTTACATTTTAATAAACCACTGAGTTGAATGACGATATCTGAAGAGTTGTATTGAGAAAGACAAAAATTTTGCATCTCGAGAATAATACAATGAAAAGGGAACTAATTTTCGGTTTTTAAAAAGGGAAAATGTCCTAACATATTTCAATTTCAAATGTGTGCGTATTTAATTTTAGTTGAGAAGTGCTATAGGTACGGATTATTCGTTAGTTATATATATATATATATAGCAAGCTTGCGGTACGTATGTAAGCTCAGAATCCTTGGTCAAGATTATTAGTCAAAATGTATCTGTTATTGGCAAAGTCTATAGTTTTGTAAGAATGGTGATGAAGACAAATTTTATTCTTAAGATCACATGAATTTCTCCTAAATATTTCATACAAAATTTCCTTAAAATGTAGATTTTAACATCCTCTGATATCTCTGTGTTTGTTCAAATGATTAATATATCATCCATGTACAAGCACAATATCACATGATTTCTATTATCCTCTTTCAAATATAATACTTTTCATGTTCATTAATACTAAAACCATATTCTAAAATTGCCTTATCAAATTTTTCAAACCATTTCTTACGTGCTTATTTAAGACAATAATTTTTTTTTTTACTAATTTACAAACCCTATGTTCTTGTCCTTTTACAGCAAAACCGATAGATCAATCCATATATATATATACATATCCGTTTCTAAATCTTCATTCAATGATGAATTACTAGTTTATGGATAGCTATTAGGTCTAAGGTTCTAATAGTTGTGATACCATTCATGGGTATAATAGATAGCAAAGTCAATAAGGAAAACCAATACAAGGACCAAGTTAAACTTGCTCTCTACTCTAACAAACCCTCATCTTCTTCCAAAATATTCCTGAATGGCCAATCAAAAACCAAAACATATTGATGCATGCATTTTCCCTGCAATTGAAAGTATCTGCATAAAATAACTTTGCACGGCCTAAGCCTCCAACCTTCCCACTTAGATCTACCATTCTTCAACCTCTCAAACTGTTACAACCATGCTAGATAGCAAACTTTGGGGGAGGACATCCAAATTAGATTGTTTATATATGAAGCGTGTATGTGTGAATGAGAGAGTTTACTATGCACCAAAGGACAAATTTCAGTACAATTCATGTAGGTATGATCAATTGGATGCCTTCAAAGTCATGAAAACCTCATGCACTTAAACGACAAGAAAATCCCAAATGCTTATACCCGTGATCTTTATTTTTTTCTATTTTGTTTGCAGTTAACTGCACAACTAAGAAGGAATACACCTTCTAGGAAGATGTCATATCAGTGTCACGTTTGTGTTGGACACCTACACACCTTAGTTATATATAAAACTTGGGATATTGAAGAATCCCATCACTAAAACAATCATGTAACACATAATTTTGTATGTATATGCATATATGTGAAGATAAGATCAATTCATATCTATTTATCTATTTTTATATCTATTAATTAAGTTTTAAACCTCAAAACTTTCGATTTGATTCCGAATAAAATTTTCTAAATAAATAAATGAAACATAAATGCATTTATAATATAAAACATCAACTAAACTTAGCATTTTCCTTACTAAATAAATGAATTTATATATCTATATTTTTACTCATCCTTAATGTCTGATATCTTCATATTTTTTGAAATTAGAATTTCACCATATCCATGTTTTGTATCCATTTTGCAACTCAAACTCCTAAGATGAACCTTGCATTGCTTCAAGATACTTTTAGAACTTTGGTAGTTTTGTGATATTCTGTAATCCATGAAAGAATCTTACAACCATGGAAGCTTGTAAAAGTGTTTTCTGAGCAAGCAACAGTTTTCCATTTTCTGCAAACATGGGCATATATTAGATTATTGCTAAAGTGATTGAAGCAAGGTTGTTAAAAACTTGATTTTAATTGTAAAATCTTACATATTTATGATGGTAGGGTAAGAAAACTTGTTGAATCGTCTCAAAAATCTTGATGGGGGCAAAATAGATGGAATCTAGATTTTGAGACGTAAAAACAGTAAAATCTCAATTTTATAAGCAATTTTATAGATTTTAAAAATTGAAGGGTGTCTACGTAATTTTGTCCCCCAAAAAAAAAAAATTTTATGCATTTTAATTAAAATAGATGTTTATGAGATTTTTTTTTTCTCCAAGTGATAGCCAGCGAGTGTTTCGCCTAATATCGGTTCCTTTTTCTAGTAGATTTTTTATTTTTTTCTACTATGTAAAATTACTTTTTGTTATACTATACTAATTGAGAACCATATGCATTATTCCACCAAATTGACTACTGTAAATTAAAACATAATAGTTTGGGGGGAAACTGAGAGACTTATAGTAAAATGTTACTAATACATTTCTAATCCTACAAAATTAAGCTAAAATGAAGTTAATATTTTAAGTCAATCGTAAAATTGCGCCAAACACTTTAAAGGTCTCTACTATAATGTCTGAAATAGAAATTATTCCACAATAATATATCATTGCTACAAAAATTCCCCACATTTATATTATATTTGGTAAAGGCCAATTGTCAATAGTGTAATTGACTCATTGAAACCATTTATCTCTGTAAGGCCCAAGTTAGACCCATCAAATAAACGATTGAGATGTGACACTAGCTTTTCTCTAATTGTTAAACCATTTTTTTAATTCCTTTTTTTTTCTTTTTTTCTTTTTTTTTTTTGGCTACAAGATGTGAGACTATTCTTTTGACGAGTGCTATAAACCCATATTTTTGAAAAATATTTTACACATTTCTAGCCATCAGGCAAGCCTCTTTCCACTTAGATGACATGATCATATCAAATTGGAAGCTCTAAATGAAGAAATTATAGTATAATGTACTATGTTTTCATGTGATAAGAGTAGGTAAAAATCTAACAATTTTATGATTCAATTTTTCGAACCTCCACCGATTCTAGGTAGAAATTTATTTTTAACAATATTGGATCGAAGGACCTTTACTTTTCTCAGACTTTTCCTTAGATGTACCTTGTTGGATCCAAGTACTTTTAGGACTTGGTATAATTTTGCGATAGAGGATATTCTCTGATCTATGAAAAAAGCTTACAATCACAGAATATTGTAAAAGGGTTCACAGAGCGGGCAATAGTTTTCCATTTTTGGCAAACATGGTCATGTTTTAGAATTGATTCATTCTTATTGCAGTGATTGAAGTGCATTTACATTCTGAAAGAGACTAGAAACTAGTGCCTAGCCTTCGAGGAAAAATTAGAAAGAAAACTAGGATTCATTATTATTATTATTATTATTATTATTATTATTATTATTATTTGGACAACTGAAACTAAGATACATTACATTAGACAAATTTTAATTTATAAATTTTCTTAGATTGGTTTCTAATTGAGGTTACCTATTATATACCTTAAGACTAAAATGTAATGACAAAATATTATAACTTATGAAATAAAAAAATAATTATTAATATGTCATCAACAATGATGACAAGTGCCAGTGGGGTGCATGGGTCGGTATGTAGAGAATGGGACACTAAAGGGGGTTCCAAATTAAACCCAAATTAGAAGGAACAACGCCCCTAGTCAAGTGAATGCATCAGTCTCAATGTTGACAATCAAAGGGGCAACAAGGAAAAGCATTTTCAGTTTCATCTTCAAATTTTCTAGACTTTTTTTTGTCTCCTCATATCCTCCTCACTATTGTTTTCTTTTCTTCCTTTTTGATTTTGATTATTTTTTAATTGACATCTCCAATTTTTTTTTTTTAACTATATTTTTTTGGTGACAATGAGGTTTGAACTCAAAACCTTCACTTACTCCAATAGCATTTTAAGTCATCAATTGTCCCAAAAGCTTAAATTTTTAGGAAAAATGGTCACTTCATTATTCTCTCAACATTATGTAATCATTCTTACATCCTACTAAACTAATTTTGACAATCTCAAACCTAATGGCTAACTCTATAGTGTATACATGCATCAACAGTACCAACTCAACAAGAGAATGTGTATTATGCTGTTTATTTATATACAGAATTGTCGGGGTAGCAGTGCCCAATATACCGACTGAACAATCCCCATGTTACATGACTTCAACCATAAACCAAAAGCAAATAACACAATAATTCCAGGATTCCCAATAAATTAAGCACCTACAGCATTTCTAAACTTTTACCGAATGCATCAGAAACAATTAGAATAAGTGTCACAAATGACTTTGAAAGTGAAAGAACAAAATGCACAAAACTATGGAAACACCCAGAAGCACACCAAAGACAAAAACAAAATTATTCGAAAGCAGAAACAACCTGTGTGCAACAGAAATCCTTAATTTATAGATAAACCAAAGTAAACAGCAGATAAAAGGAAGCAAATTTATAACAAACTAAGACAAAAAAGAGTAATAAAACACTGAGGGCCTATGTAAAACACTCGAACTGAAGGTAAGTAAACAGTGACAATGATTGCACACAGTGAGCATGATGGATTCAATTCCCACAATAATTACCTTGATCTCATGGAACACTTGGAAGGATCTACATATATTTGGATACCAGATAAATAAGGGACATAGTATTGAACCACGGAGTCATTATCATTCAAAATTAGGGGCACTCCAGCACCATAAGCACTCCATTCCTTAAATGACTCCCATAAATCATCAAGCTCAAAATATGGTTGAAATTCCACATCACAAGTCCTCAAGCCCCTCATGGTTGCATCACAAGTCCTCAAGCCCCTCATGGTTGTCTGCCATAACATTCATTCAACAAATAAAAATCAAACAAAACCTAACAAACAGTCACATAATACAACCATTAAAGGGTCACTATTAAGTTAATCGAATAATGAACCCAATTGAATCAAACTCAATTAACCTTTGAAGGGTGCAGAGCAGGAACAGATGGTGTAATCGATTCCAAAAACCTTTCGAGATTACACAAAGGTGATAATGCCGGCTCCAATGCAGGCGTGACCACTGGCTTAAGAGTCTCCTCTCGCATCCTTTGGCTTTCCTGCTCCCCATTAACCGACGAATCTACAGACTTGTCCTTCGAAGAAGGAAATTGACTTCGGCCAGTAACATCACTCTGGGTTCTTCGGAAATGACCTTGGCTCTGCTGATTATGATAATTCCTTCTAGCCTTAGCCGGATTGTAAAACCGATCCTCGCCACGACTCGGCCACGACTGCAACCCAGCCCCCAACATCTCCAGAGACCACAAAAACCCTGAACTCAACCTTCTACAAAACCCTGGCCCCACAAAAATCAACAAATCCAAAATGCGAACAACTAGAAGTCTATCAATTCACCGTCTATTGACCGAGATCGATCAAGCTTGAACAGGACCGGTCCAGCCAACGACACTCCTACGATATCAAATTAACCAATTGGTGCCGACGAATTAAAAAAATTGGCGAAATCGGAGGAAACCCTAACAATGTCGAAGCAGATCAAACCAAAACTCCATATATCTCTGGATTATATATAATTCATCCATATATGCACAAATAACCATTAGAACAACAAAAATTATTGATCTGAGAGAAGCAAAAAGTTCGAATAACAAGAGCTGACAAAACCTAGAGAGAGATAGTAGATAAGGAGTCAACGGAAATGAAGCGATTCATTAAGACGACGGAAACCAGACACTGAATAAATGGATGGGCAGGCGAAGAAGAAAACAATTTTTTGAATTGGTTTTTAATTTTTTTTATTATTATTATTACATCATATCAACTACTACGGAAATGTACGGATTAAATAATATTTTATTACAACTACACTAGAACGAAAAGTCATGTTTATCCCTGAGAAAGAGATATTTTTGTGTAAGAAAAGCCCGGGAATTTGTGTGTTGATGGGGGTATGTTTGGAATTTAAGGAAAAATCCGTGAATCACCGACCACGAAGGCAAACGTTATCCGATTAGGGAGGTTGTGGGACGGTTATAGGATACAGTGGGTCAATCAATGGCTAGAATGGTTAGAATGTAATTGTATCAAATTTAATGGTCTTAATTTAATTTAATAAAATTAAATTTAAAATAAAAATAAAAGTTAAACAAAAATTGATTGGGAGATCATTAATGAAGAATATAAAAAGACATATCACATTAAAATGCAATTACATCTTAACCGTTGATTGATCCATTGCAGCCCCTGCAATAAATTCTTCCACTGCAGCCTCCTGGAATTCTTGTGGGAGGGGTTCTAGGAGAAAAATCCACTGCAGGGGCTACAATGGGTAAATCAACGGCCATGATGTAATTGCATTAAAATAAGATGTGTTTTTTCATATTTCTCATCAATTATGTTCCAATCAAATTTTGTTTAACTTTTATTTTTATTTTGAATTTAATTTTATTACAATAAATTAAGACCATTAGATTTAATACTATCACATCTTGGTCGTCGATTTACTCACTGTAGTCCCCTGGAACCTTTGTGGGAGGGGTTCAAGAGGGCTGCAGTGAAGATATCCACTGCAGGGGCTGTAGTGAAAAAATAAAATGTGGAGATTTATTTACACTTTAATAACACGTGACTTTTGACATTCCACATTAATTATACTTCAATCAAATTTGTAAAATTTTTATTTTTATTTTAAGAATAATTTTAATTAAAATAAATAAGAACCATTGGATTAAATATAAGTAAATTTTCACCTTTCATTTTCTACTGCAACCATTACGGTGAATATTTTCACTACAGCCTCCTTTTAAACCTTTGTGAGGGAGTGGGGAGGGATGGGCTGTGATTGGGCGGAGGACGAGGGGGCATCTGGTTATGACACGTGTGAAATAGGAGAGGGGTACATGTGTATGGTGAGATTTGGGGAAGTGGAGAAAGCTGTCGTTTTCTTATCCGTCGACTGTCCGGAGGAGTAGTCAGGTTGATCGCGTGAGAAAGAACGCGAGTAGTACGACCCATGGAAATCGTGGAGTCACAGCACACTTCACGTGGGACGCTCACTTCAGAGACGGACAAACGAGGATTTTTTTTTTTATTTGTTTCACGGTTATTTAAGAAAAATATATGATATCCGTTATCCGGTTAAAAATAATTATAAAATTACTATTAATAAAAATACTATTTGAAATTGCTTTTTCTTCTTCCACTGGGTAACACTGAATATGCCATGTTGACTAAAAACGCTATTCGATCGAGCACTTTTCCTGTTAATGCAACCCTCAAGAGAATTCACCAATACATGCACATACTGTGATATAAAAATATATGAATAGGACAAACACCCTAACGTCTTCTCTGTCAAGGAGCTTGACGGAGACCGGGGGAAACAGTAGGCGAGGTATTACTGTCGTAGCAGTAGTCAAAAACGGCTACATTTATTAAAAATGGCATAGTTTTGATAAATAAAAAAAAATTAAAAAAAGCTAGTGAAACAAAAAAAAAAAAAAATCTAGGATTGTAGAGTGCACACGAAAAAAAAAAAACGAAGAGTGTGTTTGATAACTAAAAATACTAATCTTTTTATAAAAACTCACAAATTCAATAAAAAGTTAATTTTTTATTTTGTGTTTTATGTTTTAAAATTTTCAAAACATGAAAAATAGAAAACACATTTAGTTTAATATTTTTTATTTTTCGTATTTTGAGATTTTCCTTATTTTGCGTTAAAAACGCTCAAAATGACTTTTGTCATTTTTTATTTTATGTATAAATTCATTTTTTATTTTCTAAAACAGATTTTGAAAACACAAGTAACCAAACGGAGAGTATGTAAAGCATAAAAAAAAAATTCTAGGACGGTAGAGTACAAAAAAAAAAAAAAGAAAATAACTTAAAACGCATTTTGTATTTTTTTAAAATAAGAAAAACAGTTCATTTTGTATTTCTTTAAAATAAAGAAAACAGTTCAAAACACATTTGATTACTTGTGTTTTCAAAATTTGTTTTAAAAAACAGAAAATGAATTTACACATAAAATAAAAAATGACAAAAAATTATTTTGAGCATTTTTAATGTAAAATAAAAAAATCTCAAAATAAGAAAAATAAAAAATGTTAAACTAAATGTGTTTTCTATTTTTCATATTTTGAGATTTCCAAAACATAAAACATAACAAAAGATTAGTATTTTTAATTACCGATCACACTCTCCATTTTTTTTTTTTTTTTTTTTTTTGCGTTTCGCTGGCCTTTTTTTGTTTTTTTCTGATTTATCAAAATTATGTCGTTTTTTATAAAACGCCCCCGTTTTTTTGCTATTGCTGCCCCCCGCGTCCGCTTGACGAGGGTTTCGGCTCGATTGTTAATGAGATGAGACGACAAGAGCTCACCGAGTTCCACTATTTTGCCAGGCCACCATGACCCATTTTTCCTTTGAATCCATGCCAACACGCCTGTTTGTAATCAATCATTGATAAACCCATCTCCCTCTCTCTTTCTCTCTCTCTCTTCTAGGATTTTTATTTCTTATACTAAGAAGAAAATGCTATACCAAATAGCATTTTCAACACAAATACAACTTTTTTTGGAAAAATCAATGCGAAGGAAAATGGCATATCAAACAGTAGTAAGAGTGAATATGTTAAATCAAATAGCATTTGTAGTATTACCTAGCAGAAGAAGAAAACACAGTTTCAAATAACGTTTTCAGTGCAATTAAAAATGCTATTTCAAAGAGTGTTTTCATTAACGATAATTTCATAATTATTTTTAGTCGGAGAATAGATACCATATATTTTTCTTAAATAACAGTAAAACAAAAAAAAAATCGACAAATGAGCCATTCAACCCCTCCATCTTCAACTTCGTTTCTATTCGGGGGTGACTGTAGTCGTAAAAAATTAATAAAAATTGATAAAAATTGTATTTTTTACAATTTGTATAGTGAAATAAAAGTAAATAATTTTTAAAAATTTTTAATATTTTTTTGGAATAAAACTAAGAGATCTAAATGCCCTAAGAGATTGAACTTTTTCTATTTTTATTTTCTTATTCTCATTATGTAAGGGTGAATATTTTATGGCAAATTATAAGAATTCGTTCGGAGCTCCATAAACTATCATAAAATGTTAGAAATTGTAATTTGTTTAGTGCATAAAAATTTTTTAACAAATTTCAACTCTTCAATTTTTTTTTATTTTAAAAAAAAATCTAACTTTTACTAATTTTTATTAATTTTTTTAGCTTTTAATAAAACACAACAAATGCTTAACAATAATGTTGAAAAAATGCCTAAAATAACTACAATATAGGCTGAACAGTTGCTGCGGAGTTGGTTAACAACGAGTATGCAAAGTGTGATTGAGGACCAAGCCTTTAGAAAATAAGATGCTATTTTTGAATTTTGAATTTTTAACTTGTTATTTAGGAAGTTATTATTTATACTTTGTAATCAAATAACTCCAAAAGCTAGTTTTTCCTTTGTATTGTTATTTTTATTTGCTTAATTTTTATGATTAATAATAACAAATTGGTATTAGAGCTTTGTCTTTAGGGATCTGTGAGTTGAGTATGCTCACAAACACAAACCAAACCATAAATACAAAACCAGAAACATAACCACTAACAAGTAATGGAAACCGAAACATCTATCTCACATGTTTCACTACTAGTTTTTGATAGTGATAATTATCAAGCTTGGACTATTAGAATGACAGTCCATCTTAATGCACTAGATCTCTGGGAGGCTTTAGAGGAAGACTATCACATTATTCCTCTACTGTCTAAAAAATCCTACAATTTCTCTCACAAAGAAAAGAAGACCAAGAAGTATAAAGCTAAAGTTTGCCTATTTTCTGTTGTGTTGGGCACAATATTCATAAGAATCATGAACTTGGAGTCTGCAAAGGACATTTGGGACTATCTCAAAAAGGAATGCCACGACAATGAAAGAACCAAAAATATGCAAGTGCTCAATTTGATCAGAGAATTTGAAATGCAGAAGCTGAAGGAGAAAGAAAATATCAAAGACTACACTAAAAAGTTGCTGAGCATAATAAACAGGGTGAGATTGCTTGGCAAGGACTTTGCCGTTGAACGAATTGTGCAAAAAATACTTGTAACTATACTTGAAAAATATGAGTTTAAGATTTCTTCATTGGAAGAGTCAAATGAGTTATGTAACATACCTTTGGGAGAATTGGTGTATGCATTTTAGGCGCAGAAGTAAAGGAGATTGATGAGATAAGAGGAATCTATGCAGGATGCTTTTCAAGCAAAGGCACAAAATTCAAGAGGAAGTAAAGACAAGAGGAACAACAAGAAGAAGACCAATAACAAAATTGAAAATAATGACAAAAACAAAGAGTAAACATATCCACCTTGCCCACATTGTAAAAAACAAATCACTTGCAAAAGAAGTGCTGCTGGGGACCATATGTCAAATATAGAAAATGTGGTTAGATTGGACATATGGAGAGAATCTACAAATCACAACAACATGAAGGAAAAGAAAATGCTATTGCTGATCAATATGAAGAGGAGCAGTTGTTTGTTGCAGCATATTTTGCAACAAGGAAAAACTCTAGTGACTTTTGGCTAATTTATAGTGGTTACACACACCATGTGACAAATAATCGAGAGCTTTTCAAGGAGCTCGACAAGACTATTATTTCCAAAATTAAAATTAGAAATGGTGAATATATCTTAGTCAAGGGGAAAGAAATTGTGGCTATGGAAAGCTTATCGGGTTTAAAGTATAATTCTAATGTTTTATATGCGCATGACGTTGACTAAAACCTTCTTAGTGTTAGATAGCTGATTGAGAAGGGCTTCAAAGTTATATTTGAAGATAAATGGTGCATGACTAAAGATGACAAAGGCAAAGATGTTTCTAAGATGAAAATGAGAGCAAAAAGCTTTGCTCTAAATCTAATGGAAGAGGAGTAGATAGCCTTTCCAAGAAGTATAAGCAATGTGGAATTATGGCACAAGAAGCTCGAGCATTTCCATTATCCTGGACTCTTATACATGCAGAAACACAATCTAATGAAAGGGTGCTAGAGGATAGGCTATTGTCAATATTGTAAGTAGGTCAGAATATCCTTCCCTCAAACTGTATGGGGAGCAACACGTAAGCTTCAACTTGTACACAGATGCTAGAGGACCTAAAAGAACTACTTTTTTAAATGGTAATAAATACTATATAGCATTTATTGATGATTATACAAGATTCTATTGGATTTATTTTCGCAAATTCAAATCCAAGGTTGTTGATGTGTTTTGGAAATATAAACATAGGTAGAGAATGAAAGTGGTTGCAGGATGTAAATAATAAGGTTAGACAATGAGAAGGAATATGCTTGTGAAAATTTCAAACAATTTTGTAATGAAGTTGGTATTAAACACCAGTTTATAGTACTGTATATCCCATAGCAAAACGGTGTAAGTGAGAGAAAAAAATAGAACTATTATAGAAATGACAAGGTGTATGCTACATGGAAAGGGGCTACCAAAGAAACTGTGGACAGAGGTTGCAAACACTGTAGTTTTTCTGCTAAATAGGCTGCCAATCAGAGTTCTCCAAAAAAGAACTCCATTTAAAGCATGGTTTGGTTACAAACTAGACTTGCAACATCTAAGAACTTTTGATTGTCTCTATTTTTCTTATATGCCATAGGTGAAAAGAGACAAACTCAATAAAAATATAGCACCAGGAGTGTTTGTTAAATGCAACAGCTCATTTAAGGCTTACAGAATTTTTCAACCACAAAATAGAAAAATTCTTGCAAGTAGAGAAGTCAAGTTCATGGAAGATAGACAATGGAATTGAGAGGGGTCAGTAAAGGAGAAGCAATTAGAGTTTTGGCAAAGTACTGATGATAACATGAATGATGTAACAGTTAGAGGTACATGGTCATTATTTGATATTTATAAAAGACATAATTGCTATTTTTGAGTTGACAGAGTTTAAAGAGGCGAAGAAGGATGACAAGTGGATTGAAGTAATGAAAGAGAAGCTCAGAATGATTGTAAAGAATGACACCTGAGAGGTGTTGAAACAAACCTTAATAGAAAAAGCCTATAGGGGTCAAATGGGTTTATAGAACCAAACTTAATGCAGATGGTTCTATCAATAAATACAAGGCCAAATTAGTTGCGAAAGGATATGCTCAAGTGTTTAGAGTAGATTTCTTAGAGCTTTTTGCTCCCGTAGCATGACTTGATACAATCAGAATGTTGCTTGCCTTCTTAGCGCAAAAAGGGATGGAAGGTTTACTAGTTGGATATAAAATTTACCTTCTTAAATGGTTATCTATAGGAGGAGATTTTTATGGAACGGCCTAAGGGTTTTTAAGTCAAGGGACAAGAGAAAAGGGTTTACTTGTTAAAGAAGGCCTTGTATGGTCTTAAATAGGCTCCCAAGGGCTGGTATAGCAGGATTGATGAACATCTTCACAGCCTTGGCTTTGTTAAAAGTCCAAGTGAAGCCACATTATATGTAAAAGAAACGGATGCTAATTTAATTATAGTTTCTATTTATGTTGATGACCTGCTTTTAACAGGAAGTGATGAGAAGTTGATAAAGGACTTTAAAGCTAAAACGCTCAAAGTGTTTGAGATGACAGACCTTGGTTTGATGTCCAACTTTCTAGGAATGGAGGTAAAGCAAAATTATAATGTAATCTTCAAATGTCAAAAGAGGTATGCAAAGGAAATACTCAAGAAAATTCACATAGAAGATTGCAAAAGCATAAGCATTCCAATGAATCAGAAGGAGAAATTCAGTGAGAATGATGGAGTAGATAAATTTGATGAAGGTCAATACAGGAGTGTAATTAGATGTTTGATTTATCTTAACAACCAGACCAAACATTATGTTTGCAATGAGTCTACTCTCACAATTCATGCGTTGTGCCAATGAAGTGTATCTTTAAGCTACCAAAAGGGTTGTAAGATATATCAAGGGCACAATAAATTATGGTATCAAATATTCTCACTTTCAAAATTTTATACTTCACGGTTATTCTGATAGTGATTAAGCAAGTTCTGTTGATGACACGAGAAGAATAATAGGCCTTTTTTTTAGTGTTGGATCAGGAATGTTTTCACGTTGTTCAAAGAAACAAGATGCGGTGGCTTAAAGCACAGTCGGAGCTGAATATATGGTAGCCACTGCTACAATGAATCAAGCAATTTGGATCAAAAAGATAACTTGCAGATTTACATACGAAGCAAAACGAGCCAACACAAATTTATATAGACAACCAAGCTACAATTTTAGTTGCAAATAATCTTGTTTTCCATGGTAGGAGTAAGCACTTCGAGATCAAGTTGTATTTCTTAGGAGAAGTGCAGAAAAAAGGTGAAGTCAATCTACTTTATTGTAGAACCGAGGATCAAATTGTAGATATGTTAACCAAATCTACATCAAAAGCTAGTTTTGAAGCTTTAAGAAGCAAACTAGACCTGAGCAACTACTAAGGCAAGAAAGAGTGTGGAAAAGATGCCTAAAGTAGCTGCAGAATAGGCTAAACAGTTGCTGAGAAGTTGGTCAACAACGAGTATGCAACGTGTTGCTGAAGACAAAGTCTTTTTAGAAAATAAGATGCTTTTTTGAAATTTGAATTTTTAGCTTGTTATTAGGAAGTTGTTATTTATCACTTGTAATCAGTAGATTTGTTTGATTTCTGTTAAACTTAAGCTTTATTTAAAAGACATATGCAGTGAATAAAAAGATAACTCCAAAAACTAGTTTTTCCTCCTTTGTGTTGTCTTTCTTTTTTCAATTTTTATGATTGATAATAGCAAATAATAAATTTGACAAAAAATGAGTTTTTTTAGTACATATACAACATTTTAGGTGGTGTTTGGATATTAAAAAAATTTTAAATTTTACTTATTTTTTTAACTTTGTCTAATTAAATTTTACTATGTATCACTTTTATATCAAATTTTATTTTTTAAAATTTTTTTGGTGAACCAAACACTACCTTTTGGTTTGAAACAATAAGAAAATATATATTTTTATATACTTTATAATAAAAAATAATTTTTATTCAAATTTTAAAATAATATTTATTTCTAATTAAAAGTTTAATTGAAATATTTTTTAAAAATAAATAAGCTTACATAGGTATAATTGGGAATTAAACTTGGATCTTAAAATTAAAAAAAGTAAAAAAAAAAATATTCTTAATCCGATATGCTGATTGACCATTCTTAATTTTGTATGTCTATTTAAATTTAAATTTAAATTTTTATTATTTATAAATTATGCAACATTTGATTAAGGCCTTGGTTTGATTTTCAATTTCATTTTAATAATTTTTATTTTTATAACTTAGGTAAAGAGCCTACAAAAAATAAAACCATATCACATAAAAGTAGGCCTATTTGCATTTCATATATAACCTTTTACACTTTATCTTATTTTTTTCCATTAAATGAAATTGTGAAAATTACTCATTTTTTTTTTTGTTATCTATTTTTATGTATGATTTAAAATAACATAATCACCTTTAATAAAATTTTATTTTATAAATTTGAACAAGCACCTTTAGACCTAATTTGATATACAATAATGAAAAAAATTAAAAATTAAAATAAATTTTATATACATTTACATTTTAAAAGCACCTAAAAATATATCTTATGCTATTTTATTTTCTAACTTAATTAATTAAAAAATTAATTTTTTCTTTATAAGCTTTTATTATTTAACTTTTATTATTACCCTTCAAGGTATTTATAGTAATTCACACATGGCAAAATGAGTCAACTTATTTTGACATAAATAAATGCTCAAAAAAAGAAAAAGAAAAAGAAAAACTACTCAATCAACGAAAACAATTTTTGTTAGACAAAAAAAATTATATAACACTGAAAAGCGACAAAAATAAGTTAATCACTTCTGAAAATATTAAACATAACTTTATAATAATTGTTACTGTAATTTTTATTACCTTAATATTTAGGGACTATTTGAATTTTTAAAAAAATAAATCTCTACAAATTTTTATAAAATTTAAATTTTTTTATTTACTGTATGAATTACAAAATTATAAATTTTTAAATTTAGACTAAGTTTTTATTTTATTTTATTTTATTTTTCATTCTAAACATCCGCTTAGTTACTTACATGCTAAAACACACATTTTAGTGACAAGAAGTCAACCAACCACACAAATTTTGACAAAGACTTGAATAATAATTTTGCTTACGTAGGTTTGCACTAGCGTCGAGCTAACATAAGTACGCATGCAGTGTCATAATTAAGCAAACAATGCATGCACTGCCTCTTTTGATGCGTTGAATTGCGTACGTGTTGCAACGAAATAAAATGGGTCAATGCCGGATAATTTTTTTTCGAGGTGGTGTTATTCAGTACCAATTAACAAACAAAACTCAAAAAATCAAACTCATTCACTTGCTACAACATATATATATATATATATATATCGAGGAGGTCTTTCCCTTGTCCTGGATCTGGTTCCGCCTCTGCTCAAAGCCAGAAGCTCATCTCAAGGAGTCGTTTTCCGAATTCAGGATTAGCTGCAGAAAGAATAGCGTGGCTGATAAAAAAAAAACGTGATCTTAGATATATGTATTGTCCTTTTCAAGAGTAACAAATCAAGGAAAAAGCAACAAAACCCTCTTAAACTCTCTGAGTCTGAGCTAGCAATAACCTGATTCTAGAGCTTTGGAGATTGGACGAGGGACCCCGACAGGCGACAACAACAGCTGTTTCAAAATCAAAATCTAGCTTCGACATAAAGCCCTCTTCCGTTGACGCTGAGAATCACTGCTGCCCAGCACCATTGTCTGTCCCCCCGTGCGTCTTCAAATCGCGACCATCTTGTTTCTTTATTCTTCAATTTATAAGTAAAAACCATTCATATTTTTATCAGTTTCTCTAGTGATTCAAGATCAGTTTTCGAAAGATTCAAATGATGGCGGCAGTTCCTGGCTTTGAGAGAGTTTGTCTTCGCGAGTTGTTAGTTTTATTGATTTTATTGATTTGCTCTTTAAAAAAATAAAAAAATAAAAATTATATTTTTAAACTAAACGACCAGAACAACAAATGAACGGATGTGATTTAAATTTAGGAACTTCAGGCCCCAGATCCTTATTATGGTAGTTGAATCAGTAAAAGCATCATTAATAACAATTTTACCCATATTTGAATGATCAATTAATTTTAATCAGGCTTTTTCATCCTCTCTTTCTCAACTTTTTACCCCTCCCCTCTCCCTTTACACTTAGCTTTCTCTTTCAATGATTCATCTTTTTTGGCAATTGCTCTCTAGATGACCTCAGATCGAAACGATGCTTTAGTCACCGGAGTGCTAGTTGAATCCATTACAACCATAGGGAGAAGTTGCGTTGGTGGAGTTCACGACGGTGCAAGTAGTTGATGAACACTAATTATAAGATATAAATAATTAGTAATTATCATGGGAGGAATATTTATAAGATTCACTAAATCACAGTATTTTGCTGAATTTACAGTGAACTAAATCCATAGAACACAAGTACGAACTCCTTCAAATTGCCAACAATTGGAGAAGATAAACTGCTATTGGCTCAGCGTGAGACAAAATCTAGATTTCTTAGTCTCAATTAATCTCTAAATGTGTTCTTTTTTCCTAAAAACCTTATAAATATCCAAGAATATTTATAAGATCAAATTCCAAACGTATGGGACTCCAAACGTAGTATTAAGAACTATGAAATTGTTGCTCGCCGAAAAGAGCATCTCGTGGTGATACACCGAGATCACACGAGCTTCTCGCGATCATCTAGTGGACTTCCCACATGTGTAGGCTTGCAAAAATAAGGTTGGAGTATTTTCTGAGAGCCTTCCTGTGTGCATCCTGCAAAAACATAATTTTTTAACTTCTTTAAGGCTTTGAATGTTTACCATTCTAACCCTAAATTTTGGCGTATTAACTTACATCAAGTTTACATGGGTTAGAGCATTTTTTTAGCATGAATTGCAAATCTAACGAAATACAACCTAACAATCTCCTCCTTAGTAATTTCATACCAAAACCAAATAAATTAAGGTTGTAATTAAAATCCTCCAAATAAAAAAAATAATCCAATTTCTTCATCAAACTCGTATTTAAACTCCCCTTAATATAGCTCTCACTTGATGTTACATTCCATCTCTTAGTTGATGCGTGACCTGAATGCCCCTATTAAAAAATTTTACAACAGTCAAACAAAATATCTCGTGAAATATATAATAATATAAATGAGAAAAGTAAAATTCATCAATCATACTTCTCCTCCTTTCCCCACTTTTTTTTTAGGTCATGAATTGACAAACTCCAAGACTGCGTTTGTTTTGTGGGATAGGATAAGGGTAGATATAATTTTCACACACACACACACATATATATATATATATATAACTATGTACATACAAAGTAGAAGCGATAGGTTGTCAGAAAAGATACTCTTCGGGGTGGTCGAGTGGAGTTCGGAAGCGACTGATGGGATCGGTCTTTAAGGTTCGGAGTTCGAATCTCCTTTCAGTGGGACAGCCTTCCGTTTATTGTGGCGGGCTTCTAACAGTTCTCTCGGTCGAACCGGTCAGTCAGGACTTGTCTAGGCTGGTTTATCCTTCGTAGTCTTTTACCAACTAGGGTCATGAAACATGTCTCGCCCTAAGTGCACCTCTTATGGAGAAGCGGCTGTGAACTCCCACGTACTAGGATAGGTTGTTAGAAAAGATATGGTAAACTTGTGCGCAACTTAGAAGCCATCCTGTACACAGGTGTCAACTTCACTTAGTCATGCGCATGTGACATGCAGCCCTAGGTCATGTGCACGATAGACCAAATTTCGTCCGCATGCCATGCTAAAACCCAAGTTCATAAGTGCGTTGAGCTCATATTCATCCCTAGTCAAAATTTAACCCAATCTCTAACCACATTAGAGTAGATAACTATCAAACTGGCTGTCAAGTGATATAATACATACCAATATATAAATAGACGGATATACAAAGTTGAAAAAAGTTGTTGAAAATTGATATAAGTTAGAAAAAAGTTTGCAATTTTTGATATAGAGAAAGTTAAAAAAAATAGATAATTTTGGAGTAAGTTGAAATTTTCTTACCAAATTTACACTTCAAATGCGACTCAAAATTTAAATTCTTTTTAAAGTTATTATCTCTTGTAATAATTTTATAATTTTTTTGTAACAAAAATCTCTCTCCCTTCTATAATTAATCATAACGAGTAGGCACACTTTAGTAAAAAAGAAAATAATCCCCAGTAGACAATAATGGCTAATAATCTCCTATAATAATTCTACAACTATTTTGTAACAAAAATCTCTCTTCTATGATATAAAAGAGTAGGCGCACTTAATAAAAAAGGAGACAATTCTTATGGATTCAAAAGTTTAGTCAATTGCAGTTTTTTTTAAGAAATTTTCTCATTATGCATTCCATAATAATTTTGGAAATTCTCAAATTTTATTGCAATTCAATTGTATTAATATTATTATTATTTTTTAATCATAATGTTATTTTTCAAACTTAAAAAATTAAATTTAATAAAAATAAGAGGATTAAACTATTTCTTCTAACTCTTTTTCAAACTCGATAAATGTTGGTCGATAGAATATTTTTAAAATTACTTCTAAAATTTATTTAATTTCAATATATATTAAAAAATTAAAAAGTCTCTTATAATGTCTATCGGATTCAAAAGTTTAAAAAAAAAAAAGAAAAAATCAATAAGTAACAAGATAATAAAATTTTATTATTAAAAAATCCCAATTTTATTAGCAGATAATCTCTTATAATGCTACAATGACAAAATTTTATTATAATATTATTTATTTATTTATTTTTTGATTGGTAAGGAGGAGGACACCCCAAGTGTTGAACCCAGGTCAAGAGGCGGGGTAGGTTTTTACCACTCAGGCATAAGCTATCCTTTGTTTCTTATATAGAAAGTTTATACTTTCAACCATTATGTTCTTGCAGAAAAAAAAAAAAAAAAAATTCTGGTGTCGAATTATGCATTTATATTTTTTATTCAGATTACACAAAATCTTTTCATGGCGATCATTGGTTTATTTTGTTCAATATTATTCTAATTTAAATTGTCCAATGAAAAGTATCAAAATCACGTTATAAAATATGAAAAAGAAAAGTTCATTCAATTTAAAAAGGAGCTCTTATTAATAGATTTGTTGCCACTAATAAACAAACAACATGTCGCACGCAAAATAATAGGATAATTTTTTTTTGTTTTTTTTTTTTTTAATGAATCTTAAATGCAAAAGCTGGATCGACAATTTTATGTCTAAAATGATTAAAAGAATTATCTTTAGATAAAATATTTTTTTATTTATTAGAATTTTTATATTATTTCAACGCAATGAATCTTAGGCCCCACGACATTAGTATTTCTTTTGAGTGCGCAGTATAGTTCAATCTTCAATGTACACTATTTTATTATAGGCTATATTCTTTATACTTAAAAGTAGAAATTATTTATACTTTTGAACTTAAAAAAATTATTTTTATATCCCTGTGCTTTAAATTAAAGTGAAACGGTTGAAAATTTTATCAAAAATAATTATTTTAACTCTTAATTATTTTAAAAAATGTATTTACACCCCTTATAATTTATATTATCTCCACTTATATTTTTTGATTTTATTTAATTTTTAAGGAATATTTTTGTCTTTCTATTTAAAATTTATCATTGTCTATAATTTAATTTTAACTTTAAATGTGAGAGATATATATAAAAATAAAATTTTAAAGCTTAGAGACATAAATAATTTTAACCTTAAATAGTAAATAAATAAACACAAATACCCATAAAACTATTCTTATGCAATTGTTAGATTCAGTAATTTATAATCGTACGGAAGTTATATTTTAAGTCAACAGAAAGACCAATAACATGAAAGTTTGCTTTTTAAATTTCAAGTCTTTAAATTTTAATAAACCATTGAATGTGTCTATTTATACTTCACAAATAGATTTTTTCACTCTATTTTTTCATTAAATAAAATTATATAATTATTCTCATTCTTCAAATAAAATAAGTTGTATAATTTTAATATAATAAGCATTATTTTGGGTGTGTTTGAAGTAAAAAAAAAAAGTGAGAAAATTGAGATAAATTGAGAGTTCGTAATGCGTGCAGTGAAAGAAAAAAGTTAATATGATATAAAGTTAACAGAAATTTATAAAATTTTTTATTATTTGTCAACAAATCAAACGGAGCCTTTATGAGAATAAAAATAATTTTATAATATTATTTAATAAAAGAATAAAATAGAGTATAAAAATTTATTTACAGAGTGTAAATAAATTTACCCTAAGCTAATCTTGATTTGGGAAAAACTTCTCTGACATGATTTCTGTTACTGTAATAATTTGTTGTAGAAATGTCAAAGCCCAAAATATAAAGGTCTACTTACTGCAATGATTTCTAGTGAAAATTTAAGAGCCCAAAATATAAAGTGTCATTTGTACACTATTTTATTATAGGTTAATTATTTTTATATTTTTTCTACTTAAGGTAGAAATTATTTATATTTTTAAACTTAAAAAAATTATTTTTACATCCTAGCACTTTAAATCAAAAATAATTATTTTAACTCTTAATTATTTTAAAAAATGTACTCACACCTTTTATATTTTATATTATCTGTATTTATATTTGTTTGATTATATTTAATTTTTAATGAATATTTTTGTCTTCCTATTTAAAAATTTGTCATTGTCTATGATTTAATTTTAACCTTAAATGTGAGAGCTATAAAATTAAAATTTTAAAACCTGGAGATATAAATAATTTTCACCTTAAATACTAAATATATAAACACAAATACCCCTAAAACTATTTCTGTGCAATTAAAGAGGGTTGGCAAGGAATTGTCGGAAAAGCAAAAAGGAAGATGAAAAGGTTAATAATCGAACGGAGGGTATATTTGGGTTTAAGGGAGCTGCAGTGAACAAATCCAATGTAGGGGCTGCAGTGAAAAATGAAGGGTTGAGATTTTTTTTACACTTAATCTAATGGTTGCAATTTATTTTAATTAAATTTATTTTCAAAGTAAAAATAAAAGTTTAAAAATTTTGATTGGAGTACAATTAATACGGAATATTAAAAATCACGTGTCATTAAGTGTAAAAAAATCTTAACCGTTCGATTATCCACTGCGACCCATACAGTAGATTTGTTCACTACAGCCCCCTTGAATCCGGTATATTTTAAGTTAATAGAAAGACCAATAACATCAAAGTTTGCTTTTTAAATTTCAAGTCTCTAAATTTTAATCAATCATTGAATGTGTCTATTTACACTTCATAAATAAATTCTTTCATTTTATTTTTTTTTCATTAAATAAAATTATACAATTATTCTTATTCTTCTAATAAAATATGTTGTATAATTTTAATATAATAAGCATCTTTTTACGAGAATAAAAATAATTTTATAATTTTATTTAATAAAAAATAAAATAAAGTGTAAAAATTTATTTATAGAGTGTCAACAAATTTACCCTAACCTACTCTTAATTTGGGAGAAAATCCTCCGACAAGATTTCTGTTACCACAATCATTTTCTCTGGAAATTTCAGAGTCCAAAAGATTAGTGTTTATTTACTGCAATGATTTCTCTTGGAAATTTAAGAGCCTAAAACATAATGTGTCATTTGTACACTATTTCATTATAGGTTAATTATTTTTATATTCTTTATATTTAGAAATTATTTATACTTCTAAACTTAAAAAAATTACTTTTACATTCCTGTACTTTAAATTAAAGTGAAACGATTGAAAATTTTATAAAAAATAATTATTTTAACTCTTAATTATTTTAAAAAATGTACTTACACCCCTTATAATTCATATTATTTACATTTATATTTTCTGATTATATTTAATTTTTAATAAATATTTTTATCTTTCTATTTAGAAATTTATCATTGTCTATAATTTAGTTTTAACCTTAAATGTGAGAGAAATGAAAATAAAATTTTAAAGCTTAGAGATATAAATAATTTTACCTTAAATACTAAATTTATAAACACAAATACCCCTAAAACTATTCTTGTGCAATTAGGAGCAAAGAGGCTTGGCAAGGAATTATCGGAAAAGCAAAAAGGAAGATGAAAAGGTTAATTATCGAACGGAGGGTATATTTTTAGTCAATAGAAGGACCAATAACATGAAAGTTTGCTTTTTAAATTTCAAGTCTTTAAATTTTAATAAACCATTGAATGTGTCTATTTATACTTTATAAATAAATTTTTTCACTTCGTTTTTCTTTTTCATTAAATAAAATTATGCAACTATTCTTATTCTTCGAATAAAATATATTGTATAGTTTTAATATAATAAGCATCCTTTTATGAGAATAAAAATAATTTTATAATTTTATTTAATAAAAGAATAAAATCAAGTGCAAAAATTTATTTACGGAGTGTAAACAAATTTACCCTAAGCTATTCTTGATTTGGGAGAAAATCTTCTGACAAGATTTTTGTTACCGCAATGATTTCTTGTGAAAATTTCAGAGCCCAAAATATAAGGGTCTATTTACCGCAATGATTTCTAAGAGAAATTTAAGAGCTCAAAATATAAAGGTCTACTTACCGCAATGATTTCTAGCAGAAATTTAAGAGTCCAAAATATAAAGTGTCATTTGTGTACTATTTTATTATAGATTAATTACTTTTATATTCTATATACTTAAAGTAGAAATTATTTATATTTCTAAACTTAAAAAAATTACTTTTACATCCTTGCACTTTAAGTTAAAGTGAAACGGTTGAAAATTTTATTAAAAATAATTATTTTAACTCTTAATTATTTTAAAAAATGTACTTACACCCCTTGTAGTTCATATTATCTACACTTATATTTTTTTATTCTATTTAATTTTTAATGAATATTTTTGTCTTTCTGTCTAAAAATTTATTATTGTCTATAATTTAATTTTAACCTTAAATGTGAGAGATATAAAAATAAAATTTTAAAGCTTAGAGATATAAATAAATTTTACCTTAAATACTATATATATAAACACAAATACTCCTAAAACTATTCTTGTGCAATTAAGAGCAAAGAGGCTTGGCAAGGAATTATCGGAAAAGCAAAAAGGAAGATGAAAAGGTTAATTATCGAACGGAGGGTATATTTTAAGTCAATAGAAAGACCAGTAACATGAAAGTTTGCTTTTTAAATTTCAAGTCTTTAAATTTTAATAAACCATTGAATGTGCCTATTTACACTTTATAAATAGATTCTTTCACTTCATTCTTTTTTCATTATATAAAATTATACAACTATTTTTATTCTTTGAATAAAATATGTTGTATAATTTTAATATAATAAGTATCCTTTTACGAGAATAAAAATATTTTATAATTTTATTTAATAAAAGAATAAAACAGAGTGCAAAAATTCATTTACGAAGTGTAAACAAATTTATCCTAAGCTATTCTTGATTTGGGAGAAAATCTTTTGACAAGATTTCTGTTACCGCAATAATTTCTTGTGGAAATTTCAAAACCCAAAATAAAAGGGTTTACTCACCGCAATGATTTCTAGTGGAAATTTAAGAGCCCAAAATATAAGGTGTCATTTGGATTTTTTTTTAATTTTTTATTTGTTTTTGTTTTTTATTTTTTGTTTTGAATTTATTTTTTATTTTGTATTTTTGAAAATAAAGAAAATAGCTCAAAATTAATTTAGTTACTTATTTTTTCAAATTTTGTTTTAAAAAACAGAAAATAAGTTTACACCTAAAATGAAGAACGATAAAAAGTAATTTTGAGATTTTTTAACGCATAATAAGAAAAATTTAAAAATAAAGAAAATATGCAAGATATTTTCTATTTTTTCATTTCGAGATTTTTAACATATAAAACGAAAATAAAAAATAAAAAATAAGAATGTAAACTAAATGCCACCTAAGGGTCTATCTTTCAACTATTAATGGGTGTGTTTGCAACTCTACCAAAAAAAAAAAAAATTATATATATGAAATTTTATACAATTAAAATTTTTTATTTACTGTACAAATTACGAAATTATAATTTTTACAAATTTTTACTAATATTTTCACTCCAAACACTTTCAATTTTAAACAATTTACACATGATAACATTTTCTCTTCTAGTAAAATGCTAATTTATTTTTTCTTTCTACGGTATCAATATTATCTCTCTGTATAGATTATTTTCTAATGTTGTAAAAATAATTAGTAAAATACATCAAATAGTAAATCATAAAACATCCCGATTAATCTTTTGATTACACAAATAAATTTGGATTAATACTATTTTGATTTGACAAACATAATAAGCTTTAAATATCGAAGAATGCATTATGATATGGTATAGCCATCAAGTCACTATATTTACCATTCAAACCAATTGATTTTTCATTAAATTCAAACCAATTCTCCTTTAAGATCTAAATTTTTTAATTTAACAAGTAATAGCTTAAAATTTTAATTTGTTATAATATTACCCTCCTTTGACAAATGTCGCGCTAAATGGTCATGAAATCATCCATTACACCCCATTTAAAAGCATTACTCTCTTTGAAGTAATTTAATTTGATTTAATTCAATAAATAAAATTTTATATTTAGAATATATGTTTAAATTCAATAGTTGAACTAAATTAATTTACAAAAAATATCAAATTTAACCATATTAATAGAAAATAAAAAATATGGTGAATATAATATATGAGTATAAATTTGTTCACTTATTTAGGTGGCTTAAAAAATGAATTCTCATCAAATTTTATTATTTTGGGTAGATTTCAAATGATGTAGCAATTCTAAAATTTAAGCTGTAAAATAAAATCAAATTCAACTCATAAAATCTTATTTTAATTCTAAATATAAGAATTGATGAAAATTCTCACTAAATAAAATGAAATCCTATCAAATTTATCACTTCAAACTGCTAATGGTAAATAATAGATTTGCAATCATCGGAACATGTGGATTTTTTGTTACATAACTTCCACTTCAAGATATAAACTTTTAACTGTAGAGATTAAAAAACAAAGTTAGGGCTTACACTTAACCAAAGATATTGTTAACAAGAGCTCATAAGGAATCAACATTATAACAAATTAAATTATTATTATTCTTATTAATAAATGATCAGACCCTCAAATAGGATTTACCTAAAAGCACATTGATGTAAACTATAATTTACTCTTGAAATGAAAATAACAAATGTATGAATAATTCATTTCAACTTCATTCACCGTAAGATTTGTGTGGGATCATTTTAAAATAGTTTTTATGAACAAATTGCAATTGTTGTTGGACAAAGGATGCATGGATTGATTAAGAAAGGATTTACCTAAAAGCACATTGATGTAAACTATAATTACTGGAAATGAAAATAACAAATGTATGAATAATTCATTTCAACTTCATTAACCATAAGATTTGTGTGGGATCATTTTAGAATAGTTTTCATGAACAAATTGCAATTGTTGTTGGACAAAGGATGCATGGATTGATTAAGAACGAACATGAAACATAGATTATAATATATATACTTACATTATTACCAATATTCAATACTCTATCTATTACCACTATAGTTAAATTAAAATAATGCATGTAAGACACTTTATATTTATAAACGGGTGAGGTATATGCATAGCATAGACTCTCTCTCTCTCTCTCTCTCTTTATATATATATATATATATATATATGAGTTTACAAGTGATTTTATTTACTCTTAATTTGAACGTAAGAGTGTCTCTCCATAGAAACCCTTTCCGATAATTTTATTTTACTTTTTTCTTACATGCAGGTTGTATTTGGAGAGGGACTCGAAGGGTGAATTTTTCCAACAATAGTTAATATTAAATTATTCAAAAGTTCTTTAAAAGAAATTATATATTGTTAATAGGAGTGAAAATGATCATGGTAAAATAGAGACAATTACCCCACTCATCTTTTTAAAAAAATTAATTATACATATTTTTTAATATTACTTTAAATGAAATTCTTTTTTAACCTCATTATCTTAATTTGTCATTATTTACCTATTGGTTATAAACTAAAAATTACACCATTTATTTTATGGGGCTAAATTCTTTTTGACAAAACTTAACCTCTTCTTTCTTCCATACTATTTTTTTTTAATGCACGGTGGAATAAATTTTAACTCTGGTTATTTTTTTTTTAAATTGGTCTCCACTTGCCACTATCACCGCCATGGATTGTTAACAACATATGGAAAAAATAATTGAAGAAGGACCCTCGTAACTCATAATCAGAAGAGAGAGACTGGCTTTTGACGGTGGACGACTCAAGTCTCCCTGACGACTCAAGTTTCCCTCCCTTTGTCTGACACACTTCCCAAAAACAACATAAACTATCTTCTTTTGGAGTACTTTCGGTGGCCTGAAGTTTCCATCCGTTTCGCTTGGTTTGGGAAAAAAGAGAAAAAAAAAAAAAATTAGTGGTTTTTTTTCCATCTTATGTAACTTTTTTATTTCACAAAATTTTAAGTTGTTTTTTTTTAAATGTAACTTTTAAGCGTGATAATTATTTTTTAAAAAAAAATTAAGAAATTCATGTTTGTTTGTATAAATGCTTAAAAAAATTAATATGATTAGTTTTTTCTTTGTTATTGTTATTATTATTATTATTATTATTATTATTTTTACATAAGTTGATAGCTTTTTCTTAAAAAAAAATCATATAGAATGAAAAAAGCTATAAAAGAAAAATTCCAACCCTTTTTTTTAAATAATGAAACAAAGGATTAAGTTTCCCAATTCTGTTGCAGCTGTTAAAATACATTATATTATTATATATATGACCTTAACGGCTATTAGAATATTATTATTGTATGTATTAGTTTAACAGTAAAGGTAATATATTACTTTAGCAGTGAAGGTAATTTATATAATAATGTAATATATATAATAATATAATGTATTCTAATAACTTTTTTTTTTAACCAAACAAGGCTTAACTCTTCCAATTCAGTTACGGCAGTCAAAATATATAATATTTATATATTAACTTAACTGTTAAAGTAATATATATATAATATTCTAACAGCTGCTAAAGAAATATATATAATAATGTAATGTACTCTAACAGCCGTAACCAAACAAAGGCTTAAGTCTTCCAATTCATTAGATACTAACATAATGCATTTTAACAGCCGCGTTGAGCAGATTAAAATCATCTGAATATATATTGGTTTCCGCGTAACAGTTTAAAGGAAAGAGCATTTCGTTCCTCTCATTGCTTTTAGTGACCAGGTGAAGTGTCGTTTAATTTGAGAATTTTGATTTTGGAATGGCGGTTGTTTCCTTCTTTCTTGCTTCCTTTGTTCTCTCTCATCTGCAACTCCATTGTGTATCTGCTGAGAACCAAATGAGTTGTCCCGAGTTCTTTGACTGTGGAAAATTCGGACCCATTTCCTTTCCTTTCTCCAATTCCACATATCCTCAATGTGGGTTGTGCACCTTCAATTGTGATCATCAGCCATTCCCACAAATCCAACTCGGAAATGAAGGACCATGGTTTGATGTAAAAGGCATTGATCACGATGTTAGTCCAAGCAATATCAACGGAGCAGTACAAATTGAAGTCGAAATCCATGACCAAATGCTCCAAAATCATTTAGACAGCAGAAATTGCCATGCCTTCAGTAATTTGACTTTTCCCAACTCTCCTTCCATTTCATTTACAATCTCTAACAATCTCACCTTGTTCAAATGCAACAAAAGTCGTAAACTTGATTCTGATCATGAACATGAACTTTCCAAGCATTTTCCCAGAAAAGCATGTGAAGGCTTCGATTTGTTCTACAAACTCCCTCCTCCTCATCTTCGACAGTGCTGCTCAGTAATTCAGCTGCCCATGAATCAGTAAAAATACCCAAATCCTAATACCAGTAACCCATTTGAACTATTATCTGCTACCTTCTTCCTTCAACTTCATGTGTCCAAGGATTGTGTCGAATGTCAACACAGCAGAGGCCAGTGCCAAAATCACAACCATACATTTCGCTGCCTACAAATGCCAAAGGTAATGAGACCTCCATAAATGACCCATAATGTTGGGGACTGGTTTTCAGAATAAAGTAATTACATTCATTTAACCATATATTATCTGTGAACTAATTTCATCCTGGTTGAAATTTGACGCAGGGGGAAAGAACTCTCAATTCCCACACCAACAATAAAGCTAAATTCAGACTGATTCTAGCAACAGGCATAAACAACGTATTTGCTCTTGATCATGGGAAATTCGTGATAGATATGTTTACACTAACAATGCTAAGCCATGCAGTTTGTCATTTTTGCTAGCTACTTTTGACAAATAGATATATGGAAGAAAAGAAGAAAAAAAGCAAGGAAAATATTAGAAACGTAAAATGAATTGAAATAAAATTAATTTTTTAATTTTTTTTGGGTAGAGTTAGTAAGATGATAAGAAAATGTGTAGATATTTGTGCAAATGTTCTAATTTTCACTTTGGTTAAATAAAAAAAAAAAAAACACAAACTAATAACTTTTTTCCATTTATTTTTATTTATTTTTATTTTTCCTTCACAAATTCATGTACCAAACAAGCTTTCATATTCATTTTCTAAAAATAGTATTGCAATATTGGTAAAATACAATTTGTATTTCTATTGGTTTGTCCTTTTAATTCATCATCAGGAAGAAACAAAGAAGTTGAAAAAGAACATGTAAGATTGATAAATTTTTTAATATCAAGTTCAAGGGAACATACAACTTTGAGAATTATCAATACTGTTCGACTTTGATCAACTCAATAACTATGTATATGACTATCAAGTACCCATTCTAAATTCAAAAATAGCATATTTACTATGACCTTACACCATTTGACTTCGGCATCTTATTCATTTTCTCACAGGAATTGCTCTTATTGTAATGGTGATCACAATAATCTTGTTATACTTCTTCAGGAGGAAAGTCCAAACCTTTGGGAAGTTGAGAACAAAAGGTCATACAAAATTTGAGACTTTGTTGAAGAATTTTGGGTCTCTTGTTCCAAAAAAGTATAGCTATTCAGAGGTTAAGAAAATTGCCAACTCTTTCAAAGACAAACTCGATGAAGGAGGCTATGGTACATTGTTCAAAGGAAGATTAAAAAATGGCCAGCTCGTGGCAGTGAAGCTTTTGAAGGAAACAAAAGGTAACTGGGAAGAATTTGTTAATGAAGTTGCGAGTATTAGTCGGACTTCCCATGTTAATGTTGTCACTTTCCTTGGTTTTTGCTATGAGGGTCATAAAAGAGCTCTAATTTATGAGTTCATGCCAAATGGATAGTTGGAGAAATTCATATACAATAGAAGTTCGTTGATGACAGGACGTCAATTAGGATGGGAAACATTATACAAAATTGCAGTTGGCATTGCTAGAGGGCTAGAGTACCTACATCTCGGTTGTAACACGCGAATTCTACACTTTGATATAAAGCCTCATAACATTCTTTTGGATCAAGATCTCTGCCCAAAAATCTCGGATTTTGGCCTTTCTAAACTGTGCCTTAATAAAGAGAGTACCATATAAGGTTAAGCGCAAGAGGAACTATTGGATATATTGCTCCTGAAGTATTTTGCAGGAACTTTGGAGTGGTTTCTTCCAAGTCAGATGTTTATAGTTATGGAATGATGATTTTGGAAATGGTTGGAGAAAGAAAGGATATTGATGGAGGAGTTTATCATACTAGTGAATTACATTTTCCAGAATGGATATACAAGCATCTTGAACTTGATGAGAAAATTGGACTACATGGAATTACAAATGAAGTGGGAAATGAAAGAAGAAAGAAGATGATAATAGTTGGGTTATGGTGCATACAAACTGATCCCTCCAATAGACCATCCATAAGCACGGTGGTTGAAATGTTAGAAAGAAGTATTGATTCCTTGCAAATGCCACCAAAACCTTTCTTATTCTCTCCTCCGAGAGCACTAACGGATTCTTCAACCAAATACAATGTTACCTCAAGTTCTGCTTATTCTGTCCCTTCCTTGAAGTAAAAGCTATCTAGCTATATGCATATAATGTGATATTATTCATTGAGTGTGTCCTCTCGCTTTTGCTGTGAATTTCTAAAACTTGTGTAGTTTTAGAAGTTGTCATTAATTATAAATCTGCAGCTATTCATATTTTGTGAGCAAGGGTGTAAAAATATATAAAGGTTGAAACATCTTCAATCAACTTTCCCATAGGATATTCAAACTAGCTTAGAAAAAATAATAAATTATTAAACTATAGAACTATGTTACCTAGATGTTTGGTGCATAACAATGACGAGTCAAGCTTCAATATTTCTCAATTTGTAATAAAAAATGTCTCGTATTAAAATACCCCTTATTATAATGCTTTGGTAGTGAGTGAGGTGTTTCAGAATCTTAATGTAGCTCAAAACATATAAAGTTTGAAACATAAACTTTGAACTATTTTACGTAAATGCTTGGTGCATTGAGAAGTCTACCTCCAAAATTTCTCAATTTACAAGAAAAATATCCTATATAAAGTACTTGTTATTGTAATACTTTAAAATTTTATATGTTAGATGATCCAAACAATCCACATATGTACATAATTGTAAACAAAAAATGATAAATAAGAAGACATAGGATTTAATGAGGAAAACTCAAATCGAGAAAAAACTTTAAATCTTTCACTAGATCACAAACGGGTTACAAAGTATTAGCTTCTCAATCGACTCGACTCCACGAACCTATAATTGTTGATTTCCTTTGCTTGAATCCTCAATGTATACAAACCCTAGTGGAAGTTATCCTCTTCAAATCCACAAAAATGAATCAAATTAACGGTAACACACTGAATACATAGCACTCACTATTCAAACTCATTTGAATCATGTATGCATAATGTATGAACTTGTTTTGGCTAAAAGTTGAGAGAAATCAACGAACAAACAAGTCCTCTAGCTATTTGATAGTGTCTCTATGTTAGAAACCCTACAATCGTCTCTAAATATAATAAGAACAAAAATCTGGACATATCAAATTTCTAAAATGTAGTTTGGAAACTAAAACTACGACTCTTGTGAGAGCAATACTTTCGTGGTAGCAGTCTTCTCGCAGGCATCCTGTGGCTACTCACGGCCATCCCATATGGCTTGTATATGAGAATACCCTTTTTGGTATTATCTTGCAAATTAGAGCGACTTACTAGTGCCATCTCGTGCTCTGCCTGTGAACCTCTCGTGAGGTAAGATATTTTAGTTCTTCGTATTTTGCAGTTTTCCATATTTGTTCTAAGGTCAACACAATTTGTTCTATTTTGAAACTCTAACGTCTTGGTCTGCATCTATGTTTAAAAATACTACAACTTTACTTTGACTATAAATTCACCAATTACAATTAGAACCCCTAACATACCTCTTTTAGTTATAATCTTTACTATAGAGTAAAGAGTTTTTGAATCTAAGTGTTGCTAAAAACACATAAAAGTTCAAGCATCTGTAATTGACTTCCCCATCGCGTGTTCAAAATAGCTTAAAAATAGAAAAATTGAACTATAGAGCTATAACCAAGTTGTTTAAACAACTTAAACTTCATTCAAATGACATATTTTTACACAATGCTTAGACTATAAATTTGGGGCATGGCGGAGTGTGGCCAAGAAGGGGAGGGAACAAAAAGAAGAAGAGGAAAATAAATAAATCAAATGTTGGTTAGATTAAAATAAGAAGATTGTTGATGAGCACAAAACATTGTCACGCTCTCAATTTCGTAAACTGAGTTGTGAAATAATAATCACATGCTAATCATAGTTATCCACAATAAACCCAATCAGAGTTATACAACTATCCTGGAGCAGACATCTAATAATAATAATGATAATAATTAAAGGCCTCAATCTTAAGTAGGAAAAAGTGTTCCTAACCACATTTTATAATAATTAGGCTTATCAGACTTTTACAACCATGTCGAATAATCAAAATATAAGTTTAATACAAAATATATCTATTCAAAGATTAAAAGAATAATAGTATTAAAATGCAGTCTAAATAACATCAAGAATATCATCTAAGTGTCGATCCTGGGGTCTATTCAAGTATCAGACTCTGCACTTGCAACAAATTCTATAGAGAAGTGAGCAAAAATTCATATAGGCCCATTATACATATAAATAGGTATAACATACAACAACATACTCTGACAAGCTACTACTGTGCATCATGTAAGCATCAATAACTATAACATCATTAACTCATATCTAGATCATATTAGTAATTACATAATGAACATCTCATTTCCAATTTATTAACCTTATATCTATCTATCATTATCTCATCACACACACACACGCACAAATACACATGGAATAGGTACTCTATAAGATAGTCTTGTGGATAACAAGCCTAGCCCCAAAGCATTGTCGTATTTTAGAGGACCACGTCCTAACAAAAAACAATTAACTAATAACGTCGTTGTTTATAAGTCTTAACCCAAGGGCCACGATTAACCAAATATACGTTGTGTTTATGGGTTCATATTCCAATGGTCACAATTAACCAATAATGACATCGTTATGTAGACTACTAGTCTATTAATATAGTAACCAAAACTCTGTGTAGGTTTAAGATATTTCAACCCAATGGCACACGTATATGCCCTCTTATTTTAGTACGTTCTATCCCAAAAATCAACACAAAATCAATAACACATCTCATAGGTCATTCCATATCTCATTATGTCATGGCCACACATGCTATCTCATATCACGATCCACATAGGCTAGCACATATCACCATCAACACATTACTTTGCATATCATTTTATTATCATCAAGTTCCACATTCAAATATCCATTTTTAAATCACTTTAGAAAACTAGATAATGTTATTTTTAAAACTTTTCTTGTATTAAAAAAAATCAATTTAAACTGAGGTATCCTTAGGTATACACACGCTAGCTCGTGCACACAAGGAATTAAACTAGCAATCGTAGACAAACTAGGGGGTAGTATGCATGGGAGACTAGAGTTAAAGTCGTGTGCACACGAGCCATCAAGACAGGTCACGCACCCAAGAGTTTCTCTTTTGTGTGCATGGAGTGCTAAAATCAAGGTCATGTGCATGACCTCCGAATGGGTGTACGTAAGACAAAATCTATAACATCAGTCTATCATGTTCTGTTTTTGGCTTCCCCTTCTCCAAATTCAATTCTTACATTTTTGAATCATTTTGGTCGATATTTATAACCATGTTTAGTCTTTATCAGCGTCTAAGAACAGCCACAGTATCAATTTCATTTTATCAGGAGTCTAATAAGATGGCAAGTTACTATTCATTATCTTCTTCCTTGGTTCACATATATATATACATATAAAAATTGTATTAATTTCAAAATAGAGCATATATCACGTAATAATGTCTTTATGGATAATTTACATGAAAACCTCATATATGTATGCATAATACTTGTGTTGAACATGATTGCATATTTGGTAGTTTTTAGAATGCTTATATGCATTGATTTGTTATGCCATGTGTAAGTGATACTCTGTTTCCCAAAGTCTTCTAGCAACAAGATTAACAACTTTAAAATTGATCAACATTGTGATGGTTTTGCTTAGATGTATATAGTTAGAATATATTCATCCTCAAATTGGTTCACTACATGTTGATTTGATAACATTGGTTCCTAGCCATTAATTCCTAATTTTTTAGTTCATTTTGCATTAGTTTAGTTGTTGCCTAGGAAGCTTTAATTCTCAAGAATTTAAACCAATTTTCTTTAATTTTAATACCATGACACCTACTATATAAGAGAAGAAGAATTATGAGTTAATAGTGCCTCTTCCTATAGGTACAATCGGTACTTCACATTTTTTATAAATTTAAATTGTTACAATCGATCACCTTACACTTGGGATATAGAGATTTTCTCATAAACAGTGTATAGGTTAGGGTTGCATCATCCAAATTATGTTATGATATTGGTTTGGCTGAGAGTGTAGTGAGTAATGTGGACGTACTATGGCACAGTCATATATGGAGGGGATTCATTATTTTCTGAAAACGAATAAATGATATTTTCTAAATTATGAGATGATCTTATTAGATATATATGACCAATGAATTGTCATGGGACTTAAATAAAAAAATTCTCATGCTTGCAAGTGAAAATCAATGCTTACAATTCATTTGGTGTATTTAATTCCATTTATTGTATCTATAATAATTCGAGGGGGAGGATCTATAAAGCGTAGGCTAAAAGGCACACGAGCATAAGAAGTTTATCATTATGGATTAATTCATCTAATGACACATATTGGAGAATTATTTGTGAATTTGGGATTTTGATTCATTTATTGTTGATACAAGTTGAGTGTTAAAACCACATATATGGATATAGGATGTTTAAAAATTTTCATTAACATTTTTACTGTAATTCTTTATTACTTATTTATTTTAATTTTACTGAACTTTGCTTCAAATTGTGATTTTTTTTTCTACCCAAAGCCTGGTTGTGGGATGCTTGAACCTTTGCCCTTGACTAGTAGGGTTCACAGGCAAATTGCTAGTTTCTCGACCCTTCGACCTATTTTTGTTTTCAAACCGCGAGATAGGTGTTGGGAGGTTGAGGGTGTGTCCCTAGGCTTTATATAAAATCATTCTTATTCTTTTTATTCTCCTTCTACTCGTGATCTACCAAACTTGTGTGATCTTTTAAGCTTTCAACGGGCTTCTTTCGCGACCTCCTAAGTGCATCTAGGGCTTGATTTGAATAATTTTATCTTTGATTTATTCCACTTCTTGCTTTCCTATAATCTCTTGTTATTTCTCTATTATTTTCTTTACTTGATTGTAAGGTTTCTAGATTTCTTGTTCGAAATTGAGATTTTGTTTTTATATATGTTCTTTTCTTTTTCATCATGAATCGCTCTAAAACCCAAATGTATCTTCTAATAGATACCTTAATCCCAATTCCTATAAGAAATTATTCTCTAAATGACCAATACTTGTTAAGTGACAACTTTTGTTGAATGATTTTTCACCTTTAATCTTGATCAAATGTTTATTCCTACTCAAGATGGATCTTCACGCTTAAAAACTTAGATGCCAAATATTTTAAGATCTCTTAATAACTCTCCACCATAGATTGGTGAGACATTTGTGCATGGACATCTTAAAACTGATCATAGGATGTAATTTATTAACATAATTTATTAACAAACTGCGAAGATATCTATCTCCCAATTTATTAACACATCGCAGAGAGAGCATGAGGTTTCTCAATCTACCTCTAGAGTACGTTATCATTTGAACATGCATGCAATGTCTTTATCCTTAACTAAGCTTGAGGGGGAGGTTTCCATACTTAGCTTAAATTAGGGTGGTATGTTGATTGACATTGAAGAGCTGAAATATTTGTGTGTTTCTAACTTTGCTTCTATTCGTCAAAAGCAATCAACTAAAACTTGACTACTTTGAAGTTTGCAATGAAGAGAGAGACGTTAAGGTTTAAAGTGTTGCTCCTGGTAATGGTGGTGTTGGTGCAACTGTTGGAGGAGCAACGTGATAGTTGTTGTTTTTTCATTTCATTTTACTTTTCTTTATTTTGGCAAATCCATTCCAAAAAAGGGGAGAATGGGTTATATATAAGGAAATTTTAATGGAATTTACTGGTTTAATGCTAATATCTTTTAGTGGTGATTAATTATTATTTTTTCTCTTAGTTATGCTTTGAATTTTTAATGATTATTATTTTCTCCATGTGTTGCTTTGATAAACTTGTTCATAACCTTCAATTATAATATGTTGTTCCTGTATTGCGTTTTGTTATGGAATTATCAAGGGGCAGATTGTAAACTCTTAAGTGGCATATTCCAAACAAAATGAGGATTGGACTACAAAGTATCATATCACTAAGAAGAGATTGAATTTCAGACAATTTTCAAGTTGTATTGAAATTCTAGAAGTGCTGAAGTTTTAATTCAATTTGAAGATTAGAATTGAATTGGAGTTCTTAATAACCAAAGATGCCTCAATCCGAATGTAGACAGGAAATCTCTGAAGCTAAGCTAGTACACATCACAACTTAGTCGCGCCTTACTCCAAGCCTCGAAGAAGCCAATTCTTAAACACAGAATACCTCACACCTTAGGTGCATGTTACTTAAAGCCCTAAGGATGTTCACAGGATGGTCGCACCCTAGTTGAGGGTTCGAGTTCTTGAGTTATACTTTAATTAGACTTTATTTTTTAGTGGAACTCTTTGGAGTTATATATACATTGATCAACTTTCTGAAAGGGTATATAAAGAGAGCTATAGAGATACATTGTCTAAGTTTTTAATAAGATTCACTATTTTCATTATTTTTGAGCAATTTTGTTACAAAGCATGTATAATCTCAAAGGAATACAAGACTTGTTTTTTTTCTTTTTAAGGAGTTGAAAAGTTCTTCCACTTGGTTATGGTATATTGAGAAGTTGAGCAAGATTATTGATAGAATATGTGCAAGGAGTCAAAGCATTTAGAGTTAATTTCTTATACCCAAATCTTTTGGTAGTGGAGTTTTTAGGTGGTCTGTAAGATCAGACCCAAAATTTTATTTTATTGTTTTGGTAAGTGTTTTCTATCATCAAATTTGGTTTCTTTTGTGATTGGTTGATTTATTAAGTTTGTGTTACTTTGATTTATTATTACCAAATTAGCAACTTGCGAATTTGAAACATATTTTAAAGTGGTATAGGTAGTGGATTTCATTTGAATTCTATGGTTAAGCATGCTTAGATGTTAGTAATACCAGGATAAATGACCCAAAAAGTCTTCTCACTGCACCTAACTAACCTTAAAAAGGATAATATTATATTATGTAGATGTGGGTAGTTAGAACAATCATGTGTATCATCCTCGACTACTATTTCAATCGTCTTAGAGCACCATCTCGACTACAATAGCTTTGCATCTTATTTTTCCAAATCAACTCTCTATTGTTTAAACCATCTTCAAGTGCAGTTCAAATTACAATTGTCACACCTCGAGTCCCGTGGCCCAGGGATGCGACCTAAATCGCATGCATTTAGTCACAACATCACACATAAACCCGAATCCTATTGAAGCCATCCACCATGGAGTGCTAATAGAAAATAAATATTATAAAATAAAAGTTAGAAATTTATTAAATTAAAGCATTTGCTTAAGCAACGCAACCTGCTCCATAAAACAGTATTAAGCAAACTCGGTTCGATAGAAAATCCAATACATCATCAGTATAATATACATCATTATGTCTCACTAGGGGACCAAAATAGTAAGTACATAAATCAAAATAAAGACAAAAGAAAAGAGAAACTAATCTCCTACATTAAGGACTTCGCAGGTAGTCTTGCGTCAGAACCTACAACCACAGTTGTAAGGAAGTAAGCACAAAACTACATGCTCACTTCACATGCAAGCATGCAATATAAGTCCTAAACGTTCTACTAACATGATCATGCTTTAAATAAATAAACATACTTAGCATGATAATCATATCACTTCATCTCAAGTCAATCAATAATAAGACATGAAAACAATCATTTCCAAAACATTAACATGAGATACCATTAATGCTTGTAACATTAGTACTCTAAATCATCAATTTTGATTAATTTCAACTAATAAGAAGATGTTATCCATGGCTTATATTAAATGTGAAAATGTTATCATAACTTAACCTCTTCCATGCACATTTATATAAACATGCATAACTAATGTATCTCCATATCTAATGCCGACAATCCTTAATATAATCCATTTTATGCCCTCTGACAAGTTTCTATCCCAAACACTTAATTACTACCACACCATCACATAGCTCAATCTTAACATGTACTCCAAATCCACAATCTAATACCACATATATCACTAGATTCATTCACAGTCAACTCATCACACTGCCGTAATATTGCCGACCACTATTCATGATACTCATAATGTTTCACATTCAACTTTACCATTTCATAATTCACAATTTCAAATAATTAAACTATTTATCAACAATCATAAATATAAATATTTTTTTACTACATATAATACTAATAACCTCTCAATCAGGCTATAGCTCCACAAACTAAATATTAATTATGTTTATTCAAATACTATTACATATAAATAATGATATAATTATCAGTCTTGAACCGCAGTCCATAATTCTATCAAACCAATCTTTAATCTCATAATCATAAATATACCACCACCATATATATAATACTATATGTATATATATATCCATATAATCATCAAAACACATAGTGGCCTGAGATACTCTGCTTGATGGAACCACAAATTTCACTAGTGAAGCGTGTGACCTTGGCCTCCACGAGTGAACACTATGTTCCTCAAGGGACTGCAACCACCATGAATGTATACGTATTCTACATCAACTCCCTATTAGCTAGCCTAAGATAAATTACTCATTCCAAGTCTGCTAATTACACGCAATCATTGAGATGTTTATGAATAATTCCATCACCTATTTGAGCATATTATTGAGCTATTTTAATGATTTTGTTAGTATTTTGTAATTTCTTATCTTTGATAATTGTTTTGTAGGGTAATAGAAGGAAAACAATTTAAGAAAAGCAAGTTGGGAGCTTAAATGTGCAAACAAACAGAGGATACTTGCAGTGGCCACTCAACTGTGAAACTTCATGGGCACACACGCTCATAGGCACATGAGAGGCACTCTTCATGGGTGCACACATTCATGGGTGCACGAGGGAGTTGTACCTTGGGCGCACGCCAGCATGGGCGCCTGACTGAGATGCACCTTGGGTACCCGTCGAAGGCCTTTTCTCTACTCGTCTCTTGGGACTTTTGTCGAACACTTAGATGTGCAATAGCCTTGGGCACACACCAACTTTGTGTCGGGCGCCAATGACTTCACTCTAGTAGATTTTTGATATTATTTTTTAATTATAAATTTACCTCTTTGCCCTTGATTACTGTAAGCCTATAAATTGGCATAATTGCTGACATTATAAGAAGGAGCTTTTACATTATGTTATTTCATTAGGGTTAGAGTTAGGGTTTAAGATTTCAAGTTCATTGCTTTGGATTGGCTACACTACGTTTTGCGCATTAGTTTTAGTTAAAGTTTCGGAGGGTGATTTCGCTTTTCTCTCTCCTAGAGTTTACGCATGTAAGTTACTTCGCATTTACTGTTTTCAATTCCAAACTTTAAAAGTTTATATTCATTTTATACTTTTCTTCGTTTCTTTAGTCTTTAATATCTTTTTTTTTTTTTTTTTTGCTTGTCATTTTAAGTTAGGGTTTGTTCTTGGCTTCAGGTCATTGAAGGTGGTGTGGTAGTTTGGTGAACTCAAACGTAAAAAAATATTTTTCAATGAAGTATATTTTTGATTTCTAATTGGAATCTCATAGTGAGCTAGGGTTCTTTCGAAATTAACTCACCCGTGTTACAACCATAACTTGGTTACAAGTTTCACTTTTGCACACCAAGTGTTTAGGTCAATGACTCGGTGAGTTAAAAACATATTTTCCAAACCCAAAATTAGGTTTTCTTACGAAATCAAATCACCCATGTTATAATCAGAGCTTGGTTACAAGTGGCCACTCATATATTCAATGGCCCAGTGATTTGGATCCTATTTTCTAAAACCACAACATGAGGTTTTCTTAAGAAATCGATTCACCTATGTTACAATCGAAGCCTGGTTATGAGTTGAGGATCGTGTACACTAGGTGCTCGATTCAATGTCCTGGTGAGTCTAAAACTAATTTCAAAAGCCTCTGCTTACCTTGAGTTCCATAAATTAAGTTTTAATGGAATATCTTCTGACCTAGCAACACATGTGCAATTGCTAGGTTAAGCTATCAATGCGTTTGAATAAACCACCACTATCCTATTACCGAATTTGGTTCGAAGCCAAGATTATCTTAGTTATTTTATTTTAATATTTTCATTTTAGTTTAATATCACAATTCTTTTACTCCACCATTCTTAACCCATGCCATAATCAAGCATCCCACAAATCCAAAGTAAGTTTAGATTAACTTAGGTTCATCTACTAACTAAGATAACAAGTCTAGAGTTTTTAACAAAGACCTCCTTGCGGAGTTGACCTTGATTTTCACTGAGTAAAACTACGACCACCCTTTACACTTGAGCGGTAGAACCCTAACACATTTCAGGATCAGTCATCTTCCACATGTTTTTAGTTATTCTGCAGGATAAACGCCTCACTTCGTAGGCTACTAACCTACTAGACGTGAGCAATTCCAATCGTGCACCCAAAAAGATTCTGGAGTTTTTGACTTGAGGGCATCCAATATCCCCACTATTTTCAGTAACTCTCCACAAAACCAAATATCGACAACCAAATTCGTAAAATAAAAAATCAACAGAAATAGTTATATATATAAAACAAATATATATAACCATATTTATTTCATTATCGTTCTTGCCACTATCTTTTCCAAATTATCAACCAGTGATAGTAACTCCACTCAGCAACAACCTTAACCTAAACTCAAGATTTCTACTGAACCCAATTCAAATTTGCCACAAACACCTAATATGTTACCTCAACCAATTTATAACTTGAACTAGCCTCATAACCACACGTGTAAAGTTCTAAACCCACACCTTCCTGCACTCATCATCATAGAATTTCAAATAGATGCTTGATACATAACCGTGCTACTATATGGATATCTATTATTTTTTAAACAAGTATGTTCATTATCACCATATTAATAAGGTTATTTCACCACAAATGTTTATTAAAATATATGCCTTTACCAAAACATTACACTTATTTTGTTTTATTCAATATATTGGATTTCTAACCAAGATCCTCATTTATAAATTCAAAACATGAAACTTTGTAAGGTTTAATTTTTGGGTGTGACAATTGCGAGCCAATTAGTATTTAATATTTGTAATTTTCGTATTGAGTTTTTATTGGTCAAGTTGATCCTCAATGCGAAGATTAACTTTCCATTGAATTGGAAAGTTGATTTATTCCAAATATGGTGTAACCGGGATTTGAGCAGTTTGTAAATTTCTGACATATTCGATTTTTATTCTGTTTCCATATTGGGAACGAATGGAGTGAATATAAATATTATATATTCTATCAGACCTAATAATCACCTTTGAATAAGAAAAGAAAATACTTTACGGTAGAGGCAATCAAGGGTGTCGAAATTCAAAGAACAATAATTGATCCTGATTTCAAAGGGTTTGAAGAGTGAAGAACATCTCTGGGTTCTAGGAGGTGCCATTCGGGTTCAAGAGCGGAGTCAATCACACAGGTGAAGATTCATTGCGGGTTATAGCAAGCAAGAGGTACTTAGACTAGGATGGGTGTCGAGTCAAGTCATGTACGGTAAACTCTTGTAATCTTCGATTTTACAGTGGATTGTTTTTCAGGGATGGTCGCCTTATAGACTCGAGGTTTTTACCTAGAAGTGGTTCCAGGGTTTTACCTCGTTAAATCGTGTGCCTCTTTTACTTTCGTTTGTCTACGTTTACTTTTGAGGTTTTCTCCATATTTTTGATTTTTCAATTGGTATCAGAGCGAGTCACCTTAAATTAAAAAAAAAAAAATTATTTTGGTGAGATCTGTAATTTTAAAAAATAAATTTTATGGAGAACTATAGAGAAGGTGGGTCGTCTATGAGGCCTCTTCTATTTGACGGAACCAATTATGCATATTGGAAAGTTAAAATGAGGGCTCATCTTCAGTTTATTGATGACAGAGTTTGGGACTCTGTTGAGAGGGGTTGGATTCATCCTATTAAGCTCTTTGCTGATAAGAGTACCATTATCCCTAAACCCGTTTCTGAATGGGATAAAAATGAACTTGAAAGTAGTGCATGGAATAGGAAGGCAATGAATTCTATATTCAATGCCGTCACTGCTGATGAGTTTTGAAGAATCTCAACTTGTGAGATTGCAAAATAGGCTTGGGATATACTCCAAGTAACTCATGAAGGCACTAGCACTGTCAAGAAGTCTAAACTTCTTAAATTGAAAACTGCTTTTGAAAATCTAAAAATGGAATAGGATGAAACTTTTGATCAATTTTATGCTAAGTTGAGTGATAATGTTAATTCTCATTTTAATTTAGGCGTTATTATTCCTTCTTCTGATATTGTGAGTAAGATTTTAAGATCTGTTCCTAAAAGATTTCAATCGAAAGTTACTGCTATTGAAGAGGCCAAAGATATTGAATGCATAAAAGTGGAGGAATTAGTTGGTTCTCTTCAAACATTTGAGTCTAATCTTCACTCTTCTAAAAAACAAAAAAGTTTGGCTTTAAATACTGTGAAAGAGGAAGATGATGATTAATTCAAATGAAGACTTAGATGAACTTGTTCTTCTTGTTAAAAAGTTTAAAAAGTTTTTCAAAAATCAAAAATCAAACAAGTTGAGCAAAATGAATTTTGAGAAAAACAAGGAAGAGAACAATTCTTCAAAGAAGGAAAATAGTTTTGAAAAGAAAAATTTTGAGAAAAAGTTTGAAAAGAAAAACAATTCAAAACTAATGAAAGGTATGAAGTGTTTTGAATGTCAGGGTTTTGGACATATGGCTCAAGAATGTTCTACAAGATTGAGGAGGAAAGGAAAGGCTCTCAAAGTGACATGGGATGATAGTGACAGTGAAGAATCATCGACCTTAGAATATGAAAATGAGCAAGAACAATTCATGGCATTCGTTGCATCTACACAAGGCTTAAAGAATGAAAATACTAAAAGTGACATTGAAATCAGTGAAGCTGAAGATTCAGATGATGAAGAAGCAGATCTTCAAGAAACATATAATGAGCTGTATAAACAGTATCTTAAACTAGAGAAGCAAAAAGACAAACTATCTTTGAAGTTAAAAGCAGGAGAGAAAGAGAAAAATAGCATGAAGATGGAAATTGAGAAATTAGTTCAAAAAAACCTTGAGTTTGGGGTGAGAGAAGCTACTCTGTTCTCAAAACTTGAGGAAAGCAGAAACTCTCAAAGGCAAACTGAAGCTTTGAATACAGAGCTTGAAGGTAAAATTTCTTCTCTTGAAATTGAATTAAAAAATTTTCAAGTTTCGTTTGCTAAATTTGATGCAGGATCTAAACAATTGGATGAAATCTTGAGTGTTCAAAGACCTTTCAAGAACACCTTCGGACTAGGATACGATGGAAAGACAAAGAAGAAAGTAGAGATTGAGTTCGTCCCATCAACTTCAAAAACTTTGGAGAATGAGCTTGGATCAGAAAAAGTAACAGTGAGTATTCCTGTTACAAAAGGTAAGTCTCTACGCTCTAATGCAAGATTCAAGAATAATTTTTTTAATAATAAGAGGGAAAATAATCAAAGCTTTCATTCCATAAAAGCCTTTCAAGAGCCTTCGCCCATTCATAGGAAATTCATTCCTATTTGTCATCATTGTGGTTTGAAGGGTCATATTCGACCTAGATGTTATAAGCTCTATGGTTTGCTTAAGAGTTATACTGATGGAAGGGTTGAAAAGTCCTATTTTCAAAATAATCGCAAGAATTTTTTGTTAAATTGATTTTTAACTCTTTTGAATGAGACTAAATATTTGACTCGAGAGATAAAAAATTTGGAAAAATCTTGTAATCTCTCTGTGAACCAAAATCGGACTAGGAGAACTCCATTTTATACTTCTAAAAATCATGATTAGAATTCTTATAAGACTAGAAATATTTGGGTTCCCAAGTCTGAAGTGGTGAAAGCTAATTATCTTTACCAAACCTCTTGACCTTCAAAGATTTGAGTTTCTTAGGAAATGACTTGGAATGTGTTCCTTGAGTTAATATCCATGTCTTTGTTTATATTTATTTATTTATTTATTCATTATTATTTAAAAAAAACTCTTATTTTTTATTTATTTAAAAAAAAAAAGAAAACATGCTATTATGTTCATTTCATACTTTTGGAGAATTAGAACTTTTTGCATTTATCTCTCATACTTGTATACACTCTTTTTGATATTGACTTGATGAGTACTGTCATGCTTTTAGGGTGCCTCTTAAAACACTACTTCGGATCTTAGTACTTCTTGAACTATCACGTGTGTATTACCCATAGTTTGTACTTGATCCAATACCTTGTCTATGTACCCTCTGTATGCTTAGAATAATGGCCAGACTTTTTGGAAAGGGCTATCACAAGGGATTGTGTGAAGTAACTGGCACCATTGCACAATAAGTGAGAAAAGTCACTAAGGTGAAACTGGGAGGGCTACCTACCTTTGAAGTGAGTGAAAGTCGCCAAACCATAGTAGAATGAGGGTGGTTAAGTTGAACATTGCAATCTCAAAAAAAAAAAAAAAAAAAAAGGGCATAATTCAAAAAAAAAAAAAAAAATTGGGAGAATATGTGAGATTGTAGGACATTCTCAAGCATACAAAGGTGTTCTAGACATGGTTGCAGGTAACAGGAAATTCTATTCTTACAATACACTCCTGATAGTCTTTGAGCTCTTGGAACAGATTGTCATGAGTTCTGCACACACTGCACAGGCATTTGTTTCCTATTAGTATGATATTCATTCATCTTAGTATTCATAATTGCAAAGAGGATATATAAGTTTGAGTTTAGATATTTAACAATTGGTTTTTCTTTCTCTGGGTTCATGAAATAGCATATTCCTTGTTTCTATATTTTTCTATACTTTTCTATTTTTAATTAAATTGTTAAGTGAATATTCTCATAAACTTTTTCTTCGAATGACCTTTTAAGCTTAGTCTTTAAGGTTGCTTGCTTTTAGTGATTTTAGTAATTTTGTTTGAAATATTCAATATTTGGATTTTATATTTTTTAATGACATTGTATGACAAAAAAAGGGGGAGACAAGATATTTATTTAAATAAATATTTTAACAAGAATGGAATATTTTTTTGGAATTTTGCCTCTTCTTCTTATTTTGGATTATTTTTTTGTGATTTTCTAATATTTGTGTTGCAGGTGTTTGGTACTAATGAATTGTTTTGAGAATTTGATATATTTCAGGAATTTGAGAATGCATTAATGGTCAAGAGGGAGGATGAATTATGTGTCAAGTGTTAAGGAGGAGTCAAAGTCTTGGATTTGAGCATGAGTCTGTATTTTTGTTTCATTTGGTTTTTGTCACGCAATTGTCAAAGGGGAGATTGTAAGGTTTAATTTTTGAGTGTGACAATTGCGAGCCAATTAGTATTTAATATTTGTAATTTTCGTATTGAATCTTTATTGGTCAAGTTGTTCCTCAATGCGAAGATTGACTTCCATTGAATTGGAAAGTTGATTTATTCCAAATATGGTGTAACCGGGATTTGAGCAGTTTGTAAATTTCTAACATATTCGATTTTTATTCTATTTCCATATTGAGAACGAATGGAGCGAATATAAATATTATATATTCTATCAGACCTAATAATCACCTTTGAATAAGAAAAGAAAATACTTTGCGGTAGAGGCAATCAAGGGTGTTGAAATTCAAAGAACAACAATTGATCGTGATTTCAAAGGGTTTGAAGAGTGAAGAACATCTCTGGGTTCTAGGAGGTGCCGTTCGGGTTCAAGGGCAGAGTCAATCACACGGGTGAAGATTCATTGCGGGTTCTAGCAAGTAAGAGGTACTTAGACTAGGATGGGTGTCGAGTTAAGTCATGTACGGCAAACTCTTGTAATCTTCGATTTTACAGTGGATTGATTTTCAGGGATGGTCGCCTTATAGATTCGAGGTTTTTACCTAGAAATAGTTTTAAGGTTTTACCTTGTTAAATCGTGTGCCTCTTTTACTTTCGTTTGTCTACGTTTACTTTTGAGATTTTCTCCATTTTTTTTATTTTTCAAACTTACATATGCAACTAGTCATTCATATGATCACATTATTAACAACATAACATTTTTATTTTGAAAACATACAAACAATGCTTAAGCATGCAAATCCTCATATATTCACGTTGTTGAATGTCATAATACATCAATGATTTTATAACATCTTAACGATACTAAATTTCATTAAAAATCTCATATTAGAATAAAATTATTATAATTTAAACCTCATCTACTCAACATGCTTATTTATAAACAAACATAAATAGTTATAAATTTTCAATAAATTCATATTTACATATTTAACTACCAGACTCCTTAATCACATTTAAAATATATTTAACCAAATTCTCAACTTATTTTATTTCAAAATATACCAACGTAAGAAAAGGACAAATCAGTAGCATTTAGTGTAAATCGCAAAACGAAGCACTATCGTTCACATAACTGTCCAGACAACAACCTTGTCTGGACAACCGTTTGGACGGCCCCGGCCAGGCAACAACATAAAAACCAAAAAATCAATTTTAGTTCCAAAACTTTTATTTTTAAATCAAACTCTTTTTAAAATCAATTATTGTCATGATTCAACTATAATTACTCAATAACAAAATCATTGATTTTTTTTTCGATTTTACCAACATTATTTTCCAAGATCTAAGCTTCAACTCACACATAGACAAATATATATATATATCTATATGTACACACACATCACTAACAATCTTCCTATAATAACTAACTGCTTTAGGTTAATTGGCCAGAGCTCTTTGCTTTTCTAAGTGAGGTTAAGAGTTCGACTCCAAAGCCCAACAAACTTTGGAGGTACCTACACAAGGTGTGAGTCTTGGACTTAACTGGTTTGCGAGATTTGTGGGGTATTGCATTAACCCCCGGTTTACCCATTGACTACACGGTTCGTTGAGGGCTGCAATAAATTGGTAGGGTTCCGAGCCAGCAAAAAAAAAAAAAAAAAAAAAAAAAAAACAATCTTCCTATAATATATCAACTCACGTACACTAAGATGCATCTACACGCACACATAAGCTGAACAAACCCAAAATCAAAACCCCTTATCTCAGGTCTAAGAAGATTGGCTAAAAAAGAAGAGAAAAAGAAGAGATTAAGCTACAGCCACAAGGAGGTCACCTCTTTTGCCGAGCAGCAACCCTCACACACACTTTACTGCTCAACCTTCTCAGTTCTCGTTCTTAGCTTTCTCTCAGTTCTTTTTCCTAAGCTCTCTTTCTTTTATTTTTTCTCTCGATTGGAAGTATTTTAAACACACACACAAACATACACATATACACACACCTATATCCGAGGGAAAGGAAGGGAAATGATGATCTAAGGGAGTAGGGGCAAGGAGGGAGGAGTAGAATGGCTGAATAACGTGGGGTGAAAAGGGTTAAAATGACCCAAGGCTGAAAAATCAGGAAAAAAGAGCTGACGGCGCCAATTAGACATTGGAACGTTCGGCCCACGTCCGAACAGAAAACTTAAACTTAGAAAAATTCTAGTGTTGAGCTATATGCCCAATCACTGTTAAAACCTAACCCCATGCACAGCACATATTTGAAAATATAATAGTAAATATGGATTTAAAAACTTAGATTATTACAATGATCATCCAATTTATAGCTTAAGCTCCTTACTCCTAATAAAATCTATGTATCTATTATAAATAAACACAACTATTATGAACAAATATAACTATTCAAGTCACCGAAAAATAAATCATTAGTGGAAAAGTGAATAAGGTTTTACTGTTACACCTTTTAACATTATTGTTAGGTTTACAATGTAATTTGTAATTTGTGAACAAAACATTAACTTCAAACTTATATTTTTTAGACAAACTACAAAAGTATCCAAAATAGAGGTTTGAAGGGAATTCAATACAACATATATTTAGAATGAACAAAGTATCAGAGTAAAGCATTAGCAGGCTAATGCTAGCTGTAAAATTTTTGTATCTCATCTTTTTTACTTTTACACACATATAATTGCTTGTTTGATTGATTGAAATTGTACTAGCTGTAAAATTTCAGTTATAAGGGGTGTTATTTAACTGTTATAATAGTTTCTCCAGTATTGAAAAGTCTTATATTTTATATTTTTCTCATTTTTGAATTATAAAGCTTGCGTTTCACAATTTTGTTTTCTTTCTTTCTTTCTTTCTTTCTTTTTGTTAAAACATTGTAACTCTAATGTTAGAATGATAATTTTGAGAACACCCAAAAGACAAAATGTGATTTTGACTGCAGCATGTTGGGTCAGGGTCGTCCACAATCATTAGGCCAATTAAGCAGTTGCCTGGGACTGGCAAAATAGGGCCTCCTGAATTAGTTTTAAGAATTTTTAATATATATTTTATATTAATTTAAAAAAATGACTTAAAATTTAAATTCCTTTTAAACTTATTATCTCCAGTAATAATTTTACGTTTTTTTTTTTAACAAATCTCTCTCTCTCTCTCTCTCTCCATATATATTTATTGTAAATGAGTAGCCACACTTGATCGAAAAGAAAATAATCCCCAAGAGATAAATAATGGCTAATAATCTCCTATAATAATTCTATAATTTTTTTTTAACAAAAAGCTCTCTCTTATATGATGTAAAAACAGTACGCGCAATTGATAAGAAACGAAATAATTCTTATCGGTTCAAGAGTTTATCCAATTGCACGCTTTTTTTAGAATTTATTTTTTATTATGTGTTCCGTACTAATTATTGCAATTCAATTGTATTTAATCTTATTATTTTTTCGGTGGTCATGTTATTTTCAATTATACTTGGAAAACTAAATTTTAAATTACTTAGAAAACTAAATTTTGAATTACTTTTCAAATTTATTGAAAGACATATTAACAAAACTATATAAAATCACTTATAATGTCTATTGAATTCAAGAGTTTAAAATAAATAAATAACAAGACAACCAAATTTTATTATTAAGAAATCCCAATTTTATTAGTAAAAAAATCTCTTATAAAATTACATTAACAATATTTTATTATAATATTGTTTCTTACATAATAAACTTATGCTTTCAATGATTTATCGTCACTAATAAATAAACACCTTGTCATATGCAAAATAATAGGATAATTCTGTATTTTTAATGAATCCTAAGTGCAAAATAATGACCAAGTAATTTTATGTCTAAAATAATAAAAGAATTATCTTTACACGAAATATCTTTTATTTATTAGAATTTTTTTTATATCATTTCAACGAAATGAATCATGTTTATTGACGTAGCCTTGGCTCCACAGCATTAGTGTTTCTTCCGAGTGTGCACTATAGTTCTGTCTTTGATGTATGCTACAATTAAACAATGACTTAATTACCTTTATAACCTCTATATTTAAAATAAAAATCACTTGTATTCTTAAATTTAAACAATTTATCTTTATACTTCTTATACTTTAAACTAAAATAGAACTGTTAAAAAATTCATCATAGAAACAGTTTTAATTTTTAATAACTTTAAAAAATACACTTATATTCTTAGTAATTTATATTATTTACTCTTACATGTATGATTCTATTTGTTTTTTAATAGATATATCTTTTTTAACTTAAAAATTTAGTGCAGTCTATAATTTTACTAAAATATTAAGTACCAGTGATATAAATGTAAATTTTTAAAATTTAAAAAATATAAATGATTTTTTACCTTAATTATAGGGAGTATAAAAGTAATCACCCAAAAAAAAATTATTCTTATGCAACTCAGATCAAAGTGGTTTGGCAAGGAATTGTCAAAAAGCACAAGATGGAAGGGTAAATAATCAAACGGAGTGTACTCAAGTGAGGTAAAAAAAAAAAAAAAAAACGGTTGCTTTATAGGTCTTTTAAGTTTTAATAAACTAGTCTTGATTTGCGATTTATAGGTCTTTTAAGTTTTAATAAACTAGTCTTGATTTGCGAGGAAATCCTCCGACAAGGTTAATTTCTGTTTCCCGCAATGATTTATTGTGGAAATTTGAGAGTCCAACGTACATGGGTCTACTTTTCACCTTTACACCGATTAAAGGCAGTTTAAATGTTAAGCAATTTAAACATTATATAAACATTTTCTCCTATGGTAGAGTAGTAATTTATTTATTTATTTAATCTTTTTATAGTATCAATATTATCTTCTTGTATAAATTATTTTCTAACGTTGTAAACTTAATTAGTAAAATACATCATATAATAAATCATAAAATATCTCGATTAATCTTTTAATTAAATAGATAAATCTGAATAATTTCAATTTCTTTCAAATCTCGTTAATACTATTTTGGTATGACAAACATAATAGCTTTAGAGTACAAAAAATTAACATAAATTGATACACACGACAATCTGGTAATTTGTATAGCACGTAAAAAGTAAGAGTTTTATAGAAATTTATAATGATTTATGGAGAAGTGTTTGCCACATCAATTTTTATTAAAAAAAAATTAGCTTTTACCAAACTTCCTCAAATTTTTTTTTTCTCTTCCAAATACATTTCTAACTTTTACCAAATTTTTTCAACTTTTACTAACTTTTTCTAATTTTTATCAACTTCTCCAATTTATAAAATTTCTCAAATTTATACAAATTTTTACTAGATAGTTGATTAAAAACTAACATGACTTGTGTTAAAAAATATATATATATATATACACGATGGGTGTGGACAAAATTGCTTTCACCTGTCAAATCTCCCCCTCCACATCCAGAGAGGAGGGAACACTAATTAGCCTTCTTTAGTTAAAATTTATGCTGACCATATTCCAGCAAAACTCAAGCTTTTATCTTGGAGCTACCTTTATTAGCATATCTGAAATATTCTTGTTTATATGGATCTTTTTTAACTTTGTCATCTACTTTTCCATGACTTCGTGTATCTAGTGGTAACAAATGTTGATGTGCTTTGTGCGTGCATGGTACATGGCATTCTTGCTTAAGTTTGGTGCACTTCGACTGTCACAATAAACCACGTACTTTTTTTGTTTAAGTTTAGCTCTTTGAGAAAACACTTCAACCAAAGCATCTCTTTTCCCCTTTCTATTGTGACAATATACTCGGCCTCAGTTGTAGATAGAGCGATACATTTTTATAATTTGGATTGCCAAGATATAGCTCCCCCTGCAAAAATAAATAAATATCTAGAGGTGCTCTTTCTACAATTAAGATCTCTTGTCGTATCTGCATCAGTATAACCTTCCAAAACTAACTTAGAACCTCCAAAACATAGGCACAATTTGAAAGTGTCCTTCAAGTATCTTAAGATCCATTTAACAGTTTCCCAATACTCTTTTCCTGAATTGGAAAGGAACTTACTTACAACTCTAACTGCATAATTAATATCAGGTCGAGTACATATCATGACATACATTAGGCTTCCAACTGTAGAGGAGTATGGAGCACTCTTCATCTTTTTTCTTTCTTTATCAATAGAGGGACATGAATTCTTTCTTAGCTTGAAGTGACCAGCTAGTGGTGTGCCACCTAGCTTAGCATTTTTTTATGTTAAGCTTTTTTAAGACTTGTTTAATATAGTGCTGCTATGACAAACATAAATTTTTCTCTTTCTTGTTATAGATGATCCTCATGCCCAATATCTGTTGTGTTGGGCCTAAATCTTTCATCTCAAAAGATTTGAATAATTTTTGCTTTAATATTCTAATCATCTCGGCATTTTGTCCTACTATTAGCATGTCATCAACATAGAGTAGTAGGGTAATAAAATTACCATTAGAGAACTTATGTCTGTTTATAGCTATGACCCACCATAAATGAGTCGAACTTCTTGTACCATTGTCTTGGAGCTTGTTTAAGACTATACAAGCTTTTCTTCAATCTGCAAACCAGATTTTCTTTTCCTTTAACCTCAAAGCCTTATGGTTGCTTCATATAGATCTCTTCCTTTAAGTCTCTAAAAAGAAAGGTAGTCTTCACATTCATTTGTTCAAGTTCTAGGTCCAAGCTTACTACCAATACTACCAAAGCTAGGACAACCAATACCTTGCTTTTGGCCAAAGCCTTTGACGAGTAGACGAGCTTTATACTTATCAATCTCACAAGAAGCATCTTTCTTGAGTTTGAATACCTACTCGTTTTGTAACATCTTTGTCCTTTCAGGAAGTTTCATCAACTCAAAAGTGTGATTTTTCTGTAGAGAATTTATTTCATCCTGCATGGCTTCCATCCATTTATCAGTTTCTTTATGAGAATATGCCTCCTAGAAATTCTCTGGCTCCCTCTCATTGGTAACCATGATATACTCTGAACTGGGGTATCTGGTTGAAGGTCCTTCTCTTTGGTTGACCTCTTCAATTGAGGTTTTGCAGCTTCTGGTGCGGGAGGTTGCTCTCCTTGGTCATCGCCTTCTAGATCTTCTTTTGGCAATACTCCCTCATTTGTAACACCTTGGGAGTCAGGTATAAGATCTAAAACTTGGACCTTTTGGGCCTCTATAGCCTTCTCTAGCTAAGCAGTAATCTGGTTCTCATGAAAGACAACATCTTTGCTTTTGAAAAATCTCTTGTTTTTTGAGTCCCACAACTTATACCAAAATTGCTCATCTCCATATCCCAAGAAGACACATAGGATAGCTTTATCATCAAGTTTAAACCTTTGTTCGTTGGGTACATGTGCAAATGCTTTGTAGCCAACCGCTCTTAAGTGTTCTTAACGAATCACCGTCTTTCTAGAATATCAAAACCCAAAAGAACTGATGGAGATCTATTAATCAGATAGCAAGCAACAGCAACTGCTTCTCCCCAAAATGATTTTGGCAATTATGCCATCTCAAGCATACATCTGACTTTCTGTACAATGGTGCAATTCATTCTTTTTGCGATACCATTGTGTTGTGGGATACCTTGGGCTGTCTTCTCATGTCGAATTCCATGATTAGCACAATAAGCTTCAAACTCATTTGAAGAGTACTCACCGCCATTATTTGTTCTGAGACACTTCAATAATTTTGTAATGACTCATAATTATTTTAATTTATATTTTTATTGCATTTAGTAATATTATCTAGTAATTTAAATTTAATAAATAAGGACCTGATACTTTATTTTATTTTATTTTTTATTTTTCTTGGTATTTAGATGAATGCGTCTTAAAATCCTTAGGGCAAAATTTGAATTTGAAGGTTTATTGGCTAACTTTTAGGTATTTTACATAAATAATAAAACCTAAAGTATTATATATGCAGATTATGTTGTGGGTTGTGCACCTTAAAAAAAAAAATAAAAAAATAGAAAACCTAAACCCTATTTTGCTTGTCTGAGAGAAGAAGAAGCGGCCAATCTTTTCCATCATCGATTGATATACAAGTTTATATATAAATATTGCACAAGGCAAGGGGTTAAACTGTTGTGTATTATATTGATGTAAATCTATATATGTGTATTTACATACTAACAGTAGAGAAAAGCTTGTGTTTCTTTTCTTTGTTTGATATATATATATATATATATATATACATAGGTGTAGTTATAGGTAAAACATATGTTGGTGGTTCAAATATGCATTGGGCAGTGAGTGTTTGAAACCATTAAATTTGTTTTATTTGTATGTGCATCGAACCACCTAGTGGTAAGAGAAGTAAACAAGAAATAATAATAATAATAATAATAATAATAATAATAATATTAGTTAATAAACTTGAAACTTGATTCATTGTAATGCTTTTAAATGTACCTTCACGAATTTACATGGGCATTTTGAGTTCACCTGTACTTAGTTGGTTTGGTAATTTAATTGAATTACATATTTAAAGATTAGGTAAATATATATACACACACAGGTGTATTAACTACTAAAAATATATAGATAATTAAGTATAGTATATTTGAAATAGAGTAAAGATGTAAGAATTATTTATTTAAATAAATAAATAATTGGGTGAACCTAATTAAGACGGTATATTTTAATTAGTTTAAATGGAAAATTTTATTCATTTATTTATTTGCTTACGGTAAATTTATGAGAGTATTGTAAATAATAAATTAAAATGTCCATGACTGGAAATTAATAAATTGTCAAATTTTGTTTATTTTATAAAATACCTTGTGGTTATGAATTGACACTTTATCTATACAATCCTGATAAATTATTATAGTTATGTGAAAATGCTTATTTTGAGTTTAATTTTAATATGAGTTGTTTGGGTTGAGGTGTATGAAAATATCGGACACACATACCAAGGGTTGGAAGTCCCAAAACCCGTGCGGGATTGATTTTCATGTCCAGTAGGTTAGTACCTACGAAATGAGACAGATGCCTAAGGGTGACATATATTTTCATGTTGCTCATTACCAAGAGGCAAACACCGAAAGATAGTGTATTATTTTCCCATAGGTTAGACTAAGGAGGTAGACACTGAAGGATGGTGTATTTTAATTGGGTCTTATGGCTAGCCCAACGGGCAGCAGTACCTAAAACCAGTGTGTTTTGTTTGTGTGTATTGAATTAATTGTGGCTTATCTTGTTTTTGGTTAAAATTGATGTATGAATATATCGCATGATAATTTTCTTAGCTATGCTTTTAATACTTTATTATAATATTGTGGGCACACATGGTATTAGTACTCATTCCCTTACAGTTAAAAATGTAGGAACTAATATTGGTGTGAATGGGATGCCTGATGTACCACATAGCCGAGGAACCTAAAAATTTAGAATTTACATTTGCTTTTCAATTATTTACTAAATTTAGGGATAATTTTTTTTAACCTCAGTTTGTGAGGGTTTATGTTCATTTGGATTGTTAAAAAATTTATTGGTTTTAGTTTGGGTCTGTTAGAGGCATTGGGTGTAATTATTAGAGCTTTGGTTGCCCAGCTAGTTTAGCTAAGGCTCTAGTTTTCTCATTTAGGTTTTATCTTTATCATTTTATTTAATTTTGCTCCTATATCATGCTATAGCTCTGATTGTGGGATAGAGAATGTGTGTTATTTTGTGACATTGCATGTTTTTAGCTCATGCCCTGGGTTACAGGAATTTAGGGTGTGACAAATTTTCCTGTTTCCCATTCAACCATAGCATGGAATTTTTGGAAACATTGAAACACCTGGTCTTTAGTCTTCAAAAGATATACCCATACCTTCCTTAATGCAACATTGATAAATGTGGCAAAATATTTGTTGCCACCAATGGTCTTTGTTTCAGTAGAACCACAAACATCTGAATATACTTGATTTAGCAATTCTAATTTTCTTTTTAAAAATGATTTAAATAAGACGCTGTAATGCTTGCCGAATAAACAAAACTCACAAGGATTTAGTGTTGTACCTTTGGCAAAAGGAACTAGGGACTTCTTTGCTAGGATTTGCAAACTTTTCTCACTCATGTGCCTAAGTCTCTTGTGCCACAAGTTTGGTAGAGATTCACCTTTGACGGCATTTAGGCCATCGGAACATATCTCACATGTGTTTTGTACAATATACAACAAGCTTTTCCCTTAGCAATAACCAAGGAACCCTTGGTTAACCTCCATTTGCCATTATTGAAATAATTCTGAAAGCCTTGATAGTCGAGAGCAATATTAGACATGCGATTGAGATGTAGGTCCAGAACTTACCTCATATCTTTTAATGCTATAATGTATTCGGTGTTGGTTCGGATGACAACATCGCCGATTCCCTCAATCTTGGACTTACTTGTGCTTCCCATCTTCACAACTCCAAAGTCTCTAGCTTGGTAAGTGGTGAAGAACTTTCTTGGGAGTGACATGATACGAGGCAATGATATCTGTGATCCATTTAGTGCCTGGGTCTTCAGAGTGAAGGCATTCTCCCTTTTCAACTGAAAGTACAACCTGTCCTTCATTAACATTAGTTGTAATGTTATTCTCTTCCTTCTTTTAGGCATAATTTTGATTCTTCTCTCTCTTTAACTTTCGGTAATTCTTAATCATATGACATTCTCGGCCATAATGGAAGCACTTTACTCTGAATTTGGATTGGCTTCTGTCTCTAGACTTGCTTCGGTCATTAGGTTTCCACTCTATCTAGTTCTGCTCCTCCCTCATCCTCGGCCTTTATTTTCTGTAATGAGGGCCTGGAATTGTTGAGTATTCCACTCTTTTCTACCTTGCTTCTTCAATGAATAATGCATCCTAAGCCAAAGTCATGGACATCTTTGGAACAGAATTACTGAGTGACACCACTAATGTCTCTCAACTGTCTGGTAGAGAACCAAGAAGTAGAAAAGCTTGCATCTCATCATCAATACTCTTCTCAACTGTAGCTAACTGGTTTACAACGCTTTGGAAACTACTTAAGTGCTCAGAAATTGAGTTTCTATCTTTGTACTTTAAATTTACCAGCCTTCATATTAGGAGAGCTTTGTTGTGGTTGGACTTTCTCTCAGACATGCCTTTTAGTTTTGTCCAAATACTATAAGTATTAGTTTTTTGAAAATATTGTGGAACACACTAAGATCAATGCATTGTTGGATTTGCCCGATGGTCTTTCTATTCATCCATTCCCAATCTTTCTCTGCTGTCCCAAATGGTTTCATTTCTTTAGATTCGATTGGATCGATCAAATCTTTGCAATAAAGAATGTCCTTCATTATCGGCTTCCAAATGTCATAGTTCGAAGAGGTTAATTTGATTATGCAGCTAGATGACTCTTCCATTTCTATTTGGGAGTGGATTCAACTAATTTTGAGGCTACATTTAAATCCAAAAGGTTGCAAATCTTTGGGTAAGATTGTTTGAGATTAAATCGTAAATTTTCAAGGACAATAATAAAAGGAATTTTGAAAAAAAAAAATAGAGGCTAAAGTATAATTTTAGAAAACTTTGGGTACAATTGTAATTTAACAAGGACTTACATGCATAGGTTTTAGTTTCCAAGAACTATAATGCAATTACTGAATTTAAAAAACAAAATCTAGACATTTGGAACCTGATTGGACGGTGACTCTGGCGCTGGTGGATAAGGCTTGCCAGATGAAAGACAAATGAAAAAAAATAAAATAAAATTGACATGAAATTCTGCTCCGGCCTATGCTTGAACTCGAAACCCTTCGACCTTCGTTAATTTAATTAAAGGCCGAGCCACCCAGGCTTAAGCTCGTTGAAATAGTATATATTCTTACTCTCTAGCTTTTTTCCCAGGTGAAATTATGAATACGTCCGCACTCCAATTTTGATAGGGTTTGAATTGTTGATTTCGCCTCGGCAAGAGGATAAATCCGAAATGGGATGGTTGAGTTGGATCAATTATCGTTACTTATTTTAAAAATAATAAATTATATATATTTATATATTTTAGCGTTGTCACTAAAATATTTTTTTGATTTCACTATATTAATTTATTTTTACTTGTCTTATCTTGTTTCATCCCATCCTACTTATATTTAACATACATTTATCTTTATAAATCTTCAAAAGTTCTTATTTTCTCTCCTTATTCAATTTCAATTTTTTTTTTAATTTTTTTTATCATTTATCATTAATTTAACTTCATATCTGTTGATAGGTCTTGTCATTTGTTTAAATATATATATATATATATATATATTATCATTTAGGTTTTATCATTAGTTTAGATTGATTTTTTTATCATTTATTTTTTTATCCATCTTCAGTACTTTTTTTTTGGTCATTTATTATTACTTTATTTTTTGAATAGATCTTATTATTCTTCGGATAGGATTTTTTTTATCATTTATTATTTATTCAATTTCAATTTTTTTAAGATATGCCTTATTAATTTGTTAGGTATGTCTTATCGAAACTCTTTTTTTTTTAATCATTTATTTTTTTAGATAGACTTTGTCATTTTTTAGATAGGATTTTTTTTTATTATTTATCATTTATTCAATTTCAATTTGTTTTAAATATGACTTATCAATTTTTTAAATAAGCCTTACAAAATATTCAGCACCAAAATTTTTAAGTTAACTCTGCCCCCACTCACTATTTTTTCTATCTCTGCCATTGTACTCAAAAATAGATTTTGAGTAATTAAAAAAAAATTTGATCAAATATGAAGTTGAATAGTTTTCAACTCGGATCTCTCAAATTTAATTCTAATATCACTTGTCGAGAATAAAAGAATAATAAATAAATAAGTACACACAAAAAATTTAACGTGTTCCAGTTTGGCTTACACTCACGACTATCAATCTTCCACTATATCAAAAACAATGAGAATATCAATACAACTCTACGAAATGTGAGAATACACACAAACTCTCTCTCTCACATAGGAATACAAAATATTTTTTTCCCTGTCTCACAGAGAAACTTTAATTCTCTCAAAACTCCCACGGGTTAAAATCAAAGTTTTTTTCCCTCTCAGTTTATAAGGAGACAACCATCTAAATGTGGGAGCGTTGGGAAAACCAAACCAATAAATGCCATCCAAAATGTGATGCGTGTTAAAAACTAACCACCCACATATTTAGATAGTTTATATATATATATATATATATGGATCTATATATATACACGCTGGGAGTGCAAAAAATTGTATCCACCTCTGACTTGGTGTCAAGGTAACGGTTCTAATAAGATGCATTCAGAATGATATTATAAAGTAAGAAATCTCTATGCATTAATAAGAGATTTTCTGTTACTTTTAAAATGATTTGGAATTTTTTCACAATTGGATAAGCAATTATAGTAATTGTTGAGATAAAAAATAACATGTCACGTGTTCTCTGACTAGAACATAGGACTAAATAATTTAATAGTTACTTAATATAATTAATAATTACTCGATTCAGTGGATTCAAGTGCATCAAATAGTATAGTCAGAACAACATCTCATAAAAAGATCACTTCAAAATTACTTACTTATCAACTCCAACACTAACGTCATCACTATTATTTAATATTTTATATAACACTACCATATGATAAAATCAAGATAGTGCTTGGTTGATATTCTAAATTTATAAATACCAAAGGTATATGTATAGAATGGGTTCTCTCTTTTTATAAGCTTACAAATGATTATATTTGCTCTTAATTGGAACATTAAAGTATCCCTGGTCACGAATCTTCTTGTCACTCTATTTTACTCTTTTTTTGCGTACAAGTTTACATTAGGAGAGGTAGTCGGAGGGTGAATTAACCACACACCCGGCGGGGGCGGGGCACGTCGAAAGGAAACTATTGTTAACAACATTTGTACGGAAGTTCTATGTTTTAAATAATTGATGAATTATCCTTGTAATTATACTCATGATTAGAAGAGATTGGTGTAATTTAATCTTTATAAATGGGAAAATAGATAGAGAAGTTTCGTGTTGGAAGGAAAAAGAGAGACTTGGCAATGGATAGAGACGATTCAAGTCTCCCCTGTGGGAGTCGGCCTGACACCTGTTAAACTATCATCTTTTGGATAACTTTCGGTGGCCTGAAGTCTTCATCTGTCTTCAAACTATAATTTTTAGGTGTGTTAGTCGTATTCATATAAAAAATAAAAAGTAAAAAAATTTAGGTTGGTTCGGGTAAAAGTTTAAAAATAATTAAAAAAATAACTTTTTGTTGTTTTTTGTTTGTTTTTTTTTTTTTAACCAAACTAGCTTTTATCTAAAAGGACATGAATTTTTTTTTATTTTTTTATTTACAAATGTGATTAACATGCCTAAAAGTTACAATTTTTAAAAGAAATTAAATTTAGTGAAAAAAGTCATATAAGACAATAAAAAAAAAGAGTTTTTAAAAAAGTTTTAGCTTTTTTTTTGGCAACCAAATGAAACCTTAAGGCCCTATTTGATAGCGTTTATGTTCATTGTTTTTTTTGTTTATAATTATAAATTTTTAAAAATTGACAATAAAAATGTGTTTGTTAAACTTGTTTTTATTTTTTTACTTCCTAAAAAATAAAAACTTAAACAGAACAATATAAATAAAAAAAATTATTTTCACTCTGATTTTTTTCTATTACAAATATTTTATTAATAGTAACACTTTGTCTAATTTTGTTGCATTGGACTAAAACGAATTATTTTATTCAAATATTTTATTAAACTATTTTTTAATAAATAATATAATTTAATTAATTTAATTATCTAAATTAATATGAAATATATTTTGTTAAATTATTTTTAAACATTATAATTAAATAAAAATTTTAAATATTTGTCACTTAGTAAAATTTATTGTATTAGTTTTATAAAAATAAAATTAAAAAAAATCTAATATATGACATCATCTTAAACCTTTATTATAATTAAGTAAAAAATTAATAAAAAAGAATTTGTGTCTATTCGTTACATGAAGAACCAAATCCTAAACCTAAAATAAATCATTTGGTATCAGAATTTTGAGTTATTTGATATTAATTAAAGAGACTTTGTTCTTTAAACACGGTATATATAATTTAGTATTTAAATTGATGGTATTATTTATATAAATTCGGGTATCTGATAATTTAGAAGAGTAATCGAGAAATTTAAATGAGTAATGATAATTGGAGCAGGTAATTTGGGGGTAATTGGGTAATATCCGTCAAGTACTCTATAATCAGGATAATCAGGATAGATTCAGGTAATATCTATCAGGTACATTACATTTATCATTTTCATACTTAAACCTAATCGTTACTTTAGTTTTATACCCCAACCCTACTCATTATCCTAAAATTTAAAAATAACCACATTTATCCGATTAAAGTCAAACTACTTGTAGAACGGGTTAAAATTGTCATCCCTAGTAAGGGTATCAGAACATGAGGGGGACTGTTTGGAAGTCTTGTTGGATGGGTTAAAATTGCCATCCCTAGCAAGGGTATCAAAACATGAAGGAGATTGTTTGGAAGTCCAATTGTTAATAACTTTTGACATTTTTTTACTAAAACTTAGTAGTTAAAATTTTTGATATGTTTAGTAAAATAAATAGTAATTTTTAGAAACTTTTAACAACTTTTAAGTGTTTAATAAAAATTTTGACAACTTTTGAGTTGAGTAACTTACTATTATTGAGTAAAAAAGAGACAAAATTTGATATTTTAACAAATACTTAAATTTCAAAAATTAATAGAATTATGCCAAAAATTACCACTTCAAGCGGTACCGAAATGTCAAAAAAAAAAAAAAAGGAAAAAAAAAAAGCACAAGGAAGATGGAAGGGTTAATAAAATTAAATCGAGAGTACTTGTTCAATGGAAAGAGAAAAGGGTTGCTTTTTAAAATTTTAAGTCTTTTAAGGTTTCTGTCACGGCACTGGTTTCTTGCGGAAATCTGTGAGCCCAAAACACATGGATCTCGTTTTCGCCAATAGACCAAATAAAGGCTGTTTTACTGTCAAACAATTTGATAATTACATAAACATTTTCTTCTATGGTAAAGACTAAAGTGTTTTTTTTTTTTTTTTTATAATGTCAATATCTACTCTGTTTAAATTATTTTCTAATGTTGTAAAATTAATTAGTAAAATACATCAAATAATAAATCATAAAATATTCCGATTAATCTTTTGATTAATTACGCAAATAAATTTGGATGATTTCAATCTCTTTCAATTTTCGTTAATACTATTCTGATATGGCAAACATAATAAACTATAAATATTACCTTTTAAATAAATAAATAAATAAAACTATAAGTATCAAAGAATGCATTATGATATAGAGGGTGCTTGGTACAAAAATTTTTATCGAAAGAAAAAAAATTAATTTTTATCAAATTTCTTTATTTTTTATTCAACTTCCTCTAACAAACACATTTTTAACTTTCATTAAATTTTCTTTTAACTTTTATGAATTTTCTCTAAATTTCTATAACTGTTTTTAATTTTTGCCAATTTCTTTCAATTTTCTCTAATTTTTAACAACTTTCTCTCTAACATTCTCCAACTTTCAATGTGGGCCATTTGATATGCATAATTTTTGCCAATTTTACATACCAAGTTGAGACGTGTCACACAAAATTAGATGTTTAATGTTTGGTAAAAATTTATAAAAATTAAAAGTAGTTAGTAAAAATTAATAAAAGTTGAAGAATGTATAAAAGTTAATTTTGTGTTCGGTGACTAAAGTTAAAAAAAATTAATAAAAATTATTAAAATGTAATTTTTTTTAAATTTCTCAACCAAACACCCCCATATTTACCATTCAAACCAATTGATTTTCCATCGAATTTATCAAAAAGAGGTTAATACAAATTTTTAATCGCTTATTAACTAAGGACAAATTACAATTTATCCCCTAGGTTCTTATAAATTTTAGGATCTAAACTTTTAATTATAATAACTAGCTAGTGACTTAAAATTTTTATTTGTTACAATATTAACCTCCCTTAACAAATATTTCGCTAAATGGTACGTCATGAAGTCATCTATTAATGATAAACAACGGATTTGCCGACATTGATACATATGGAATTTTTTGGCCAACCCCCACTTCAAGATATAGACTTTCAATGGTAGAAATTAAGAAGCTAACTTAGTAACGTCACTTACCCAAAAAATTGTTAATAAGAGCTCCCGACGAATCAATATTGTAACAAATTAAAATTATTAACTCTTATTGTTACAAGTTTCATATCCTCAAGTCTATTCACGTGGTTAAGAAAATCTTCTTTTTCTCGCAGTATATGTTGAAAATTTTGAGAATTGGGTTTTGTCCAAAAAGTTGACACAAACGAACTGCCTACTATTATTATTGATATTAAAAGGTCGGTTCCCCAAATAGGATTTACCCAAAAGTACATTGACATAAACTATAATTTATTTATGAAATAAAAATAACAAATATACAAAGAATTCATTTCAATATCGTTCTTCGTAAATTTTGCGTGATTATTTTAGGAAACGTTTGGTATGAAAGAAAAATTTTGACGGTAAAAAATTACAGAAATTATTGTTACTCCAGTAATAGTTGTTAAGAGTAACAAATTTATGATAGTTATATTTGAATTGAGAGAGTAAACATTACTTAATACTAATTATATTATGTTTGAAATATTAAAAATTTTGAAGAGTTAAAAGTTAATTATATTTAGAATAAGAGTAAATTAACCAAAAGATAACATTGCTAAGGATTTTATAAAGGCGTAAAGAAATGTTTTATGGAGTAATGAAAAGTGTATAACTTTTCTATTACTCATTGTTGGCTGTTATTGATCTCCACCAGTAACAATTCATCTTATATAGGGAATTGTTACTCTCTCTTTCATACTAATATAATGAAAGGTAAAAATTACTTTAGTAAAATTTATTTTTTATTGCTGTAAGCAAATGTGCTCTGAAAATAATTATTATGAACAAATCACAATTGTTGTTGGATAAAGGATGCATGAATTGATTAAGAGCGAAGGTGAAACATAAATTACAATAATATACTTGGTGCCGAGGTAACGATTCTAATAACATGCATAAAGAATTATGATATTACAAAATAAGAAATTTGCATGTATGAGTGAGAGATTTGCTATAACTTTTAAATGAATTGGGAATTCTTCAAAAATTTTTAACGATAGAAGAAAGTTATTGTAATTAATGTTAAAGTGCTCACAAGTTTGTAGAAAGGGAACTACTGTTAACAGCAATTGTATGGAAGCTCTATGTTTTAAATAACTGAAGAAGGATCGTTGCAATGATACTCATGATCAGATGAGACTAGTGTGATTTAACCTAAAATAAATGGGAAAATTGATAGAGAAGTTGTGTTTGAATGAAAAGGATCTCGCTCTTGACAGAGCGGAGGAGACCAGGACGAGTCGTGTGTCCCATTGTAGTCTTTGTCTAACTCACTGTTCCCATAAACAAACAGAACTACAATCTTCTTCGATTCCTGTAGCAGTCTTTGTCTGACTCACTGTTCCAATAAACAAACATAGTTACTATCTTCTTTGATGTCGGTGGCCTGAATTCTACGTATGTTTAAGGGTCGGTTGGAGTTTCGAAAAAATGTTAAAACATTTTAAAAGTTTTTATAATTTTTTCAATTTTTTTTATAATTTTTTCATCTCAAATTATGTGATTCCCTATAAATTTATAAATTTTTATAAATTCTAATAATATTTTTATAAAATTAAAAAAATTTTGATAAAAAGGTTAAAATGTGTTTGCTCAAATCCATTTGAATTGATGAAAATTTGTTTGATTTGAACTATTTATTTTTATTTTTTTTTTGTGATTGTAGTTTATATTTCAAATATTAAAAAATAACTTAAACTACATTTTATTTTAACTTTTATAACTTCAAACGGGCCCTACTCCTCCAAATCAGTTGCCGTGTTTAGCAGTTAAATTAAATCATATGATGTATATTAGTTTAAGCAGAATTAGATTAGCAGTTCTAAGGAAAGAGCATTTCGTTCCTATCATTCCTTCTAGTGACCGGGTGAGGAGTTTATTTAATTTGAGAATTTTGATTTTGGAATGGCAGTTGTTTCCTTCTTTCTTGCTTGCTTTGTTCTCTCCCATCTGCAACTCCATTTTGTCTCTGCTGAAAAAACTAACGAAACCCAAATGAGTTGTCCCGAGTTCTTTGACTGTGGAAAATTCGGATCCATTTCCTTTCCTTTCACCAATTCCACGTATCCTCAATGTGGGTTGTGCACCTTCAATTGTGATCATCATCCATTCCCACAAATCCAACTCGGAAATGAAGGACCATGGTTTGACGTAAAAGGCGTTGATGACGATGTTGTTCTAAGCAAGTACAACAAATCAGTGCAACTTCTAGTCGAAATCCATAACCAAATGCTCCAAAGTCATTTAGACAACAAAAATTGCCATGCCTTCAGCAATTTGACTTTTCCCAACTCTCCTTCCATTTCATTCACAATCCCTAACAATCTCACCTTCTTCAAATGCAACAAAAGTTGTGAACCCTATTCCGATCGTGCACTTGAACTTTTCAAGCATTTTCACAGAGAAGCATGTGAAGGCTTCGAATTGTTCTACAAGCAACAAGCCCACCAACAATTCCTTCCTCCTGATCTTCAGCAGTGCTGCTCAGTAGTTCACCTGCCCATGAATCAATCAAAATACCTAAATCTTAGTACCAATAACCCATTTGAACTATTAGCTGCTACCTTCTTTCTTCAACTTCATGTGTCCGAGGATTGTTTCCGATGTCAACACAACGGAGGCCAGTGCCAAAATCACAACCAAATATTTCGTTGCCTGCAAGTGCAAAAGGTATTGAAACCTCCATAAATGAACTATAGTGTCAGGGACTAGTTTTCAGAATAAGCCCAAATGACATTCATTTAACCATTTATTATCTCTGAACTAATCTCATCCTGGATGAAATTTGTTGCAGGAGGAAAGAACCCATACCAACAATAAAGCTAAACTTAGACTGATTCTATCAACAGGTAAAAAAAAAAAAAAAAAGTCACATTTAGTTTCTCAATTTAGATATTTAAATATTTCTAACGCTATGTTTGAAAACATTTCTCTCTCCTGCAATTGATTTGATTTTAAAATAAAGAACTGAACTAAATTGAATTAATTTGATTTGATTAATAAAATTTTATAGTTGGAACACACGTTTGAATTTAAGAGAATTGATTTACAAGAAATATCAAATTTGATCATGTTAATGGGAAATAGTATTTATGATATGTGAGAATTAATTTGTCCACTTAATTAGGTGCCTTAAGAAAAGAAAGTTAAATTTCAAATAATATAGAAATCCCAAAAATTTAAGTTATGAAATGAAATCAAATTCAATTTGTAAAATCTAATTTTAATTCCAAACATAAAAATTGATAAGAATTCACACTAAATAAAATGAAATCAAATCTCATAAATACCAATATTTCAAACAGGGTGTAATAAAATTTCGTGTAACCTTGGTACCCTGCACTAGTAGAAAGTGTGGAACTAGCGACCGCCTAAGACGGTCGCTAAATGTGTAATAGCGGTCGCTAAAAGTATTAGCGACGGCTTAGCGACCGCGTCAAACGAGTCGCATTTGCTTCGTCGCTAAAAATTATTAGCGACCGCTACGACGGTCGCTAAATTATTTGCGACCGCTCCTGCGACCGCTCGAGTTCAGACGTATGGATAATAGCGACCGCTCATAACGGTCGCTAATACTGAAAAGGCGGTCGCTATTTGTTTGGCGCGAAGATGGCGCGAATAAATAGCGACCGTAGGTAGCGGTCGCTAAATAGTGAACAGCGGTCGCACTAAGTTCCGCGCGGGAGCCATGACCATTTGCATTAGCGACCGGAATATGGACTATTAGCGGCCGCCATAGGCGGTCGCTAATTGTAAGTAATTTTTTTTTTTAAAAAGATTTAAATTATTTAAAAATCTCAATAATTATAATTTAAATTTTGCTATAATAAGATCTCAATAATTTGTTTTACAAATCAAATTATTTAAAAAATAATTTAATAATAATTTTTTTTTTATTTATAATGATTATTTATTTAATAGTTATTAATTATTTATAATAACTATTATATTTAATTACTTATCTATAAATATTTATATTATATTTAATTTATTAAATTACACATAGAATTAATGAAATTTTTCATAAAATTTGTAAAAAAAAAAAACGTATCTCCTAATTATGATTATATATACAAACATAATATCAAATTAGATTACAATTAAAATAAAATTTTATTATATACAAATGTTCAAAATACAAAAACAAAAATATATATAAATGTACTGATCAAAATATATACAAATAGATCCTAATCAGTCCAGGAGGGCCATCCGCCATCATCCGGGTCCTACAATGAAATAATAATGAAATTAGAACGTGATAATTAAGAAGATATGAATAAATAAATTTATATAATTTTAATGAGTAATAGTAACGAGAAATAAAATTTTTAACCTGAGGAGGAGGAGGTGGATGGCTCTGACTCTGAGAGAGGTGCCTCTCCATCTCAGCCATCATCTCGGCCCGAAGTGCTACCTCTCGCGCGTCCATCTCAACTCGAAAGGTCTGCAGCAGATCTTGATCGCGACGTCTGGCCTGAGAAGATGATTCTGCTCGTGCAACGGATCGGCGTGGAATACCTGCAACCCGCGTAAGCGTGTATCCATGACCATCGCGTCCGATAATGGAGAAAAATATCTCGTCCCTCCTCTCTTCGGACTCCCTCTCATCTGGCGACAGCTCGTCTAAACGTGCATTAAACTACGCCTAATGCAAACAAGCCGAAATAGAAAAAATAAGATAACTAACTATATTATTTAAAGAAAAAATTAAATTATAAATTATATGTTGATTGGACAAATATTAAAATTTGTTACCTGTATAGCCTGAACCTCCGGCGAATCAGTACGTCGAGTCGCCAACCACATGAACATCCGATCTGTCCTCAGGCCCTCCTCTGTCCTCTGTTGAAAGGTAAATTATATGTTAATAATTTACTATCATTAAAAAAGATAAATAAAGAAGTTGCTATTAGCATGATAAGCTCACGTTTTTACCTCGTGGCGAACCTGAGAAAAGTGTTGAGTCCCCTCCTTGTGCCCCGGCCCCTGCAATCCTCGATTTCGCGAGTTCCTTTGGGCCTCCGCCTATTTTAAGTTTTTTTCGATTACTTTTTGTAATTTACGCTTGATAACGTCAAAACTTAAGGAAAAATAATTAACTCGCAATCTACTCACCTGTGCCTCGGGACTCGACCAATACCTGACGAGCTCAGCCCACTAGTGGGGAAGAACGCCCGGTGGGACCCGCTGGAGGATGTCAGGGTCATTCTCATGACCTTTCCAGTATTTATCTTTAATCTTATTTTTATGATCCTTCTACATCTTCCGACACTTAGCGAACATAACGTCTCGGAAGTCTGGAGGAACATCAACTACATTGGCCTAAAAATGACAAATTGTAGAATATTATTTATTACAAGTTTCAGCACATAAACCACGTACAATTAGATAAATAAAATTTTCATACCTGTACCTCGGTCCATAGACCCTCGAACGTAGAATCTGGAAAACGATCCCACTCGAGGGTGGTCAATGGGAATCTGATCGGATTCCGGACCAAATGTCCGAGCTGTGAAATCAAAGACCGTCCATCCTTCCCAACCGGATGGGGCGTGTCATCCCACTGAACGGTCATCCACTGAGATCCACAGTTCCACTGCGGCAATCCCTTCGAGGGCCCTCTGCCAGACCTCGAAAGCCTGCTCGGAGTGGGAGAATCTGTTTCAAACAAATTGTTACATGATAAAACAACAGAATATACCTACTGTTGTTGGATAAGATACATTCCGAAATTAAAGAACTTTACCTGCATCTGTGTCAGTCACTGAAGGACGCGTGGACATAGGGGGTGAAGGTGGGACAGCATCTGCTGAGCTACTCCCGGCACAGGATAGCCCCAGACGCTCAGCCATCGTCCTAGGACCAGTCCTCTTCCTAGAACGTCCGAACATGGCTCCCTAACTGTTCACAATTTAAACTTATTATAATTTCAAATATAAAGAAAAAAAAATTTAAAATCTACCTTGTTCGGATAGAAAAGTACACAACCGTGTATTAAGTATGTAAATCAACCGTATCTCCTTCAACCGTGTCCCTAACCCAATTAATATCTTCATCACGTTGGACAATTGCATCTTGGTCAAGAGCTTGTTGGGCGAATGGATCAATATCTGGCTCATCGCAGTCGATTTGGTATACCCCTCTCCTTGACATTTTAACTGCAACTTGCCAGTTGGGATCAGCTCGATCGCCAACATAGTAAACTTGCTCTGCCATGGATGCCAGTATGTATGGTTCAGCTTCTATTTGTACATCTCGATGTAACAAATTGTTTAAATTGACCAATTTAAATTGGTACTTATCAGCTTTAACCCCGCGAATTGGATCAGCCCAAACACACTTGAATAATAAATATCTTAAACCACGATTGTAAACGATTTCAATAATGTCATTCAGTTGGCCGTAATAGTAACCACCGTCAATAGATGGACAACCAATGCCACTATTTTGTGTTGCTCGCCTATCATCTACTTCCTTGATGCAAAATCGAAACCCATTGATGTCACAAGCTGTGAAACGTCGAGCTGTCGTGTAAGGACCATCAGCCAACTGTTTTATTTCATCGGTCAAAATAGAATCCGTAGTACTTCGTAAATTGTATACCTATGAAATGTAAATTATCATGAATTAATTAAACACAAATTAATTGTGATGTGAAAATCATATAAAAACATATGAAAATATTTAACACGTACGTAGTTCTTAAACCAGTCATGAAAACATTGATAATGGGACATTCGAATTTGATTGTCTGTTGCACGAGGCATGTTCTGTTTCAGCTCATTTATGTGTCTCCTGCAATGCAAATCAAACAGGATTGAGAATAATCACGATTTTTATTACAAATATGATGTAATTAACTTTCTTTATTACGACAACGTGACTTACTGGGTCAATGGCGCAACTGATTGGGTGTTGAAGAGCACGAACCGATGAGCTTGGATCCACTCGATATGGTTGAGATCAAATGACGTGCCTTCCCCAATAGGGCCTTCATTTATCCGCTCCGACTTGCTAAAAGTCGTTTGGACATCATCGTTTAGATATGCCGCACAAAAATTTATGCACTCATCCATCAAATATCCTTTCGCTATGGATGCCTCGGGTCGAGCTTTGTTCCGCACATACCTCTTCAATGTGTTCATATATCGCTCGATCGGATACATCCACCTAAATTGGACAGGGCCACCAAGCCGGGCTTCTTCAGTTAGGTGTATAGTCAAGTGAACCATTACATCAAAAAATGCCGGCGGAAAAATTTTCTCTAGATGACACAATGTCAAAGCAATCCTGTCCTGCAGACCCTTTAAATCTTCTGTACGGATTACTCTGTAACACAACTGCCTGAAGAAATTACTGAGCTCGATCAACGGCTGCACAACATTATTAGGCAAACATGTCCTTACTGCTATAGGCAACAACTGTTGAAGCAGGACGTGGTTGTCATGACTTTTCAAACCCTGTAACGTCCGTTCGCTCATGTTGACTCGCTTCGAAATATTCGAGCAATATCCATCAGGTACCTTCACGCCTTTCAGAATTAACAAGAACGCATCCTTCTCCTCCTTGCTCATGGTGTACTGTGCAGGTGGCATGTATGCCCTGTTGGACTCTCCCGGCTGCAAGTGCAATGGAGTTCTCAATCCCATCTCCTGCAAATCACGTCGAGCATTAGCATTATCTTTTGATTTCCCCTTAACACCAAGGATCGTCCACAATATATTATCGCAAACATTCTTCTCAATGTGCATGACATCCAAGTTGTGCCTGAGTAAGTTGTCTTTCCAGTAGGGCAACTCATAGAAAATACTTTTCTTCTTCCAATTATGGGTTCGGTTCCTATTTGGACCAGAAATAGATGGTAGCGGGTGGGCTAACAGATCCTGAAAGTCATATACTGTTCGAATTTGCTCCCGCTCCATCTGGGCCAGCAATTCGACCCCGGTCATTGCTCGTGGTGCCGGACCGAACTCCCGAGTGCCGTCAAACGAGACTCTGTCCTTCCTAAACCTATGCAACGGAGGTAGGAAGCGTCTATGACCCATGTACGCCCACTTTCTACCATACTTTAGCCAAGTTGACTTCTTGCTCTGATTGCAACAAGGACATGCGAACTCTCCTTTCGTGCTCCAACCAGATAAGTTGGCGTACGCCGGAAAGTCGTTAATTGTCTATAGTAATGCTACCCGTAGTTTAAACATTTCATTTCTTGTTGAGTCAAATGTCATCACACCATCAGTCCATAATTCATTAAGCTCTTCAATCAATGGTTGCATATAAACATCTATTTTATCCCCGGGACCCTTAGGTCCGTCAATCAATGTCGATAGGATGACAAAAGGTTACCTCATGCACAGCCAAGGTGGAAGATTATATGGAAGTAACAGTATAGGCCACGTACTGTGAGTTGCCCCAGTCATGCCTGAAAATGGGTTAAATCCATCAGCCGCCAAACCAAGCCGTACACTGCGCGAATCGACAGCGAAATCAGGGTGTCTTCTATCAAAATCCTTCCACGCCGGAGAGTTTGTTGGATGGGATAAGTTCCCATGATCCCCCCTGTTCTCGGCATGCCAAGTCATTAGTTTAGAGATCTTAGATGACATGAAAAATCTCTTCAATCGTGGCTTAAGTGGAAAGTAGCGCACTTGCTTTGCAGCCACAAGCTTACCACGATTTGAACTACCCAAACGATTCTGCCGAGTTTGGATAGTACCAACATTCTTCCATCTCGAAACACCACACACGGTACACGAATCGAGGTTGCCATTCTCATTCCGAAACAACATGCAACTATTGGGACATGCATCCAGAGTTTCGTATGTGAATCCCAGATTCTCAGTTAACTTGCGTGCCTGGTAGTACGATTCTGCAAGCTTAGCTCCCGCTGGTAAAACCCTACGGAGTAACTGTAGTAGCATGTCAAATGACGTATCTGACCAGTGATTCAACGCCTTCAAATGTAACAACTCAACGGTAAATGACAATTTACTGAACTCCTGACATCCAGGATATAATTCTGTCTGTGCATCATCGAGTATTTCAAAATATCTCAATGACTCATCATCTGCACCCGAGCGGGGACTAGTTCCACCCGTCAGATTAATACCGGCACCGTTGTCTTCATGTGTCAATCCACATGCGATATCAGCTAGCATCGCGAGCATTGGATCAGCTTCCTCTGCAACCTCGGCCTCCACCTCAACGGTTTCTTTCGGACGAGAGGCGGTATACTCTTCCCCATGGAGAGTCCAGAATTTATACTGCTTCAGGAACCCATTACGGATCAGGTGCTCTCTGACAACCTCCCGTGTATAGTAATACCGGTTAGCACACTTCCTGCAAGGACAACTAATGTACCCACTGGGAAACCCACTGGTGAATGCAATAAACTGATTAATCCCCTCCACATACTCCGGGGACATCCTATTCGGCAAATCAATCCAACTCTTATCCATCTCGCTTAGAGTGTCTGTGGAGTCCCAAGAGGAAAAAAATGTCATTACTATAAAATGTAGTGCCATATGCAAAACACCTAGTCTTAAACTTTACCTCCTCATTATAGGGTGGTTGGTCCTATCCCATTCGAGAATACATGATCCAACTTGCACTCAACAACTCAATGCCGTTGTCCCCTAATTAGATAAAATTTCGGCAGCATGTCCGCGTGGTTCTCCAAGTACACGATACACAGACGACATTAGTCGTACCCTGTGTACGCACCCGGAGAACAACAGGACGTCAACCGAAACTTCATCTAACTCAGGACAGTACATGAGTTGTTGAATACAGGATGGATAATTGCATTCCCAAACTGTCCATACTGGACAATTCAAGAATCGCGTACGTCAATCCCCGCACGTTCATCGAAAGGACAACGAACCTGGTCAAAGACCTAATCCGTTACCTAAGGATGACCAAACAGGTGGCGTACGAGATTCTTAAACGGGTCTAAGTTTCACTAATATATGCAAATGAATAAAATAAAGTGGTTCTCAATGTCTGTTTGTTTTCTAACTTAGAATAAAGTATTTAGATGTTAGATTGGGCCTAGACAAGATTAGGGGTTTTATTGTAGTTACTAATTGAACTAATTAACTCTTATTAATTAACTACTGCTACTTGTGTAATTAATTACTATATTATTCGGTAAATTACCTAGAAACAATATTATAATATTATTGTTTGACCTAATTTTCTTATCGTATTCGTATTGAATTACACTGGGTCCAAGCAAGATGTTGAATTGGGCCCAGGCAAGATTAGGGGTTTTATTGTAGTTACTAATTGAACTAATTAACTCTTACTAATTAACTACTGTTGCTTGTGTAATTAATTACTATATTATTCGGTAAATTACCTAGAAACAATATTATAATATTATTGTTTGACCTAATTTTCTTATCGTATTCGTATTGGATTACACTGGGCCCAAGCAAGATGTTGGATTGGGCCCAGGCAAGATTAGGGGTTTTATTGTAGTTACTAATTGAACTAATTAACTCTTACTAATTAACTACTGCTGCTTGTGTAATTAATTACTATATTATTCGGTAAATTACCTAGAAACAATATTATAATATTATTGTTTGACCTAATTTTCTTATCGTATTCGTATTGGATTACACTGGGCCCAAGCAAGATGTTGGATTGGACCCAAGCAAGATTAGGGGTTTTCTTCTAATTAGAGTTAATTGGAGTTAATTATTGTTATTCCAAAAAATAACACTTCAATACATTATACGAAGATCAAATATACAACAAATAAAATAATACGATACAAATTAAATAAATTAACAATAAACAATTCAATATTTACTCATTATAACATAAATCAAACAATAGATATTAATTTTTTTTTTGTCTTATGCATCGATTCTTATTTAAAAGTATTCTTTTTATGAAAAAAAGTAATATGTTTAAAAGTTTACAAACTTTATTGTATTTAATTTATTAAAAAATCTATCAACTTTTACTAACTTTTTATACTTTTTTCAAACTATATATTATTTTTACATTAAACTATATATTAATTCTCATATTTTTAGTAGTATTATCTAACATTATAAATATCATAATATAATTTAATTTCCGTAAGGTACGTTAATCAATTTATTTATAAAAATTACCATATTGAGTGAAGATGTTAGCATTGCTTCAAAAACTCTCTCTACCCTTTGTCATTTTTTGTTTTTATAAAATTACAAAGTTAATTTTATAGTGAAGAACAATTAAAATTTGTTTTCACTCTCGTTTTTCTTTTCTATTATAAATATTTTATAATTTCATTACTTAATCTATTTTTGTTGCATCACATTAAAAATGAATTATTTTATTCAAAGATTTTATTAAACTAAAATTATTTTTGATAATTTTTTTTATAAGTTTATTATTGTTAAGTGTCGTTTTAAGAATTGGTTAGTTATAGTCAAGTTGATAGGTAGAGTTGAATATATATATATATATATAGTGGGAGAGAAATTTTTTAGTAATTTTTACTTTTTTTGACATTTGGTAACTCCTTAAAAGTTACTAAAAAATTTTGAAATTTTTTTCAACATTTTTACTAAATAATTAAAAGCTTTTAAAGAATTCTTATTTTTTACATACATAAAAAATGATATTTATGTATGAAAATTTTTTATTAAAAAAATTTATATTATAATTTGATTCCTCAAAAATTTTTAAAAATAATTAGTCTTATTAGAAAAAAAAACTAATATTGGTATATATAAATTTTGAATTAAAAAAATTTAAGTTATAAATCAATCTCTTTAAAATTTAGTCAATTACCAAAAAAAATCTCCTTAAAATTTTATTTTCTCTTAGTTGTTATATGATAGTGTTTAAATGGTTAAAAAAATAAATTAGTGAAAAAATAACATGTGACAAAATTTAATTGAAAGATATTAAAAATAGTTAATAAAAATTTTTAATATTTTTAATAAACTAAATACTCCTATATAATCTAAAATTTAAAATTCAATTGATTATACTATTTGTATATATATTATTTTATTTTTATTCATTAAATATAATTTTTTAAGCCCAAGTTTAACGCTCCAAAAAAATAGGTCACATGCATAATTTTCCAAGTATCACATATAATTTTCCAAGTATCCAAAAAAATTTTTCAAGTATCACAAGATGAATTTTATATGAATAATTTGATAATTAAAATCAAATGATATATTACTGGCATCAAGCTTAAAGAAGTAAATAGTCAAGAGTAGGAAATTTTTTATTTTTTCCCTTCAATATTTCAACTAATTTCATTTTAGCTATTTTATGATTCTAAAATATAAATCTATCACTTTTTATGAATTATTATTTTCCAATTAATTTACAAAATTTTTTGAATTTTGTAATGAATTCAAATAATAAATTGTAATTTGTATTAATTTTTTTCAAATTCTACTGATCGATTAGTTTTTAAATTACGAATTGTTAACTATACAAAAAAATTTTATTATCCAGAATTTGTTACTATGCCCACGGGGGCTAGATATTCGTTTTAGAGAGCAAATGGCAGACTAACAAATACAAAAAAAAAAATTAACTTTTGTCATTTTTAAATTTTTCCAATTTTAATAACTTCTTTTAATTTTTATAAATTTATACCAAACAATCAATTACCAACTAAAGTATTACTTTGTCATTCTCGCATGAAAAGTTACACGGCTCTATATTTCCCATCACGTTAAATTCATGTTTAAAAGAACAAAAAGTAATTTACTTTTGAATATCTAATGAAAAAATTAAAAGAAAAAGAAAGTAATAATCATTTTGGTGGTCACATTTTGACTTTTATGTCAAAATATTAGAGAGAGAAACTGTTAGAATGAGTTTTTGGGGTTCGTTCTCACGGATTTATGTCAGTTTTGTTGAAATTTATTAAAAAGTTATTGAGATTTGTAAAAAAAGTATTGGAATTTATAAAAATTTGTTAGGATATGGATAAAATGTATTAAAGAGTTTTAGAAATTTTCAAAAATTTAAATTTTTTTTATTTTTAGTAAATTAAACGCAGCCTAAATTATTTTGATCGAATTTAATTAATTTTAATTTCATTTTTTGCATTTCGTCTATTTTTTTCACCCAAATAACAAATACAATTGGGGTATTTAGTTTATTAAATTTTATCACAAATTATAAAAATTATCAATTTTTTTCGATTAAATCTCATCACGTGTTTTTTTTACGTCAAATTTTTAAATATTTTTTTCCCAATCCAAACACATACCAAAGCCGACGCAACCATTAAAAAGTTCTATACATTTTTTTTTACGCACTGCACAAAACACAACAATTTTTTCCACTAACTAAAATTTTCTTCTAAAATCTCTTTTTCTTTCTTCCAACATACCAATTTTTATAAAATAAAATTAAAAAACAGAATATTAAAAAAAACAGCAAATAAAAAATACAGAAAAAAAAAACAGCAAACAAAAAAAAAACAGAAAAAAAAAAAAGCAAATTAAAAAAAATTAAAAACAACAGCAACATACATAAAAAAAATATTACACAATACGCACATGAAATAAACAATTTAACGAGTAACTAAAATAAAAAAAATTAAACAAACAATAATACATACATGCATGTATAGATAATCATCAAACCCCCAACCACAAAAAACAAAAAAAAATTATTTACATTTATCCAACAATAAACATGAAAAATACAAAAAATAGAAAAAAAATTTCAAACTAAAAAAAAAAATCCAAACCTGGTACGGTGTAGTGTTGCCTTAACCTCAAAATAAACTACAATAAACAAAAAAAAAATATTAATGCATGTTTATGAGAGAGAGAGAGAGAGAGAGAGAGAGAGAGAGAAACCTCCGGCGACGGCTGGCGAACTCCGGTCCGGCACGGCACGGCAGAGGGGGGAGAGAAGACGGTAGAGGGGGGAGAGAAGAGAGAGCGCGGGGGAGGGAGGAAAAAAAGGGAGGGAGGGAGAAGAAAAAGAGGGAGGCGTTCTGCCGAATATAATTAGAGAATCAGCGACCGCTTTAAGCGGTCGCTAATACGGTCGCTACAACCATATTAGCGACCGCTTTAAGCGGTCGCGCGAATTTTTTCGTCGTCGATACCTTGCCGCACGGGATTAGCGACAGATGTTTAAGCGACCGCCATAAGCGGTCGCTAATACAATTATAGCGACCGCTTTAAGCGGTCGCCCGAGATTTCCATTCGCCAATTCCCCAATCTCTAGTAGTGCTGGGACTCTTTTGGACTCTTTTTAGTTTTCCTCAATTGGCTATAATTGTGTTATGCTAACATCCCACTCATGTTTTATATAATTGTAATTAAAATTTCTAATGCTAAACAATCCATTCATAATATGATAGTAATTTCTTACGCATGATGTTTGTTGTGGCGAAGTGATAAAAGAACTTGAAGCAGTGATCTCCTCTTTCTCTACAATGGTATTTCTCTCTGTGAGAAATCGTAGATGTGTCCAAGAATATATAACAAATGGAATCCAGATGCCTAGGGCTTTTGAAAACGTAGCCTAGAAACCAAAAGTCGCAAACTTCACAGGAAAAATTTTCCCATGGCCATTCTGTAGTTGTGATCTGGCTTCCTACACAGCCAATTTTTGAAAATAGGCTCTCAGTACTATCTCACAACTTGGAGAGCTCTTCCAGCGACTATCCCACGCTCATCTTATAGGCTTCTTACGAAGTGCCCTTTTACCCACTTTTCTAGTTTTGTAGTTTTTTAGACTTGTTTTGAGACTAACACACTTTGTTCTATCTTGAAACTCTAATGTCTTAGCCTTTGTCTAAGTTTACAAAGAATAGAACTCTATTTCAATTATGGATTTTTCAATTTACAGGTAAAATCCTTAACAATCTCCCCTTTGAATATTCCACATCAAAACACCATAATAAAAAATTTTCACTTGTTAAATCTTAGCACAAATACAAGTGGGGTCATAGAATTATTGCAATGATCAATGTGCTGTACATGTTAGTGAATTAACCTATAATGCTGCACACTCAACCAAACAAATCAAGTCATCATGTGGAATAAAAAATTATGAAATAAGTGAACTTTTAACAATTTCAACCATGGAAAAAGATAATTGTTAGGTTAATTATCTTTTATTAATGACAATTGTGAATTAAAATTCAAGTCTGTAAGTTTTGGAGTGTATTGAATCGAGTCGTTCATCGGTTCAAAGACATTTGTTTCAAACAACCTTTGTAGCAAGAACGGAGCTCCAAGGCAGTTCAAGGACTTAACATTCTATTTTTAGCACTGAAAAGGTGTTTAAACCAGGTTGCAGGAAAGGGGCTTGAACTTGGTTCGAGTAGGTATGCTTCTATTTTTAACGTTTAAAAGGGGCTCGAAGGGACTTTGAACCTTGCACAAAATTTTTGGTAAATTCTATGTTAACATACTTCTATATTAGGAATAGAAATAAATAACCAATATTCTGCCAAACCTAGGTTAACACTTTTTAAAACCACGAAACACATGTGCAAGAGGCATTCAAGAGTGTGAATAAAAAAGAACAACAATCGATTGTTGCGTCAAGGATTTAAGAATCAAGATTGTCTTCAGGCTGTAAGAGGTGTCATTTGGATTAAGAATGGGATCAATCACACAGGCAAAGATTTATTACTAGGACAGGTGTCAAGTTGAGTCATACATGGTAAACTTTTGTAATCTTTAATTTTTATAGTGCATTAGTTTTTAGGAAGAGTCACCTTACAGACTCGAGGTTTTTCTCTAGAAAGTGTTTTCTAGGGTTTCTCTCGTTAAATCTTGTGCCTTATTTATTTTCACTTGTGTGTGTTTGTATTTGAGGATTTTTCCATATTAGGTTTTTCAATTGGTATCAGGGTGGGTTACTTTTGATTTTTTTTTTAAATTTTTTATTTTTAGTGAGGTCCATATTTTAAAAAAAATTTATAGAGAATTATAGAGAAGGTGGGTCTTTTACTAGGCCTCATCTATTTAACGGAACCAATTATGCGTATTGGAAAATCAAGATGAGAGCTCATCTTCATTTTATTGATGATAGAGCTAAGGACTTTATTGAAAGGAGTTGGACTTGTCCTGTTAAGGTCTCAGCTGTTGATAAGAGTACCACCATCCCTAAACATATTTCTAAATGGGATAAAAGTGAGCTTGAAAGTAGTGGATGGAACAGGAAGGCAATGAATTCTATATTTGATGTGTCATTGTTGATGAATTCAGAAAAATCTTGACTTGTGTTATTGTTGAAGAGACTTGGGACATACTCCAAGTAACTTATGAAGGTTTTAGTATTGTTAAGAAGTCTAAACTTCTTAGGTTGAAATCTACTTTTGAAAATCTGAAAGATGGAGGAGGATGAAATTTTTGATCAATTTTATGCTAAGTGATAATGTTAATTCTTGTTTTGACATAGGTGTTATTATTCGTTCTTCTAATATTGTTAGTAAAATTTTGAGATCTATTCCAGATAGATTTTAACCTAAGGTTATTACTATTGAAGAGGCCAAAGATATTGAATCCCCAAAAGTAGAGGAATTGGTTGGCTTTCTTTAAGCATTTGAGTCTAATCTTCGCTCTTTGAAAAAAACATAAAGGTTTGGCTTTAAATACAGTGAAAGAAGGGGATGATGACGACTCAAATGAAGACATAGATGAATTTGTTATTCTTGCTAAAAAATTCAAAAAATCTTTTCAAAATTAAAAAATTGAACAAGTTAAGCAAAATAAATTTTGAGAAAAATAGGAAATAAAACAGCTCTTCAAAGAAATAAAATAATTTTGAAAGAAAAATTCTGAAAAAGGATCTAAGGAAAAAAACAATTCAAAACTGATGAAAGATATGAAGTGTATTAAATGTCAGGGTTTTGGACATATAGCTCAAGAATGTCCAAGAAGATTGAAGCGAAAAGGAAATTAGGTACATAAAGTGACATTGGATAACAGTGATAGTGAAGGGTCATCGGCTTCAGAGTCAAAAATTGAACAAAAAAATTTCATGGCATTTGCTGCAACTGTATAAAGCTTGAAGAATGGAAGCACTAAAAGTAATGCTAAAATAAGTGAAGCTGAAGATTTAGATGATGAGGACTTGGATCTTCAAGAAACATACTATAAATTGTACAAACAATATCACAGTGTTAAAACAAAAAGAGATGTTGAATGTAACAATAAAGTTAGGAGAAAAAGAAAAAAAGAAACTCACTGCTAAGATTGAAGAGCTTTTTAAGAGAAATTCTGCAATCGAAGTGAGAATTGTGTTCTAGCTTAACAAACCTGAAAAAAGTCAAACCTTATAAAGAGAAGCAGTAACAGAGAATGAGAAACTCAAGAGCAAAGTCTCTTGAATTTGATTTAAAAACTGCTAAATTACCTTTTACTAAATTTGATTGAGGATCTAAAGAATTGAATGAAATTTTGAGTGTTCAAAGATCCTCCAAGAACACTGCTGGGCTGGGATATTGTTAGGAATCATATTTAAAATTGACAAATCCATGATCAAACAAAGAGTTTTTGTAATAGTTGAACTTAGTATAGGCTAAGTAGAAGTATAAAGGTCTTAAGAAAACAATTTTGTATAATCTTGGAAGTCTGGAAAAAGCCAAACAAAGTCAAATTGTCAAAATATAGGAAGACTGCAGGAAGGTCGTAGGTGCCTGCAAGATAATGCCGAGAGCTAAATTTTGAAAATTGGTTGTGCGGGAAGATCGCACTGATTCCCAGCATCCCTGCGAGAAGGGAGGGGGAAGGCCTTGGGAGCGAGCTTTCCACGAGGCTTATTTTTGAGCTTTCTAAAGTTCTATTTTGAAACTCGTGCATCCAAGGTTTTAACATATATTCACTAGACGTGTTTAAGGTTTGATACACAGAGAGAATAATCATCAGATTGTGAGCCAGACAGTTCTATTATTCTCTCAACTACTTAATCGAAGATATTTGCATCTGTATGATTCAAAAAGGTTTGAATCTTTGAGCGCTGAGGATTCAAAAAAGAGTTGCTGAGAATTTGGTGTTGTGCCTTCGAGGAGTTGGAGGGCTTTTGTTAACGAATTGGTGAATCGAGGAGTCGAGCAAAGTCAACAAAATAGAGTTGAGGAGTCGAGTCTATTAAGAGGTTAAGTTTGTAATAAATGTTTTTGTTTTCAGTGAAAGTTTTTGAGGAATTCCTTGTGTGGGTTTCTTCGTTTTATTTCTGTTATTCTTTATTCACTGCTTTGTGATTGGATTGATTGATTGGGATATCTAGCACTTAGGAGATCACGAAGTTTTAGATATGATGGAAAGTCAAAGAAGAACGTGGAGCTTGAGTTCATCACATCAAGTTCAAAATTTTTGAAAAATAAGCTTACATTAGAGAAAAAGCTTAAATAGAAAGTAACACTGAATACTTCTGTTACAAAAAATAAGTCTCTACCCTCTAGTGCAAAACTCAAAAATATATATGTATATATATTTTAATAATAGGAGGGAAAAGAATCAAGACTTCCATTCAACAAAAACATTTCAAGAGCCTTTACCCACTCATAGTAGATTCATTCTTATTTGTCACCATTGTGGTTGTAAGGGTCATATCCGACTTAACTGTCATAAGGTCTATAGTTTACCTAAAAGTTACATTGATGGAAGGTTTGAAAAGTCTTAACTTCAAAACAAATAAAATAATTTTCTATCAAATAGATTTCAAAGGCTTTTGAAAGAGATTGAACATTTGACTCGAGAGATAAAAAATTTTTGTAATTTCTCTATAAACCAAAATAGGACAAATGAGAGAATTTCTTCTTATGCTCCTAAAAAGCATGTTTTCAAGTCTGATCAAAGTTTTCACAAGACTAAGAGAACTCCATTTTATGCTTCTAAAAATTATTATTAGAATTTTCATAAGACTAGACGTACTTGGGTTCGCAAGTCTGAGTCTACCTATCACATTATTCTTAGTGATGGAAAACTTAGAAGAATAACATGTGGTACTTTGATAGTGGTTGCTTTAGACACATATATAGTGACAAAAGTATGTTTATGTTTAATTTTTTTCCAATTCCTAGTGAAAATCTGTACCCAAGGTCAATATCAACTTTAGGTATAACAATTCCAGTAAACTTTACACATAGTTATTTGCATTTATCTTTCATTCTTGTGTACATTTTTTTCGATAATGACTTGGTGAGTATTATCATGCCTTTGGGGTGCCTTCCTAAACACTACTTTAGATATTAGTACTTCTTGAACTATCATATGTGTATTACTTATAGTTTATAGTTAATCCAACACCATGTCTACAAGTTCTTTATATGTTTAGAAGAATTTATTCTACAGCCAAACTTGTTGGAAATGGCTACCATAAGGAATAGAGTGAAATCACTGGCACCTATTCAAATTGAAGTGTAAAAGTTACACTCAGTGAATGAAACCAAGATGGTTACCTATCCTCAGTGTAAATAAAAGCCACCAAACCATAGTAGACTAAGGAAAGTTATGTTGAACATTGCAAATTTATGGAAAAATACATTTCGACTATTTAAAAAGAACTATGGCAATAGGTGAGCTTGTAGGAAATTTTCTAACATAAAGAGTAGCTTCTAGATAGTGGTGTAAGTGATAGGAAATTCTACTCTTCCAATACACTCTTGATAGTCTTGAGTGCTTTGAACAAATTGTCATGAGTTTCGCACCTATTGCACAGGAATTTGTTTCCTATTAGTGTGATATTCATTCATCTGCGTATTCATAATTGCTAAAAGGTTTTTCAAATTTGATTGTGCATGTTTGTCAATTAGTTTTTCTTCTTTGGTTTCATGATATGACTTATTCCTTGCTTTTATATTTGCTTATCTTCATAATTTTTAATTAAGATATTAAGTGAATATTCTTAGAAACGTTTCCATGGGATAACCTATTTTAAGCTTACTCTTTAAGGTTGTTTGGTTTTAGAGATTTTAGAATTAGTGTTTGAACTGTTGACATGGACATGATTGCAAATGTATTCTTGGTGGAGTTTTTATTTTTATATTTGATTTTTCTTGAAAATTGTATGACAAAAATAGGGGAGAATTGGTTGAATACCTGTTGTTTCTTGTCGAAATGACACCATATTCTTACTTCGTATATGTCTTAGACTAACAATTTTAGTGCAGGCCATTTTTTTTTTGGACTTTTGTTTTCAGCTAATCAAGGACTTGATATTGAGGGGGAGATTCCTAAAATTGGTATTTTAGAGTTGTCTCAATGTTAATTCTGTTTGGGTTTTTGTTTATATCTTTGCCACCCAATTGTTAAGTGAGAGATTATTAGGTTAGTTATTTTTTTTAATATTGGAGTCAAAATTTGAGTCTGTAAAGTTTTTGGAGTTATTGAATCAAGTTTTTTTGGTCGAGTTATTCCTCGGTTCAAAGATGTTTGCTTTAAACAACTTATATAGTAGGAAGGGAGCTCGAAAGTAGTTTAAGCACTTAGCATTCTATTTTTAGCACTGGAAAGGTGCTTGAACCATGCTGTAGGAAAAGGGCTTAAACCTGGTTCGAGCGCGTATGCTTTTGTTTTTAGCGCTCAAAGAGGGATCTAAGGGATTTCGAACCGTGCACAAAATTTTTGGCAGATTATGTGTTAATACACTTCTATATTGGGAACAGATATAAATAGCCAATATTCTACCAAACCTAAGTCAATTCTTTTGAAAACCAAGAAACATATGTGCAAGAGGCATTCAAAAGTGTGAATCACAATGAACAATAATCGATCATTGCTTCAAGGGTTTAAGAATCAAGATTATCTTTGAGCTGTAGGAGGTGTCGTTGGGGTTGAAGAATAGAATCAATCACAAGAGTGAAGATTCATTGCGGGTTCTAACAAGCGAGATGTACTTAGACTAGGATGGGTGTCAAGTCGAGTCATGTATGATAAACTCTTGTAATCTTTAATTTTTATAGTGGATTGATTTTCAGGGATAGTCACCTCATACACTTGAGGCTTTCTCTAGAAAGTGGTTTCCAAGGTTTCCTTTGTTAAATCTTGTGTCTCATTTATTTTTGCTCGTGTGCGCTTGTATTTAAGGATTTCTCCATTTTAGGTTTTTTAATAATCAATAAATATCTATAAACGTCCATATCATTCATCCATTAAATTAAAAAGTTCATTATTAAGTTTATAAAAACTTACATACCCCAAAATTCAATTCACGTCAACTAATCTCCCCCTTTTGACATGAATTGACAAACATATATAAAAATAAATAATATAAACACAAAATCACTGGCCATCATCATTACCAACATTACCCCCAAAATCTTAAAAGAAATCATCGACAAGTAGGTCACCAAACGAGTAGCTAGCTACGATTATATTCAGTTATATGGCAGTGAGAATGAAGTGCATCTTATCCTGCTTGGTGTCCATCTCATCCTGTATGGCTTGAAGAGTGGAGAATCCATCAAAGACCTCGATATAAAAGGGTCACTGCTCCCTTATATCTTGGCCACCATTACTTCAAATTAAATTGAGGTTATATAGGAACAAGAAGTTGGGATCCGAGCCTAATGGGATTAATGAACTAGATGCACCACCTATATGAGATGGAATAGATGGAGGGATAATTGATTGATGAGAATGAGTGTGACTTCAACGAGCAGACATGTAATCAATAGAATTTGGCATCTTGATGAGTCAAATATTAAAAGGAGCAGAGATGCCAAAAGACAATAGATGATGATTGATAAAAATGCCAAAGGGTATAAAGTTAGAGTGACTCGTAGACATGGCCGGTCAAGATGGTATTAATAATATGCCCTTGACGCTAAAAAATACTAGTGATATGAAAGGTGAGATCAACAAAATTCATGACGAACAAGTGGATAATCATATTTATCTTAGACAATTCTTTGTGGGGAATTGTCTCTCCTAACTACTTTACCCAAGCCTCGGTTAGAAAATAAGCAATCTCATGATGCAGTGGATCACCCTCATCCAATATAGACTTAAAATCAACCTGAGAAGGTCAAGGAATATGAAGGGTCTTAGCTATAATAACAGGGGTAATCTCAATAGGGGTAGACCTAACATATGAATGAAGTACCCTAGGCTCTAGATTAGTAAGATGCATGTTCACATAAAATTCCCTGACCAACTCTCTAATGGCATAATTTTGGTAGCTTCTAGAGGTACCACAGTAAGAAGCATATTTAGTCTGACCCAAGTAAGCAAATGACGCTTAATGACAAGGAAATCACGAAGTATAATTCCTCACCAAATGATAATAAGCTGAAACTTAAACACGTCTAGTTTAAATTTATGTGAGTCCTAGTCATTCCTACTTATATTCCTATGCTTACTTGTGATTTTAACAAGCATGATGATACTAGAAAATTCAACACAATGATAGAAGAAACGATGAGCATACACAACTTAGATCAACAATAAGTAGACAAAATGGACATAGGGGGAACCAATCAACTAGGGAAACAAGACAAAGAGAGGGAACTTAGCTAGCAAAAAAATAAATAAATAAATAAATAAATAAATAAATAAATAAAAATAAAAATAAAAATAAAAATAAAAATAAAAACTAAGAAAAGCTGAAGACCAAACCTTAGAAGAGATAAGGTGCCAGAAAACATATACAAGGGAGTTGATTGAAGATTGCAAGTGCCAAAGATTGAGAACCCAAAGTATTGTTAGAGAAGTGGAAGCAAAATGTTAAGAAATTGACTTAGAAATATCAAAAAAGGACAACAGTCGCAGGAAGATCACTCCTGTATGGATCTCGTGATCTTTTAGTGATGATCTCATGCTTTTTTTGCACATTGATTCAAATCGACCTCTATATCTTCCTGCAGATCAGGGATCTCTTGTAAGTTCTATTATCTCAAACACATAACTAAAACTTGAATTAAACTAATCACCATACATAAATAGCAACGAGTAAGAACGTAAAGAGTCACCTACTATTTGTGTCATGAGTTATTCACATGAGCCATTAAAGTGGTCAAATGCCAGTGATGTGTGTGAATTCAAGTTCAGTGCAACATGAATAATCTTTGACACAAATACACAAAAAGTTCAACTGGATGCTTATATTGGACCATAAATTAATTGTGAGTTAACATTTTGCATTTTCAATTATTTTTCCCAATTGTCAATTTTCAACTGTACTTTATTTTTTTATTTCCACCTAAGCTTTTCAGAATTGTTTTTATTTTCACCTTTTTGTCCTATTTGGCTTGGTGGTTTTCACACATTTATGGATAGGTAACCTTTTTCCTATATTGTATTTACCAAGAGGGTGGTTATTTTGATAAATGACATATAAATAGGATGGCTTCACTCTATTCCACTGGCCTTTCCAAGTAATTCTAGGAGCGACTGACATTACTTTCCCGGGCTCCCAGACACATAAGGGCATGGGCCCAAGCATGGGTATGCACATAGGGTTCCCTCTCCATGCGCCCAGGTTTCTCTCTATGGCCAAAAATTAGCTAAGTATTGGACCTTATTTAGTTTTAGTCCCAAATTGATCAATGAAGTCTACTAATCCATTATTTTACTCACATTAATTCTTTATTGCATCATATTCATGTCCATGATCATCAATTAATTTAATATAGAAACTCGAGCTATTACATCCTCCTATCCTTGTAAAAGTTTCGTCCTTCAAAATTGAGATAATTGATACGAAACTCAAATTAATAAAATAACTACGGGTATCGCATCTGCATCTAGGACTCACGCTCCCAAATAGACTCCTCAATACCATGATGTTTCCGTAACGCCTTAACTAGTGGAATTATTTTCCCACGAAACACTTGATCTCTTGAATCCAATATCTGAATCGGTCTAACCACGTAAGTCACGTCAGAATATACCTCCATCTCAGTCCAATCCAGTACATGCGTGGGATTTGAAATATATTTATGAAGCATAGATACGTGAAACACCTTATATACTCATGACAATTACAACGATAGTGCTAAACGGCACGTAACTTCTCCAACCCTGGCCAATATCTCAAAAAAGCTAATGTACTTTGGTGATAACTTCCCATGCTAACCAAACCAAAATTGGCCCTTTCGTGGTGAGACTTAAAAACACATGGTCTCTCACTTGAAACTCCAAAGGTCCATTTCTGATCTGCATAACCCTTTTGACAATTGTGCACTGTCTTCAACCTCTACCTGATAACTATATTTTTCTCATTTGTCTCTCGAACTAACTCTAGCCTAACTAATACTATCTTTCTAACTTGTATCTAATAGATAGGTGATCTATATGGCCTATCATACAAGGCTTTGAAAGATTTCATCTTAATATAAACTTGGTAAGGGTTATTATAGGCAAACTTCACTAACAGCAAATGGTCCTCCTAACTGCCCTTATAATCCAACACATAAGCTTGAACCATATCCTCCAAAATCTAAATTGTGCGCTCTGATTGCCCATTGGATTAGGGATGATAAGTGGCACTGAAACACAGCTCAGCTTCCATAGCCAATTGAAAACTTTGCTAGAATCTGGAGGCAAAATGGGGGACAACGAACACCGAAGTCCCATGAAGTTTCATAATCTTCCTGATATACAATCTATCCAGAACATCTATTTATTTAGTCATTCAAATTGGTAAGAAATGAGCCAACTTCATTAGACGATCCATAATCACCCAAATAACCTCATAACCTTTCTTGGTATTAGATGATCCTGATACAAAATCCATATTTATATTTTTCCATTTCCATTCAAATATTGGTAACGGCTATAATAATCTTGTAGGCCTCTGATGTTATGCCTTAACCTGCTAATAAGTTAGACATCTACTAATAAACTCTACTACGTCTTTCTTTATAGTAGCCAATAAAACTGACGTCTCAGATTATGATACATCTTGGTACCTCTTAGATGTACTGCTAATTGAGATGATGAATCCCTCATGGCATCTCCCTAAACAGATAAAGACTCTGTCCTAAAATCTCACCACATAATTGTCATCTATTACCTATCCTAACATAACCATTGGACCTCGTACCTTTACCCAGACATCTTTTACCACCTCATCTATCGTTTATACCTTAATCACCCTTCCAATCAGTTCCGACTAAACAACTGAAGTATATATAGTCACTTGTTCACTATCATCTTTTAATTCTAAATCAAACTTACTTAAGCCTCCCATTATCTAATAGCAAAACTCACTATGATGCAACGAGTTTTCCTGCTAAGAATGTTTACAACTACCTTAGCTTTACTTGGATGATGGTATAAGTCAAAGCCATAATGTTCTACATATTCCATCCATATTTTTTGTCTCAAGTTTAGATTCTTTTACGTGAAAATATATTTCAAATTCTTGTGGTCTGAAAATAACTTAAACTTTTTACCTTACAGGTAATGCCTTTAACTCTTTAAAGTGAAAACCACTATTGCTAGTTCCAAATCATGAACCGGGTAATTTTACTCATAAGTCTTCAACTATCTTAACTTATAAGCCACTATCTTACCATTTTGCATCAAGACACAACCTCATCCTTCTCTTGAAGCATCACAATACGCCAAATAACCTGCATTCCTCTCTAGAATGATCAATACTTGTGTAGTAGTCAACCATTTTTTTATCTCTTGGAAAGATTTCTCACAAGCATCATCCCATACAAACTTAACTCCCCATCGGATTAGCTTAGTCAAAGGAGCAGCCATCCTAGAGAAGTCAAGTACGAACCTTTAGTAACACCTTACCAATCCTAGGAAACTATGAATCTCAAACAATATAAAACAGCCTCAACTTTGGATGGATCCATAGCTACTCCCTCCTTAGAAACCATATGTCCAAGGAACATCACTTCCTTGAGCCGAAATTCACACTTATTCAACTTAGCATACAATTAATGATTCCTCAAAATCTGTAACACTGATCTCAGATGCCTTTCATGTTCTTCTTTTGACTTGGAGTAAATTGACACATCATTAATATATACCATCACAAACTTGTCCAGATAATCCTTAAATATCATGTTCAACAAATCCATGAATATCGTAGGAGCATTAGTTAGACCGAATGGCATCACTAGGAACTCTAATGACGATACGAGTCTTGAATTCCATTTTAAGAATATCCTCTTGCCTCACCCTTAGTTGGTGATACCCAAAGCTGAAGTCAATCTTTAAAAACACCAATGAACCCTTCAATTGATCAAATAAATCATTAATTATAGTAATGGGCACCCATTCTTGATCGTCACTGACCGTCCCTGAAATGTGTTCGGGTTCTACTTCTCAAGTGTAAGAGGGTGGTCGTAGTCTTACTCGGTGAGAACCGAGGTCATCTCCACAGGGAGGGCTTTGTTAAAAACTCTAGACTTGTTTTCTTTAGTTAGTAGGTGACTCTAATCTGATCTATACTATGGTTGGAATTTTAGGGAAGGTTGATAATGGTTTGGGTTGAGAATGGTGAAGTGAAGGAATTGTGATTCTAAATTAAGGTAAAAACACTACAAATAAAATAACTAAGACAATCTTGGCTTCGAACCAAATCCGGTAGTGGGATAATGATGGTTTACTCAAAAGCATTTGTAACTCAACCTAACAAACGCACATGCAATGCTAGGTCGGAAGATATTTCATTAAAACTCATTTTATGGAACTCAAGGTAAGCGGAGGCTTTTAAAATTAGTTTCGGACTCATCGGGACATTGAATCAAACACCTAGTATGCATAAGCGTTAACTCGTAACCAGGCTTCGATTGTAACATGGATGAATTGATTTCTTAAGAAAACCTCAAGTTATGGTTTTATGAAAATAGGTTCCAAATCACCGAGCCATTGAACCAACCACTTGATGTGCACAAGTGGCCAATCGTAACCAAGCTTTGGTTATAACACAGGTGATTGATTTCGTAAGTAGACCAAATTTGGGTTTTGGAAAATATATTTCTAACTTACTGGGACATTGAACCAAACACTTGGTGTGCACAAGTAAAAACTTGTAACCAAATGATGGTTGTAACACAAGTGAGTTGATTTCGAAAGAACCTTAGCTCACTATGAAATTTCAATTAGAAATCAAAAGTATGTTTCATTGAAAAGAATATTTTACATTTGAGTTCACCAAACTACTACACCACCTTCAATGGCTTGAAGCCAAGAACAAACCCTAGCCTAACATAATTGAACTACGAAGAGGAAAATAAAGTTGCACACCATCCATTAATGTAAAATGAACAAATACGAAGTAAAAATGAAAGATGAAAAGCAGAAACGAAATACTATGAAGTCAAAGCGAAAGACGAAAATCACAAATGAAATACTACAAAGTAAAAACGAAAGACACAAACGAAGTACTACAAAGTAAAAGCAAAAGATGAAAAACAAAAATGAAGTACTTTAAATTGAAAATATTGAGAAGAAAGAAACTTACACATAAACCCTAAAGCAAAAATAACATAAACTCTTCGAACAATCCAAAATAAGATGAAATAGCTAACGTAGGGTTAAAGGTCTAAAAAAAAAGATCCCCATTACATCAGAAATTATCTTATTTATAATGGTACATAACTCAAGGGTAAAATTGTAAATTTATAATTCAAACTTTATCCTAAAAGTTTGCTGGAAGAGTCGTCAAGGGCGCCCAAGGTAGGTGTGGGGTGCCTATGGCCTAGTTGTCCAAAGGTGTTTGATGAAGTCCTCAATCAACTGCTCCAAAACCTCCTCTCGATGGGCGCCCATCTGATTCACAGTGGGGCGCCCATGGTGAGTGCACTCCAACTGTTTGACAAAATTCTTCTGAGAACCAGCTTTTCTGCCCAAATCATGCTCTTGGTGGGCGCCCATCTGATCCATGGTGGGATGCCCATGCTACCAGTAGGGCGCCCATGCCTCTCCACCTTCGTCCACAACTTTGGTTCCTTGCTCTTTTAGCTCTTCTTTTCATCTTTCTACCTCAAATGAAACACTAAACACCTATAAACATCCACAAGTATGTAAATCAGCTCACTTCATCATAACTTATGAGATTTATGTATCTAAAACACTTAAAACCAATTACAAAATCATGGTGAAATAACATTATATGTGCTCAATCAGTCACTCTATTCATTTTTCTGTAATCAATATATATCCTTAATATTCCATCATTCTTTGCTGCAAACAATATGGTATACCCTTAGGCGATGTACTCTGTTTGATAAACCCCTCAACCAACAAATCCTCTACCTGTTTCTTTAACTTTGCCAACTCTATTAGCGCTAACCTCTATGGAGGAATGGAGATGGGTTATGTGCCAGACACCAAGTTAATACGAAACTCAGCTTCTTGTTCCAGCAGCAAACCAAAAATTTCTTCTGGAAACACCATTGGGAATTTATAAGCAACTCTAAGCAATCTACCCCCATGTTTCGTATCATAATCTTTTATAGACATATATGCAAACAAACTACACAAATCCACTCATCCCTACCCATCTAAAGATGACATGACCTACGAACTATGTCGATCAACAAAGAAATGAACACGATCACCTTCTGAGGTAAACAACGCCACTCATCCTTTAGTGCAATCAATCAACACCTGACAGATTGTACACCGATCCATACCAAGAATTACATAAAAACTTCTCATATCTAATACAATCAAATCAAAAACTGAATGGTACTCTCCACCATTAATGCCATCTTTAATTACCAACTCACATTTGTTACAAATCCTAATCAACGAAGAACATCCCGCTATGGGTGTTTCAACATGCAACGGTAGAACTAATTGACATACATCCACCCCTAATGCAGTAACAACTGATGCCATAATGAAAGAATGTGATGCTCTAATATCAATCAATATTGTAGCACTAGAAGCATAAAGAAGAAAAGTACTCTAGTTACTATTGGTTCTGCTAGGGACTCCTGCTATGCCACCATAAAGACTCTTCCTTGTGTCAGTGCATTGGGTGGTCTACTAACTCTCTGTCCCTACTGGGCCATTTTCTGTGGTTGCTGCTAGACTCCACTCTACACACTGCCTTGAGACCAAGCCTCTATTGCCGATGCTACTGCTGAAATGATTGGGAAGGTGATGGACGACGACTCTAAACTATCCTATCTGCTGAGTCCTCTCTCCTACCCCACTTTACTTCTTTAGGCAAAACCTCTGAATATAACCCAATTGACCACAACCATAACATATTCTGATATTTCTACTCTATCTACTCTTTGCCATTTCTATCTGCCCAAACTGCCCCTTCACCCTGATGACTCAAAACTCTTATGTCCCGGCTATCGACAATTAAAACATACTATCTGCCTTTGGGATAACCCCTCAGATACTCCAAATTAGGGACACGCTAAACTTCCTTGATAAAAATACTGAACATGCAGCGTTGATGAACTACCCTTTTATCCATTTCTACTACCATTTTTCTATTGTGCTCCTGAACCTTTGCCATGGCGGCCATCTTGAGTACTTCATGTTTTGGTCATGTTTCATTCTACTGTCACTGTCCAATTGATCAAAGCCTCATAATCTTCCAACCGAAGCGACACCATCTAGTTTCTCAACGTTAGCTTCAATCCATATTCAAATCTCCCACACGTAAGATGTGTAATCGAAACAAGCTATGGTGTATAACTTTAATAAATCTAAGAACTTTCTCACGTAACCAAATATTGACATAGAACTTGAACTGCTCCAATAAAACTAATTAAATTACCTTCCAACTGTAAGAGGTGTAGTATAGTTTAATCTTAGTGAAACTAGGTATCAAATTCTTAGGGCAGCTAATGTTTCTGATCTCTAGATTTTCTAAGTTATGCTATTCTAGGTTTCTGTGTACAGGAAAGTAAATTAGGTTTGAGTTATCAGAATTTTGAATGGTTGATTCTAAAGACTTAACAAAAAATTAAATTAAACACTCAAAGTAATAACAAAAATTAAACGATATAAATAATCCAACTAAACTAGACAAAAGAAATAAAAGAAAACAAAGCAAGCAATGAAAATAAAGTCTCAACAAATAATTAAAATATATTAATTCAACTTATAAATCTAGGTAGGTTATTTATTTTCAATTGAATGCACATTTGATCTCAGTTTAAGTTTTATGTTTTGGAAAAATAAACCAGAAGATATTTTCATTAAAATAAATTTACCAAAGCTTAGTTTTAAATTCATGTTTAGGAAAGAAAAACTAGAAAAAGTACTCTATTATTCCATCTTTGCTCCAAACTCAATTTATCTGATTTAAAAATATATCTATTTTATTCATATAATAACATTAAGGATTTTAAGAAAATGTGATTGATATTATATGTTTTCGAAAGTTTTTGATTCAAAATAAAATAGCTTAGAAGAAATAGAAATTCTAACATGCAAGTTTAACCTTGCATGTAAAGTTTTCTTGGCATTCAGTCGATAAATAATAACCTACCCATCATTGATGGCTTGAATCAAGAAATAAAGTCTAGCCTAGTATCATAAAAAATAAACAAAAACAATAAAAAGAAAGGATTGAAATCAACAAAATAGACTGCATTAAAGAGACCTAGAAATTTAATCAATTCTTTAAAATGTTTGATGAATAATCCTTGGATCCAAGGTATGAATGGTTCAAAATGATATAAAAGAATCAAAAACTAAACCCTAAGAAAACTCTGTAAATTGGATATGAACGGTTCTCTCAAAAATCTATGTAATAAACTCTACATATACATCAAAACCCTAAGCTAAAACAAAAAATACAGATCAATTCTTGACCGCAGCATCCGGACGGCAAGAACAAAAATCCAAACTTAAAAATTTCCTAAGTGTCAAACTATTTGGCTACTAGAAAATAGTGTCGGGAAGCTATATTATCATCTAGATGGTAAGAAAAATTTTTGATTTCTTCATTAGTTTCTTTAGTTTCTTCCATAGTTGCTTTGCTGTCATCCTAACTGAGTGTTTACATCTCTGGACTTTAATGGTGGAGAAAATTTCATCCTTGTTATCTTTTTCATCCTTGATATTCTCATCATTTTTTGTCGTTTCTCTATATTTTTAAAAATAGAAACTATTAGAATACAAAGTAAATAAAATCTCTACTAATTAATCAATGATTGCACATTTTAGGACTAAATTTGGGTTTTGTAATTGCACTTTTCACGTATAATCACTCCCCCCAACTTTGGTGTTGCTAGTACCTAGCAATGCAATGTCCTAATTAAACCACCCACAAACTCCCACAACTAGTTTTTAATCAAATACCAATTAGTTAGAAAAATGTTATGGATTAAATTCAATAACAAGCAAGTGACATCACTCAAAAATCGAATAAACCTTTCCATTGACATATCAAACTCAACCAATTTCAACCATTCAAACTTAAATGTATTAATTCATATTATTTACTTAAACCAATTGCCAAATATAACTAAAAAATAGTGGCTTTGACTCTAAATCTTACCAGGTTAATCATTCAACAAATAAAATCACTCTAATAAGGTTCACACTAGGTTTATGCTAGATTACAAAGGCAAGTTTATGAAATGAACCTCAACAAATCAAGGAAGAATTAGAACATATGTAAGAGTGAAAATAGCTTCATGGAAGAATGTATCAATGCATAATTCAAGATAACTTTATTTGATCACACAACTTAAACCAATGCTCATTCAAAATGTCTTTCACCTAAAGTCCATTAGGTCTTTAATAGGTTGTAACTTGGACATGGGGTGCTTGGTTAACAAATGAATGATAAAAAATTCAAAACGCATGTCTTAGGGAATTAAAGAATAAAGTTCTTTATATTTCATTCCTTCCCCCTGCCCCCCAACTTCTTTCTTTTCAACTCTAGAATGCCAAAAATTGAAACTTTACTTTTTTTTTTTTGTTCATGGAACTGATACTAATGAACTCATGAAATGTTGTCCCAATATATATATGTTATTTAATTGCTAATTCTTATTAATGTACAACAATTATGAGACGGTTGTGAAATTCACTTAAAGGGTGGAGGATCCTCAAGATCCCACGTTTCAACCATAGCCACGAAATTCTCTAGATACTGACCAACCCTGAAATGTGTTAGGGTTCTACCTCTCAAGTGCAAGAGGGTGGTCGTAATCTTACTCGGGGAGAACTGAGGTCATCCCCACAGGGAGGGCTTTATTAAAAACTCTAGACTTGTTCTTTTTAGTTAGTAGGTAATTCTAATCTGATCTATACTATGCTTGGATTTTTGGGGAAGGCTGATAATGGTTTCGGTTGAGAATGGTGAAGTGAAGGAATTGTGATTCTAAATTAAGATAAAAGCACTACAAATAAAATAACTAAGACAATCTTGGCTTTGAACCAAATCCGGTAGTGCGATAGTGATGGTTTACTCACACACATTGATAACTCAACCTAGCAATCGCACATGCGTTGCTAGGTCGGAAGATATTTCATTAAAACCTAATTTATAGAACTCAAAGTAAGCAGAGGCTTTTGAAATTAGTTTCAAACTCATCAGGACATTGAATCGAACACCTAGTATGCACGACCGCTAACTCGTAACTAGGCTTCGATTATAACATGGGTGAACCGATTTCTTAAGAAAACCTCAAGTTATGGTTTTATGAAAATAGGTTTCAAATCACCGGGCCATTGAACCAACCACTTGGTGTGCACGAGTGGCCAATCGTAACCAAGCTTTGGTTATAACACGAGTGATTTGATTTCGTAAGAAATCCTTAGTTTGGGTTTTGGAAAATATATTTCTAACTCACTGGGATATTGAACCAAACACTTAGTGTGTATAAGTAAAAACTTGTAACCAAGCAATGGTTGTAACACAAGTGAGTTGATTTCGAAAGAACCCTAGCTTACTGTGAAATTCCAATTAGAAATCAAAAATATGTTTCATTGAAAAGAATATTTTACATTTGAGTTCACCAAACTACCACACCCCATTCAATGGCTTAAAGCTAAGGACAAACCCTAGCCTAACATATTTGAACTTCGAAGAGGAAAATAAACATGCAAACCATCCATTAATGTCAAATGAACAAGTATGAAGTAAAAACGAAAGATGAGAAGCAAAAATGAAATACTATGAAGTAAAAGCGAAAGATGAAAAGTGAAAACGAAAAACTATGAAGTAAAAGCAAATGACGAAAAGCAAAAATGAAGTACTTTAAATTGAAAATATTTAAAAGCAAAAAACTTACATGAAAACCCTAGGAGAGAGAAAGTGAAAACACCATATGAAACCTCAACTAAACCCTCATGCCTAAACTTAATGTAGTTCTCTTTTTTAAACGTAAGGTAAAAGTCCCCTCTAATGTTAGCAATCACGCCTATTTATAGGCTTACAAACATTAAGGGTAACAAGGTAAATTTACAATTCAAAAATAATATTTAAAATATGATAGAGGAAGGTCACGGGTGCCCAAGGTGAGTCCAGCCCAAAAAGCCTCGGTGGGCGCCTAACTGATGTTCTAATGCAATGGTTCATTCAAATAGCTTTCTGCCTCTGAATTCCCATGCAATTTTGACCCTGAAGCTGACAGATTCGGGCTTTGGCTAAAGCACAAAAATTGTAGCCCTTCGAGTCTTCTTTCCAACGCAAAAAGAATCAGGTCAATCAAAGTTATGAGTAGAAAGTTATGATTAAAAGACTGACAGGGTATCCAGTAAAGTTGAGCCTCGGTGGGCGCCCATGGTTTCACTCAGCCAGGCGCCCAACCTCTTGTGCGCCCAACACTCGTGTGCCCATGGTGCTTTTCAAGAAAACTCCTATGTGATCCCTCCTCTATACATGCCCAAGGTTTTGCTTAGCTGTGTGCCCAAGGATGACTTGTTCAATCTAGAATTGCAACTTTAGGCTCTAACTTGACTTTCTTGAGTTACGTTTCTCCATTATCCTACAAAACACACAAAACATAAAAATAATAAAAATAAGATAAAAGTGCATTTTACTTGATAAAACGTTAAAAAAAAGAGTGTGAAATGAAACTAAAAATAGCAATGATTGTATGTAATCACACCCCCCAACCTAGACATTACTAGTCCCTAGGAATGGAAATAATTATGACAAAAAGAACATGAACATGTACCAAGTAAAACCACATTATTCAATCTGAAAAAAAAAAACTACTAATTCTAACCAAAAAGGAGGTCCATTTTCGTAGGAGACACACGGCCACACGTAGCGTGTGAGGCAAGCCCTTTAAACCCCTAGGTTCCCCCTAGTGGACGAGTAAGGTCTCGTGAGGTTTTGCAGTGATTCTAAACACAAACATCTATGGTTTGGCCTCAAGATGTCAGTGGGTGATTAAGATAAAAAATGAATCAAGCTCAAGTCTAACAAGTCACAAAACCCAAATATCGTGTATAATTCCTAAGTGCTAAGCATAAATGTATGGACTATCAAAGTAGAAAAAACATGTGTGCAAAATTGTTTCATTCATTCAACAAGGTCGCAAGAGCATAAATGGAACTAGGTTTGGACTTCAAATTCTCAAAGGATGCCACTCATAGAAAGAAATTCACTCATCAAGGGTTCACACATTTCTATTAGCATATGATGTTATCCTAGTTGCACATAACCCCACAAACAAGAGATTGAACTAAATTGAAATTCAAGTGAACAGCTCCTAACCATGTTCCAATGCATGTGCAAAAGATCACACAACTTACACAAGACCATTACATGCACAATACAAGAGTTGCTTGCTTAGAATCCACTAGGTCTTTATTTCTGTTGTAACTTGGCCAGGGGTAGTGGTTAACAATGGAAGATATAGAAATCAAAGCACATATCCTGGGATAAAGATGTTCAAGTGCACACAAGTCCCAAACTATCCATTTCCTTTCCAACCCCAAGAAGAACTACAACAAGAAGCTTATTCACTAATTTACAAACTACTCATGGGACATTCTCAATAATTATAATACAATGCACAAGTCCCAAAATTACACAAGCAAAAAGGAATGACAAACTTTTTTTTTTGTTTTCTTTTTTCTTTTCTCTTTTTTTTTTCTTTTTTTTTCTTGAAATAATGAAATAAACATAAGCTGAATTCTCCACCCAATATTCCCTCTCAATATGCTCCTAAAAGTTTCTATTTCCAACCCCCATTCACAACACTGATATTGAGGCACTTTTCATAACCCAAAACATGTGAGGGTAAGGCTTAAAAGTGTGTGAACAAGGTTAAGGGATAATATATGAGGTGGGAGCCAATAAAATATATATATAAATATCACACTTTATTAAAAGGCTTCAAGTTGGTTCCTAGGGCAATTTCATATCAAGGAAGGATAAAAAGGCCCAACAATGGCAAAGATGGCCTAGTATCATGTTCAAAGCTTACAACAACTCATAATGTGCCAAGTGAAACTCATGCAAGTGTGTGTGATGCAATTGGTGCATTGAAAACCAAAGTAAAGAATAAAGAGCTGTGATTATGTGCAACCTCTCAAGAAAAAAAATAATAGGCTCAAGAGCTCACCATTAAGGGGTATAAGTCTCCACCAAGTCCAAGAATGCTTAATTAACCAATGTTAAACAAAATCTACTCCTAAGCACATAAACTCTTCTTTATGATAGTAAAAAAATTATACAAGGTCCTTATACACTCAACCTGAGCTAAGTTTCCTATTAAAACTTGAACAAAACTCACTCATCACTATCTCACTCAAATTCACCATCAACCAAACTAAAAGGGCCAATATGCAAGTATAAATGTGCTACGTCATGTATTTAAGGTAAAAACAAAATGCTCAAATTTTGAAAAATTTGACAATTTTAGCACAAAGTGTCATCATGTGAACTCCACCCCCAACCTAAACTAAACATTGTCCTCAATGTGAGAACTATAATGTATAAGTAGGTCTGTAGTGTGCAAAGTGAGCATGATGATGAGCATGAAATAACAGCCACAAAAGGCACAAATAAGAACATAGCACAAATTAAACCAAGCATGCACCCATTAAACAAGCCCCTTAAGGCATCACCCAAAACACCTCCCAACCTAGATTCTACAGCACTCCCAACAACAACTAGTATGTGTAATGGAATACCAAAATTGAAAGTGCAAGATTAAATAAAAAAGGGAGAGGAAGGGTATTACCTCAAGAGCTTCCTTATTTGAAGAAAACAAAAAAAACTATATAAGAGAAAAGGTTAGAGAGAAACTAAGAGAAAAATAAAATGAAAATAAGACAAGAGAAAGGGTTAGTACAAGAGAAGAAATAAAAATAAAATAGAAGAAAATAAAGGAAGAGAATCAAACTAAAAAGAACTATGAAAATAAGAAAATGAAAAATCTAATCTACTATGTACAAATGAAATAAAGACAAAAATGTTATCCAACACCCTCTCTATCCCATGCATCCATAAATGGTTTAAGAAATAAAATGTTCTCTGTAGGTCCACGAAGCACTGAATATGGATGCTTTCAAGTGTAAAACACATTGAGGAATGAAAGGCTAAGTGAGGTTCTTGAAACCTCAGATGTCGCCAAAGTGTAAGTGTGGGTGTGGACATGGTGGGCTTAATTAGTCTCTCGATACCCAAGAAATCTACATATGTGGATATGATGGGCTCTAATGATCTCTCGACACCTAAGAAATCTACAAGTATGGAAATGGTGGGTTTGAATGATCTCTCAACACCCAAAAAATCAATGCAAGCCTTTCCCGTGTCTACTACCTCTCCCCAATGATGGCCAATCTCATGGTAGTCACTCACAATTCCCGTAGTAAGACTCTCGGATGGGACTATGTCAAGAGATGAGAGGTGTGCACCACTCTCAACCTCGGTTGTGTAATGAAGTAAACTAGGGTCAACTGACTCAATGATATGTTCCTTGGGCCATATGACATTCAAATGCTCAGTTGGAGTCAAAGGACTCTCAATAAGGTCTGGGATGGTTGGGGTAGGTTGAGTATCAAGCTCGATAGTAGGAAAGAATTGCATATCTCCCTAACTCTCAATAAATGGTAGAGGAATATCCTGAATGGGAGAGTCCAAAGGGAAATGAGGAAGACACTTATTCCAATTATTATCCCCAGTGTAGTTAGGGCAATTATCCCACTCAGTGCCTATGGTAGTGCCTGAGATCGACGACTCAGTCATGTTACCACTTAGAGTGGTGCTCATTATTTGTGCCAACCTAGAAATTTGCCCTATGATGTTATCTAATGCCTGGTTCATGTTGTTATTGATGCTCAACTGTTGCTGCATGAATTGATGAAGAGTGTCCTCAAATTGTGCATTATTAGGTTCAATGGGCCAATAATCCTGAGGTTCCTCATATTGGCCCTTAGTGAGTGGAACAAGGTTGGGACAGGCAAAATAATTGGTCTCCATGAATATGCTACTTCTAAAGGATGGATCATGAAGATCAAGCGATGTAGGAGCATATGGGGAAGGTTCAGTGTGGCTTTTAAATGCACGAGATTCAAAATTAGGCTCAAGTCTTCCTTGTGGCCTGGTGTGTTCATAGAAAAGTTCAACGAATGACCATGCCTCACCCGGGGTGAGGTTAAGAAATTCCCTACCAAAGGCTATATCAAACGCCTGGTGTAACTCATCGGATAGAGCATTATATAATATGGCTATAATGTCCCCTAACTCTAATCCGTGACTTGGGAAAGTGTCCAAAAGTATCTGAAATCTCTCCCAACATTTATAAAATGCTTCACCCCTCTTTTGATAAAAATTTCTAATTTGAAAGCCATGGGTGAAGGTTTGATGAACGGGGAGGAATTTTTTAATAAAAGCGTGATAACATTGTTCCCAAGTGGTCCATTCACCAGAATTACAACACCAGCCATCAGCCACACTTTGTAAAGACAAAAAGAAAAACATAAACCTAATTCTTTCACTCTTTCTAACATTATCACATAAGCCACACATTGCCTCAAACCTATCGAGATGAAGACATGGGTCTTCCTCCTTGTGCCCAAAGAATTGGGGTAATTGGTGATAGGTCTCTAATGTATAGTCATATCCAAATTGGTCACTTAGAGACTTTATGTAGGCTTGGGCATCAAAAAGACCATGAGTGAAGTCACCAAAACCAATATCCATGATAAGAAAGCAAAAAATGAAAACAAAATGAAAGAAAAAAAATTACACTAAAATGCAACCTAAATTAATTAACATGTAAGTTAGATTAGATGATATACAAATGAATATGTTATAATGCAAAGGAAAGAAAACTACTAATAAAGAGATGGAGGAAAGGAACAATTCACCTAATTTCTTAAGTGAACTCCTCTTAACTCCCAAGTCTAGCACTTAGTTGCCCTCCCCAGCAATGGTGCCAAAAACTTGATCGACCTTGAACTGTGTTCCTGTTATACCTCTCAAGTGCAAGAGGGTGGTCGTTGTCTTACTCGGTGAAAACCGAGGTCATCTCCACAGGGAGGGCTTTGTTAAAAACTCCAGACTTGTTCTCTTTAGTTAGTAGGTGATTCTAATCTTATCTATACTATGATTGGATTTTTGGGAAAGGTTGATAATGGTTTGGGTTAAGAATGGTTAAGTGAAGGAATTGTGATTCTAAATTAAGATAAAAACACTACAAATAAAATAACTAAGACAATCTTGGCTTCGAACCAAATCCGGTAGTGGGATAGTGATGGTTTACTTAAACGCATTGATAACTTAACCTAGCAATCGCACATGCATTGCTAGGTCGAAAGATATTTCATTAAAACCTAATTTATGGAACTCAAAGTAAGCAGAGGCTTTTGAAATTAGTTTCAGACTCATCGGGACATTGAATCGATCACCTAGTATGCACGAGCGCTAACTCATAACTAGGCTTCGATTATAACATGGGTGAATCGATTTCTTAAGAAAACCTCAAGTTATGGTTTTATGAAAATAGGTTCCAAATCACCGGGCCATTGAACCAACCACTTGGAGTACACGAGTGGCCAATTGTAACCAGGCTTTGGTTATAACATTGGTGATTTCATTTCATAAGAAATCCTTAGTTTGGGTTTTGGAAAATATATTTCTAACTCACTAGGATATTGAACCAAACACTTGGTGTGTACAAGTAAAAACTTTTAACCAAGCGATGGTTGTAACACAAGTGAGTTGATTTTGAAAGAACCCTAGCTTACTATGAAATTCCAATTAGAAATAAAAAATATGTTTCATTGAAAAGAATATTTTACATTTGAGTTCACTAAACTACCACACCACCTTCAATGGCTTGAAGCTAAGGACAAACCCTAGCCTAACATATTTGAACTTCAAAGAGGAAAATAAACATGCAAACCATCCATTAATGTAAAATGAACAAGTACGAAGTAAAAACAAAAGATGAGAAGCAAAAACGAAGTACTATGAAGTAAAAGCGAAAGACGAAAAGTGAAAACGAAATACTACGAAGTAAAAGTGAAAGACAAAAAGCAAAAATGAAGTACTTAGTTGAAAATATTTAAAAGTAAATAACTTACATGAAAACCCTAGGAGAGAGAAAGTGAAAACACCATATGAAACTTCAACTAAACCCTCATGCCTAAACTTAATGTAGTTCTCTTTTTTAAATGTAAGGTAAAAGTCCCCTCTAATGTTAGCAATCACGCCTATTTATAGGCTTACAAACATTAAGGGTAACAAGGTAAATTTACAATCCAAAAATAATATTTAAAATATGATAGAGGAAGGTCACGGGTGCCCAAGGTGAGTCCAGCCCAAACAAGCCTCGGTGGGCGCCCAACTGATGTTTTGATGCAATGGTTCATTCAAATAGCTTTCTGTCTCTGACTTCCCATGCAATTTTAACCTTGAAGATGATAGATTCGGCTTCAGATAAAGCACAAAAGTTGTAGCCCTTCGAGTCTTCTTTCTAACGCAAAAAGAATCAGGTCAATCGGAGTTATGAACAGAAAGTTATCGTTAAAAGACTGATAGGGTGTCCAGCAGAGTTGAGCCTTGGAGGGCGCCCATGGTTTCACTCAGCCGGGCGCCCAACCTCTTGTGCGCCCAACACTCGTGCGCCCATGGTGCTTTTCAAGACAACTCCTATGTGATCCCTCCTCTGTGGGTGCCCAAGGTCTTGCTCAGCTGTGCGCCCAAGGTTGACTAGTTCAATCCAGAATTGCAACTTTAGGCTCTAAGTTGACTTTCTTGAGTTACGTTTCTCCATTATCCTACAAAACACACAAGAACATAGAAATAATAAAAATAAGATAAAAGTGCATTTTACTTGATAAAACGTTCAAAAAAAGAGTGTGAAATGAAACTAAAAATAGCAATGATTGCATGTAATCAGATACGACTTGAGACGGTGTCCATTTACTTTAAAGTGATTCTTATTTTTCAGATTTTCAATCTCAATAGCCCTATGCTAAGCCACCTTTATTATAATAAATGGTCCTACCCACTTAGATTTCTACTTTCCTGGGAACAAATAAAGTCGTGATTTATACAGTAGTACTTTTTAACTTTCGTGAAAGGTTCGTCTTACTATGTGCTTATCATGAATGGTCTTTATCTTTTCTTTTGCATTCTTATAAGCATCATTTCAGAGTTCATCCATTTTTGCCTACTGAAGTTTACGATAGAGTCCTACTTCATCGATACTCGAATTGAATTGTGTAATGGCCTAACAGGCCTTATGTTCTAGTTCGACTGGCAGATGGCAAGGTTTTCGATAAACAAATTGATGAAGTGACATTCCTAATGTTGTCTTGTAAGCTGTACGATACGCCTATAGAGAATCCACCAAATGCAAAGACTAGTCTTTATGGTTAGGATTAATTGTCTTTTCTAAAATTTTCTTAATCTCATGATTAGTAAGTTCCACTTGATCACTTGTTTGAGGATGGTATGAAGTACCTGCCTTATGAACTGCACCATATTTTCGCAAGAGAATTCCAACTGGTCTGTTATAGAAGTGTTTTCCTCCATCACTAATGATGGCTCTAAGAACTCCAAATCTAGAAAGGATATTTTCATGTAAGAATTTAAGTACTATTTTATGATCATTCGTTCGTGTTGCGGCAGCCTCAACCCATTTGGATACATAATCTGCCCCCACTAAGATGTACTCATATATAAACGAAATAGGAAACGGTCCTAGGAAGTTGATGCCCTAACAATCAAAAACTTCGAGAACAAGAATAGGCGTTAATGGCATCATGTTACGTCTTGTCAGGCTTCCTAATCTTTGACATTGATCGCACGATATGCAAAAGCCTTGAACATCTTTGAAAAGAATGGGCCAACAGAAACCACTTTGGAGAATTTTAGAAGATGTTTTCATTGTGGAGAAATGACCATCACACACTTGTGAGTCGTAGAATTATAGGATATCAGGAACCTCCCAATTAGGAATACATTGTCTGATAACTTGATCAGGACAATACTTGAATAGATACGGATCATCCTAGAAAAATACTTGGACATTCCTTAAAAATTTCTTTTTGTCCTTTGTGCTCCATTCATTTAGAATTTTGCTAGTCACTAAATAATTAGTAATATCTACATACCATGGGGCCGTGCTAGAAGATATGGCTACCAGAATAAAAAGATGCTCGTCTGGAAATCCATCATTAATCTTAATATTTTCGTTAATTTGTAGTTCTTCTGGAAGACAAGATAAGCAATCAGCAACTGCATTCTCTACTCCATTCTTATCTCCTAAAACTAAGTTAAACCCTTGTAAGAGGAGAATCCAACGAATTAAGCATGGCTTAGCATCTTTCTTGGTTAATAAGTACTTTAAAGCAAAATGATCAATATAAACAGTAATTGTCGACCCAAGAAGATAAGATCGAAACTTTTCAAGTGCAAAAATAACTGCTAAAAGTTCTTTCTTGGTAGTAAAGTAGTTCTTTTGCCCATTATTAAGAGTCTTACTTGCACAATAAATCACGTGTGCATTCTTACCCTTTCTTTGACCTAACACATCTCTAATAGCCTGGTCACTGGCATCACACGTCGATTCAAATGTGGTTAAGCACTTTTTTAGTTTCTCAAATGCCTTTTGGCATTGAGGGGTCCATTCATAAGGTACATCTTGTGTTAATAAGTGACATAAGGGCTTAGTAAATGAATTGAAAGAAAGAATAAACCATCGGTGAAAACAAGCACGCCCCAAAAATGAACCAATATCTTTAACACTTTGTGGGGTTAGAAGTTTCTATGTCAAGTCAACCTTTGCTTAATCTATTTGTATTTTTGCTTAAGAGATGATATGCCTAAGAAGAATCCTTTGTCGTACCATAAAATGGTAGTTTTCCCAATTTAATATGAGGTTTTGTTATTGCATCTAGTTAGAACTTTATCTAGATTGTTCAGGCATTGCTCAAAGGAGTCACCATAGATAGAGAAATCATCCATAAATACTTCTACAATGTCCTCCACCATTTCACTAAAAATACTTATCATACGTTGTTGGAATGTAGTTAGAGCATTACAAAAGCCAAATGGAATTCTTTTGTATGTGAAGGTACCAAAGGGGCATGTAAAGGTTGTCTTCTCATGATCCTCTATAGCAATTTTAATTTAAATGTAACCTGAATAACCATTTAAAAAGTAATAGAATGCGTGTCCAGCTTCTCTTTTAAGTACTTGATCTAGAAATGGTAATGAAAAATGGTCTTTACGAGTTACAGCATTGAGTTTTCAATTGTTAACAAACACTCTCCATCTTGTTTGAACTCGAGTGGGTACCAATTCGTTATTTTCATTTCTTACAACTGTAACACCTGATTGTTTTGGCACGACTTGTTTTAGACTTACCCACTTAGAATCAAATATCGGGTATATAATCTCTACATCCAATAATTTGAGTACTTAGCCCTTACTACTTCTTTCATATTTAGATTGAGATGCCTTTGCATTTGACGGACCGATTTGGCGTATTCTTCCAAATAGATATGATGTGTGCAGAGTAAAGGACTCATCCTAGTTAAGTTGGCCACAAACCATCCTAATGCGGTTCTATGTTTTTTGAGTAGGTCGACTAGTTGAGTCTTTTGCTTAGGTGTTAGTTTTACAGAAATCACTACAAGGAAGGTTTTTGCCTCTCCTAGAAAAACATACTTTAAATGATTAGGTGGTGGTTTTCTTTCGAGACTCGGTGTTTTAACCCTAGAAGATTCTGCTCTCTCTTCAAGTGGTTTTAATTTTTCAAAAGGTAGCACCCAATTACCTACTGTCATTATCTGACATATTTCAAGTAATTCGTAAAGTTTCATGGCTTCGTTAGTTATGGTAGTGTTTGCTAAGGGTCCTTCACTAAAACAAATTACCGTTTTCAAAGGGTCTTCATAAAACTCTAGGTCTACGTAATTTTGGACTATAGTCTCCATCATGTCCACCTCTTGAATTTCAAGCTCCTCTAGTTGTTTACAGACATTAAAAATGTTTGTTTCAAAAGCAATGGTGCCAAAGGGCATTTTGAGAGAACATGTCCTACAACTAATAAGGGCATTTGATGTTGCAAGAAAAGATCTGCCTAAAATAATTGGGGTTTGATTTTGTGTAGATAAATTAGTTAAGGGTTGTGTATCAAGGATTATAAAATCCACTGGGAAATAGAAAGTGTTCTCACAGATCTATTTGCAAGTTGCCAAAAACTTAAACTGCTTCAGTAAAACTAATTAAATTACCTTTCAAGTGCAAGAGGGTGTAGTGTAGTTTAATCCAAGTGAAATCAGGTATCAAATTCTCATGGAAGCTAATGTTTCTGATCTCTAGGTTTTCAAAGTTATGTTATTCTAGGTTTTTGCATACAGGAAAGTAGATCAGGTTTGAGTTATCAAAATTTTGAATGGTTGATTCGAAAGATTTAACAAAAATTTAAAGTAAACACTCAAGGTAATAACTAAAATTAAACGATATAAATAATCTAACTAAACTAGACAAAAGAAATAAAACAAAACAAAAAGCAAGCAATGAAAATAAAGGCTCAACAAATAATTAAAATATCTTAATTCAACTTGCAAATCCAGGTCGGTTATTTATTTTTCAATTGAACGCACATTTTATCTCAATTTAAGTTTCACTTTTAGGAAAAATAAACTGGAAGATATTTTCATTAAAATAAATTTACCAAAGCTCAATTTTAAATTCACGTTTAGGAAAGAAAAACTAGAAAAATATTCTGTTATTTTATCTTTGTTCCAAACTTGATTTATTTGATTTCAAAAATATATCTATTTTAATCATATAATAGCATAAGGGATTCTAAGAAAATGTGATCGATATTATATGTGTTCAAAAGTTTTTGAATCAAACTAATTCAGTTTAGAAAAAATAGAAACCCTAAGATGCAAGTTTAACCTTGCATGTAAGGTTTTCCTGGTGTTTAATCGATAAATAATAATCTACCCATCATTGATGTATTGAATCAAGAAATAAAATCTAGCCTAGCTTCATCAAAAATAAACAAAAGCAATAAAAAGAAGGAATTGAAATCAACAAAATAGACTGCATTAAAGAAACCTGGAAATTTAATCAATTCTTTGAAATGTTCGATGAATAATCCTTGGATCCAACGTATGAATGCTTCAAAATGACATAAAAGAATAAAAAACTAAACCCTCAAAAAACTCTGTAAACTAAATATGAATGGCTCTCTCAAAATTTGAGCAATAAACCCTATATATACATCAAAACCCTAAGCTAAGATAGAAAATACGAGTCAATTCCAAACCGCAACGTCCAGATGGCAAAATGGCGTTCGGACGGCAAGAATAAAAATCCGAACTTAAACTTAAAAATTTCCCAAGTGTCAACCTATTTAGCTACTAGAAAATAGCGTCCGGACGCCATTTACCATCCGGGTGGCAAGGACAAATTTTTTATTTCTTTGCTAGTTTCTTTAGTTTCTTCCATAGTTGCTTCACTATCATCCTAATTGAGTGTTTGTGTGTTTGGACTTCAACAGTGGAGAAACTTTCATCATCGTTATCTTTTTTCATCCTCGATATTCTCATCGTTTTCTATCATTTCTTTGCATGTTTAAAAATAAAAACTATTAGAACATAAAGTAAATAAAATCTCGACTAATTAATCAATGAATGCATATTTTAGGACTAAATTGGGGTCTTATAATTTCATTTTTCAAGTGTAATCAAAACCTTGAATTAAATGGCAAATTCATCCTATTTTGCATCCCTTAAAGACTACGGGAAGAAGTAATCCCTACACTTCTCCTTAAATCTGTCCTAAGTGAGTCCAGCTGACCCACCAGAACCTTTCACACTGACACACTAACTCGAAGCATAACCCACCAGCTGGAAAACTACTAATGTGATCCTGGTCAGATGATATGCGATATTCGTGGCCACCCGTATCTTTTTACATTCATCCAGAAATTACTAGGCAATGTCCGTATCCGCTACATAATCATATGTGGGAGGCTTTATCCTCTAAAACTTCTCTACTGTATTTGACCCGACCTATAATTGTGGTTGCTTATTTGCCTTAACACATCTTACCAATGTTGCCATAGTCGTGGCCAACTATTGTAGTATTGCCTAGCTTTTTTTAATACAGGTTACTGAATATTTGGTGTCAAGAAAGCACCTCCTCTTTTCTCGAAACCTTTTGCTAGATATCTTGTTGAATTTCAGCCGCCACCCTATGATGTGACTCCTGTTCCTACTGAACAGGCACATTACCTCCTATTGCATCTGCTGGGGCAATACCTCTTTCCTTGGCTCAACTTTTACGTTGATCTTAACCTTGAACTCTTCGCAATAATATTCTAAAACATAGTAGATCGTATCATAAGATAAGCAAGGGGATCATCATATCACAACTCAGATAAAATTGGCAATCGTTTATTATCTCTTAATAAATTACTACATCAAGCTTTAATATAGACACTTAGGCTATTCAAACTTGGCTCAAGATTCCAATGAGCTACAAATAAACAGAAATGGTACTATTCTTAGTACGTAATTTACGAATATACTGACTTCAAACTCTTTCTTAAATCATTTTCCTACCTAGGAGGACAAAACTTGCTAATATGTCCCAATTGACCACGAGTAAAACATCTTTGCGTATGCCTCTATGGAGAGTCACCATAAATGTAGCCAGATCTTTGACATCTATAACATACACAAACTCTTCTCAATGTCCTACTAGACCTTTCAACTATTCTTGAGGTACGAAAATCTGATGATCTTATAACACTTCCCTCGTTAACTATTTCTATAATTATGGGTACTAGCTGCAAAATGATAATAGGGTACATAGTACTAAATTGTTGAACTGTGAGTCCATTTAGATATACCAGCTCTAGTTGGGCTTCAATAAGTCCCTCAACGACAACATGAGAAAAGGGCATCATCATCTGGAAGCATCATTTCAGTTTCTATGCTGGTATTGGGATCCCTGGGTTAACTCTCTTCTATAATTTCTAAGGTGATTTAGGATGACATGTACATTATAAAGCCCACAATTAGCAACAATTAAAGGTCACAGGTAACATATAAGCACATACCACGCAATTCATGAGTCCCATTATATATACCAAGGCTCTGATACCAATTTGTCATACCTCAGATTTCGTAACTGAAGGGTGAGTTAAATGTATCACACACACAACATGCATAAATTTACCATAACCCCTAATTAGAGCCATAACCACCCTAGAGCAGATATCCACCATAAACAATATTAAAATTAGGGTAAATTACACCTAGACCCCCTGAACATTAGTGAAATTACACATGGATCCCCTTAACATTTGAAAATTACATTAACCTCCCTTATTTTGAAATGTTTGTAATCCAGACCCCTTTCTGTTAGTTTAAAGCTTAACTCTGTTAAATATTTACTGGAAAAATGATTTTACCTTAAATTTTTAAATTTTTTTACAGTTCTCTTTATCCTTTATTCAATATAGCCCCCTCTTTCTTTCTCTCTCGAACATTTTGAAATTCATCGCCAGAAAATCTACAACCACGGTTGCCATTGTCCATTTCCGGTAATGGGTCTCTGAAGTTTTAGATCTGTCTTTTTCATTATCACTGCTTTCTAGTGGAAGAATCTTTCTTGGGTTTTCTTCTATTCAAGATTAATTTCTCTCTCTCTCTATTCTTTTCTCTCTACACACAATTTTGTTGGGTCAGATTTTCAGTAATCCATTTCCCTTTCTCTTACTTCACAGATCTGGTGAGCCCTCTAAAAAATCTTGAAAATCTACAATATTTTTTTAGAAAGACTATTTTTTTTTTTTTGGGAAGATTTTTAGCTTCAGACCATGGAAGTAACCCTAAGATTTGGGTCCTTTCTTTGAAAGTAAAAAAGAAAGAATTCTTCCACAAAGCCAAATAGAAGTAACGATTCTCGATTCCACTTGCAATTGCTGCTATAAACAATGCGATCTTCTGCATTCTGATGGATGAGATGAAAGATTCCCGGTGCCAACGAGGATGAAGATGGCTGCGACATTTGAAGAAGCAGATTTGGTGGATTCGAGCAGTTTTGTCCCCCCTCTTTTTTTAGCTATGGTGAAGGCAAAAAGTCCCATTTTTTCCCCCTCTCTCTCTCTCTACAATGAGGTTGGAGGATTGAAGGGTCAGATTTGGTGGATTTGAGAAGTTTAGGGTAACAATTTTGACGAGGAGGCATCCGATTACGAAGTTTTCGAAGGCAGAGAACATAGGACAAGTCTGACAAGCGACCGAAAATGAAAAGCCCATCCGTAGGTACTTGATCTCCAATCGACAAATGTACAAAATCCCCAACGACCAAATCGTGAATGGAAATTTTCCCTCCAGTTCCATCTCTGGTCACCTGAACATTTATGTTCTTTTTCCTAAAAAACCAACCAAGAAAAAAAAGGAAGACACTATCTTGGACGGCAGCAATTAGAGAATTAAGACTCCCAAGTAAAATGATTCTAGGGATTGTTGTATGAAGTTGTAAATGAACTTTTGAAAGGGTCTTATGGGCAAGGGGGCATACACTTACACACACACACACACATATACTTACACACACATACACATATATATATATATATATAGAGGAAGAAGTAACCCAGTACAGTAGATTACATATTGAAAAATTGATTTCCTTTAGAGAGGTGGAAATGGTAGGGACTTGAATTGAAGTAAAGCAACATGGGGTAGAGTGATGAAAGGGATATCTTGGGAATTTAATTTTGAGAAACGAAGTGAAAAGGAACCACCATGAACGGCGGCTTCCATGGTAGAAATTTGGATTTGGATCCCCCACCTTCTTATATATATATATATGTGTGTGTGCGTGTGTAAATTTTAAATGTTAGAAAAGTTATTTTAGTCTATTTACCTATATGAAGGGTAAACTTGGTATATTGAAAAAACATTTTGCTGATGTCATCATTTTAACAGAAATCCTAATGGCGCACTAACGGAAGGGGGTCTGGGTTACAAACATTTCAAAATAAGGGAGGTTAATGTAATTTTGAAATGTCAAGGGGATCCATGTGTAATTTCACTAATGTTCAGGGGGTTTAAGTGTAATTTACCCAAATTAGAAAAATTATAATAGTTAAGCTTCAATCAACTGGGTATCAGTGATTTAACATCAATCCTAATAGAAAATCTAAGCCTTATGGCCTTTACGACCATATCGAATAAGTCTAAATTAATATTACGATTCCCAAATGATTAAATAATGGGGTCAACTCTAGTAAAATGACATGTAAATCCAACACAGTGGGTTCACCCAACTCTCAGGCATTGTACCTGCAACATACTCTATAAAGACATGAACACTAATCCACTTATACCCACTGGCCGACCCTAAAATGTTTGAGTTCTACCTCTCAAGTGTAAGAGGGTAGTTGTAGTTTTACTCAGTGAGAACTGAGGTCATCTCCACAGGAAGGGCTTTGTTAAAAGCTCTAGACTTGTTCTCTTAGTTAGTTGGTAAATCTAAGTTAATCTAAACTAACTTTGGATTTATAAGATGCTTGAGTATGGTTGAACTGAGAACGATGGAGTGAAAGAATTGTGATATTAAATTAAAATAAAAATATTAAAAATAAAATAACTAAGACAATCATGGCTTCGAACCAAATCTGATAGTGGGGCAGTGGTAATTTAATCAAATGCATTGATAACTCAACTTAGCAATCGTACATGCATTGCTAGGCCATAAGATATTCCTTTAAAACCTAATTTATGGAACTCAAGATAAGTGGAGGTTTTTCTTTTTTTTTTTTTTTAATAGTTTCAGACTTACTGGGACATTGAATCGAACACCTAGTGTGCACAAGCATCAACTCGTAACCAGGCTTCGATTGTAACACAAGTGAATCTATTTCTCAAGAAAACCTCAAGTTACGGTTTTATAAAAATAGGTTCTAATTCACTGAGCCATTGAATTGAACACTTGGTATGCACGAGTGGCTAATTGTAACGAAGGTATAATTATAACATAGATGATTTGATTTTGCAAGAAAACCCAATTTGGGTCTTAGAAAATTTGTTTCTAACTCATCGGGACATTGAACCAAACCCTTGATGTGCACAAGTGAAAACTTATAACCAAGCTATAGTTATAACAAATGTGAGTTGATTTTAAAAGAACCCTAGCTTACTACAAGATTCCAATTAGAAATCAAAAATATACTTCATTGAAAAATACTCTTTTACGTTTGAGGTCACCAAACTACCACACCGCCTTCAATGGCTTGAAGCCAAGAACAAACCCTAGCCTAACATACATGAACTTCAAAGAGAAAAATATACTTGCAAACCATCCATTAATGTAAAACGAAAAGCAAAACAAAAGAAGATATTAAAGACTAAAGAAACAAAAAGAAATATGAAATAAATCTGAACTTTTAAAGTTTGAAATTGAAATAATTAAATGCAAAGTAACTTATATGCATAAACCCTAGGAGAGAAAAGTAAAATCAATTCACAAAAGTTCTACTAACCCTACGGCTTAAAACATAATGCCGCCAATAGTTGTAATCTCAGCAATTACAACTATTTATAGGCTTATAGCAATTAAGGGTAAAAAAGATAAATTTACAATTCAAAAATAATATCAAAAATCTCCTAGAGGGAGGGCACGGGTGCTCGACACTACATTGGTGTGCGTCCACGACTATTACACACCCAAGTGCTCGCTAAAAGTCCTGAGAAAAGAGCAAAGAAATAGTTCTCAGTGGGTGCCCAAGGTGCGACTCAGTCGGGCATGAAGGTGGTGTACACCCATGATGATTCCTTCTCGTGCGCCCACTATAAGTATCCTTTACTTGTTTGCACTTTTAAGCTCCTAACTTGCTTTCTTGAATTGTTTTCCTTCTATTACCCTACAAAACAAATATCAAAGATAAGAAATCACATAATACTAACAAAATCATTGAAATAGCTCGATAATATGCTCAAATAGGTGATGGAATGATGCATAAACATGTCAATGATTGCATGTTATCACCCACAATACGTAATAAAAATATATATAATATACAAAAACACTAGTAATGACAATAACAAATAATCATCATAATATCAATATCATGTATCATCAATCTTCAAGTAACCATATGTCATTATAATATTCCAACATTAAAGTCAAATAATCAATATCACCAATTATCCATTTATTATTTTTCTCTTATCTCTTTATCAATTTACATTATCATATCACAATCATGGGGTGGCTACTATCAGTGTTGTTTTTATGGGCCAACACCTAACGAAAATGATGAACTGAAATGTCATTGTTCATGAGTCTGGGCTCAAGGGCCACGATTAGCCAAATCATCATTGTTGTTTATGGATCAAAATCCAGCGGCCATGATTAGCCAAATAAACATCGTTGCTCATGGATCATAATCTAATGGCCATGATTAGCCAGGTAAACGTCACATTGTAGGCTACTAACCATTGGGCGTAGGTTTAGGGACTTTCAAACCAAAGGTATTCTTTGCACCTTTCCTATTTTCAAGTATCCACCAACCTTGCAATCACAACATCATTTACATTTCATTTATTTCTCTTCATTATTTTTAACATATATTATTCAATGACTCACATCATGACAATTTTATAATTAATATCGACTCACATCTTGTATTTACCACATCATATACATCCTTCCCTTAATCAAATTATCCATAGCATACTAAATTATATTCCCAATCAAACACTTCTCGTCTATTCAGTTATAACATCTTTTATTTTATTAAAAAAATACTTTTTAAGTCCTTTGTAGTCAAAGTTTGGGGTGAAAAATACATTTCATTAAGAAAAAGGGAGGAAAATTGATTCTGAAAGGGATTCGTATGCACGGAAAGCCCCTCTTATGCACCTGGGTCAGTTCGTGCGCCCAAGCATGGGGACCCGTGTGCCCAGGTTTCGACTAAAAGCCATAGTTTGATGTTTTGTTATGGTTTATCCTAGTTTTCAACATTTATAAACCAAATTCGTAAATGTAAAAGTATTATCCTCAAAATTTTGGTGTTCAGGTAAACTTATAAGAACTCAAACATATGATCAATTTGAAGATTCATGAATTATAGGAAAAAATCAAGCATTACTGTTCATCATTTTCTCCACAAATGTATACATACATATATATACGTATATGTTATTTGTATCAGATCATGTTCTAGGCATTAAAAGTTTTGTATCTATCATCATAACCTCCCATACATATCATGTATGCAGTGATTGCCAGAAACTTCTCAAAAATATCAAAAACTGTCACATAATCAATCTATCGATCCTAACATCAAAATAACTACTAATGTGTTCAATATAGCTCCAATTGAAGAATTATAGTAGTTGAGGGTTAAAGGACTTACCAAAGTTCAGTTTTGTCTTTAGCTTACAACTCTTCCCAACCAAACATATATTACATGTATGAGCATATATATACATATATTGAGCCTTCGGGATGAATGGAAATGAAGAAAAAGAAAAGGGTAGAGTGGCTACCCTCTCATCTGACTCTAATTTGAGACATGAATATAACTAAGTTCACCGCATGGTAGAGAAAAACCAAGAATGAACCAGAAGCTACTAACATCACTTACCGAGCACTAGGACATAGAGGGGTGTGCACCCGGGCTTGGGCGTGCACCTAGGCTTAGGCTTGCGCCTAGGGTTCGCCCTTCTTGTGCTTGAGTTTCCCTTCATGCCCAAAAATTGGTTAAGTATTGGACCTTATTGAATTTTAATCCCAAACCTTGATTAATGAAGTCCATCAATCCATTAGTTTACTCACATTAATGCTTTATTACATCATATCCATGCCAATGATCATCAATTAATTTAATATAGAAACTCGAGCTATTACGCTCTGAGTCTTAATGTGTGAACAGAGATGATAGCCTCTTCAACTAACTCATAAATGAAATAATGATGGATATTAATGTGCTTTGTATGAGAATGTTTGATAGCATTTTCAGAGATAGAGATAGCACTAAGATTATCACAAAATAAGGTCATAGTATCTTGTTCAATTCCATAGTATGCAGGCATTTGCTTCATCTAAATATGTTAGATGTAGTGACTACAGGTAGCTATGCACTTAGCCTTTTTAATGGATAAAATTATGGAGTTCTATTTCTTACTATGCTAAGAAACTAAGTTTGTACCAACAATAAAATACCCTCCAAAAGTGCTCTTATGGTCATCTACACACCCAACCTAATCAACGTCAGAATATCTAATAAGAGTAGCATTAGTTTCTCGTGAGAACCCAATGCCTAACCAAAAGTACCACTTACATATTTAATTATCATTTTAATCCCATGAAAATGTGAATCTTTAGGTTTAAATTGAAGTGGACACACACACCAACACTGAAGGCAATGTTTAATCGACTTGTAGTAAAGATACAAAAGACTGCCAATACTCTAAAAAAGTGGTTGATCACCATTCTTGCCAGACTCATCTTTGGTTAATTTTTGTACTAGTACTCATAGGAGTCCTAGCATATTTAGCATTATCAAGTCCAAAATATGTATTAGTTCTTTAGTATATTTAGATTATGAAGTAAAAATTTCATTATCTAACTGTTTAACTTGAAGATCTAAAAAGAAATTTCACTCACATATTATACTCATTTCAAAATTATCTTTCATATGTTCACCAAATTCATATGTAAAATCATCAGAAGTGGATCTAAGAAAATATCATCGACATATAATTGAGCCAAAGTATGCCTAGGATTTCCTACAAATAAACAAAGTCGTATCCCCATTACCTCTAATAGAACTAGACTCTAACAAAAAAAGAAGTGAGTCTTTTGTACCAAGCCCGATAAGCTTGTTTTAGTTTATATAAAGCCTTTTTCAATTTAAAAATATGACTTAGAAAGTGAGGGTCCATAAATTACTCTATATAAATTACCTCATTTAAATTGCCATTCAAAAATGCACTTTTAATATCCATTTGGAAAAGTTTGAATTTCAAGTAGCAAGCCACAGTAAGTAAAATCCTAATTGACTCTAGCCTAGCTACTTGGGCAAAGCTCTCATCAAAGTCAATACCCTCAACTTGGTATATTCTTGTATAACTATCATGGCCTTATTTCTAACAATAGTTCCAACTTCATCAATGTTGTTATTGAGAATCCATTTTATGCCTATGATAATAACATGATTTGGATGATGAACAAGAGGCCACACATCATTTCTAACAAATTACCCTAGTTCTTCTTGCATAGTATTTAACCAAGAATCATCTTTCAAGGCTTCGTTCACATTTTTCAGTTCAAAATTGGACACATAACATAAATATGATACCTCATTGTGAATTTTCCTTCTTAACTTCATCTTGGCCTGACATCACCAATCACTTGAGACATTGAGTGGTTGAGCTTCTCTCTTGATGAAGGTTGAAACTCTTTGTTGTCATTGTTTGATTCTTTAGGTGTCTTCTCACTTGCATCAATAGTGATGCTTTCAACTTCATCATGGTTGGGCATAAGAAGAATGCCTTCATCATCATTCACTTATGGAGCAAAAGAGGAAATATTAATATCATCACTAATGACATTAATAGATTCTATGATAGTATTATTTTTCAAATCAAAGACTTGAAAAGCATGACTATTAGTGGAATAGCTAAGGAAGATTCCTTTATCTCTTCGAAAGTCAAACTTACCAAATTACTCTATATCCCTTCTGATATAGCATTGGCTCACAAAAAATTAGAAATACATCACATTAGACCTCTTATTGTTCCTTAGATCATGGGGTGTTTGTTTCATCCTTGATCTCAAGTACACCCTATTCACTATGTAGCATGTAGCGCTGACAACTTCGGACCAAAATTTCTTTGGCATTGATCTTCCTTAAAGAAGCAGTTGTGCTATCTCTTGAATTTTCAAACTCACGCCCATGATCAGTCTTTATTTAGGTAATATAGCCATGCTTGTGCTATTATTCCTGTTGCAATCTCATACATAAGTATTTAAAAGATTCAAAAGTGTCAGATTTTCTAGAAGGAAAATCAACCCATGTAAATGAGTATAATCACCAACTACAACAAAAATGTATCTCTTACCAGTTATGCTTTTAGTGCGTGTGGGTCCCATAAGATCTATGTAAACAAGATCTAGAGGCTCTTTTGTTTTCACATTTTGACCTTTTCTATGAGCACACTTGGTTTATTTGCCTAACTGATAAGGCCCGTTCTCACTTTTGTGGTCTTTACCTAGTTTAGGTAGAGTTCAAACTAACTTGGACTTGGATAATTGATTTAAAGATTTAAAATTATTATGTCCAAGTCTTTGAAGCTAGAGATCTGACTCATTTAAAGATGTAAAATTACACACAAGTCCACTAGAGTTAGCCACACCATAATAATTATCATATATATGAATACCACGTAAAACAAGTTATCCTTTAGATTCAATAATTTTACACAGTTTTTGAATAAAGAATATGTTTTGTATCATACAACTGACTTATATTGATCAAGTTTGCCTTAAGACCTTTGATGAATTCGCTCATATGAAGAATGAAAGAGATATGGAAAATGGGTTTTCAAATTTTCTTAAAGATTTTACAAGAAAGTTTAATAAAAGAATAGAGAAAAACTCACCAGAGTGGAAATCTGTCAAAGAACTTCAAAAAGAATGGAATAGTCGAGAAGAACTCAAAGAACTTTGCAATGGTTGTTGGATTCTTGAAGCTTCTTGGTTAAGAAGTTCCCAAACCCCAAGAATGGAGTGATATGACTCGATTCACTGGATTTTTGGTCGGATTTTGGCCAAAAAATCATTGGAGGAGAGGCAATTCTAGAAAAAAAGATGTTTGGAGTAGAGAGAGAGAGAAGTGCATTGTGAAATAGAAGGAGAGAGAGGGCCAATCGGGGTTTTAAAACCCACTTGTAGCTACACCATGTCCTGATGTCATCAGGATGCCATGAGCCAGCTTTGGTCATTAAAACACACTACTATTTGCCGTCTTGATGCCGTTGAGTTGCCAGGTGGCAGTGTGGTGGACTTTTGACTCTTTTGCTTCTTTGCTTGGCTAAAATATTTTGGGTATTGGGGTTTTAGATGAAATTTAACTAAATTACTAAAGAAAACTAGTGTACAACAACAAAACTTTTTTTTTTTTTGTTGGTGAGCCTAATCAAATGGTGGGGGATCTTGAAGATCCCAAGTTTCAAATGTGGCCACGTAATTCTCTAGGTGAGGTTTTAATCGATGCCTGTTCACCTTAAAAGAATTCTTTTTTTTTTTTTTTAAGATTCTCAATTTCTATAGTGCTGTGTTTGGAGATATGTTGCACAATGAAAGGTCCAATGCATTTTCACTAAAGTTTTTTGGGGAAAAGATAAAGCCTAAGTCGATATAATAGTAGCTTTTGTCCTTCATGAAATGAGCATCTAGCAATACATCTATCATGTAATTTTTTCATATTTTCGTTAGAAATTTGCATGTTTTCATATGCATCATTTCGAATTTCATCCATTTCTGCGAGCTGTAGTTTGTGATGAAGTCTCACCTTGTCAATGCTAGCATTGAATTGCTTGATAGCCCAATAGGCTTTATGTTCTAGTTCGATAGGCAAATGACATGGTTTCCCATAAACTAGTCTATAAGAAGACATCCTTAATGTTATCTTATATGATATTCGATAAGCCTAAAGGGAATCTACCAATCATAATGACTAGTCCTTACAGGTTGGATGTCTTTTCAACTATTTGCTTTATTTCTCATTTTGTGAGCTCTACTTGTCCACTAGTCTGAGGATGATATGAAGTGCCTATTCTGTGGACAACACCATATTTAGGAGAAGCAAACCAACTGGTTGATTACAGAAATGTTTTCCACCATCACTAATGATGGCTCTAGGTATTCAAAAATATGAAAAGATGTTTTCATAAAGAAATTTTATAATGACTTTATGGTCATTTGTTTGCGTGGCAACTGCTTTCACCTATTTGGACACATAGTTTACCCCTATAAGAAGATACTCATATCCAAATGATAATGGGAAAGGTCTCATAAATTCTATACCTTAGCAATCAAAAATTTTAAGACAAAAATGGGTGACAATGGTATCATATTTTGACAAGTAAGGCTTCCTAAACTTTGGCATCTATCGCATGCTATGCAAAAATTATTCACATCTTTGAACAACGTAGGCCAATAAAATCCACATTGGAATATTTTTGAAGCAATTTTACTGGTGGAAAAATGACCTTCGTATGCATGGGAATAAGAGAATTCAATGATGTTTTGAACAACCCATTTAGGTATATAACATTGAATGACCTGGTCAGGACAATATTTGAACAAATATGCGTTATCCCATAAAAAGACTCTAACGTTTCATAAAATTACTTTTTATCTTTTGCACTTGAATCGGTTGGAATGTGACCGGTTACCAAATAATTAGCAATATCAGTGTACCATGGGGGATTTGGTAGCTGTAATTGCATTAATGTTGAAAAGTTGCTCATTTGGGAAACTATCATTTATTTGAGTGTCATCTCTAAAATAAGTTTCCACAGGTAGACGAGATAAGTGACCCGCTACAACATTCTCAACCCTTTTTTTATCTTTTATTATGAGGTCAAATTTTTGAAATAAAAGTATCCATTGAATTAATCGAGGTTTAGCCTCTAGTTTAGTTAAAAGTTACTTTAATGTAGAATGATCTATAAAGACAATTACTGTTGACCCAATAATATAAGATCTAAATTTTCTAGTGCAAAAACGACCGCTAGGAGTTCTTTTTCAGTTGTTGAGTAAGTTCTTTGCACACTATTAAGAACTTTACTTGTGTAATAAATTACATGAGTCTTATTGTCCTTTCTCTGGTCAAGCACAACACCTATTACATTATCACTAGCGTCATACATGAGGTCAAATGGTAATGACCAGTTAGGAGTTTGAGGAATGGGTGCTAAGATTAAACAATCCTTTAATTTTTCATATGCCTCCCGATGTTAAAATGTCCATTCAAATAGGACATCTTGTATCAGTAGATTACATAAGGGTTTTAAGGTGGCATTAAAGGACTGTATAAAATGCTTGTAAAACCTAGTATGCCCCAAAAATGATTGATTATCCTTTACATTCCTAGGGATAGGAAGTGTTTCAATTAACTCTACTTTGGCTTTATCGACCTGTATGCCTGATTGAGATGTAATATGCCCAAGAACTATACCTTGTGTCACCATGAAATGACACTTTTCCCAGTTAAGGATTAGGTTCTTTTCTTTACACCATGTATAGACAAGATCAAGGTTATTTAGACACTACTCGTAAGAATCTCCATAGACAGAGAAGTCGTCCATGAAAACTTCCATAATGTCTTCTACCATTTCTTTGGATATGCTTATCATGCAGTGTTGGAAAGTGGTAGAAGCATTATATAAACCAAAGGGCATTCTTTTATATGCAAAAGTGCCAAACGGACAAGTGAAAATGGTTTTTGCTTGGTCCTCAATGCAACCTCAATTTGATTATAGCTTGAATAGTCGTCTAGAAAACAATAATAAGTATGCCCTGCTACCCTTTTGAAACTTGATCAAGAAATAGAAGTGGAAAATGATCTTTTTTTTTGTCACGGCATTTAGTTTACAATAATCAATGCAAACCCTCCACCCAGTTTGGATGTGAACCAATTCTTTGTTTTTATTATGGATTATTGTGACATTGAGTTTCTTAAGATCCACTTGAGAAGGACTCACCCACTTTGAATTTGAAATAGATTAGATGATCTTTACATCTAGTAGTTTCAATACTTCTACCTTAACCACTTTTTTCATTTTTGGATTGAGACGCCATTACATTTGTCGAACTGGTTTGGCATCTTTCTCCAAATAAATACAATGTGTACATAGAAATGGGCTTATTCCTGTTAAATCAACTATAGACCAACCCAATGCCTTTTGATATTTTTTCAATAATGTCATCAATTGATTTTCTTGTTTAGTTGTAAGCTCAGCTGATATTACCACTGGATATGTCTCAGCTTCTCCCAAGAATGCATACTTGAGGTTGGCTAGTAGGGGTTTTGTTCTTTTTTTCCCAATGGCTCCAATTTTTTAAAAGTCTCGACCCAACTTCTTAAAGACATAACTGGGCTTACTTCCAACCATTCAAAGATAAACTCCATTTCTGCATTCCTTTCATTGAGGCTCACTTTATCCTCATTATAACAGTCTCTTCAAAGGGTCTTCGATAAATTCACGGTCAACATGGTCTTATACAATAGTCTTTATCAAATCTACTTCTTCCACCTCAGTCACCTCTCCTAGCTGTTTGCTAACATGAAAAATGTTCATTTCAAATTCAATGTTGCTAAAAGACATTTTCATCGATCCATTGCTACAATTGATTAATGCATTCAAAGTTACAAGGAATTGTCAACCTAAAATGACAGGTGTTTAATCTAGTGCAGACATACTAGTGAGTGGTTGAGTGTCAAGGATTATAAAATCCACATGAAAGTAGAAATTCTCCGCTTGAACTAATACGTCTTCAACTATTCCTCGTGGGACTTTGATAGATTTATCTGCCAATTGTAAAGTCACACGAGTAGGTTTCAATTTCCCTAAACCTAGTTGCTCATAGACTGAATAAGTAGCAAGTTTACATTTTGCTTCCAAATCAAGTAATACTCATTCTATTTGATGTTCCCCAATATAACATGTAATTGTTGGATAACTAGGATCCTTATGTTTTGGGGGTGTTTTACCCTGAAGAGTAGCATTTGCTTGTTCAGTCATAAATGTTTTCTCTTTCAATTTTAATCCCCTCTTTACTGTACATAAATCTTTTAAAAATTTAGCATATGAGAGAATTTGTTTGATTGCATCAAGTAGAGGTATGTTATTTTAACTTGTTTAAATACCTCTAACATCTTTGTAGCCTGAGCTCCTTTCTTGTTCCTTAGCAACCTTTGCGGAAAGGGTGCTTTAGGAATGTACTCCCTAGGTGTTTCCACTATTTCTTCTTTTTTCATCAACTGTCTCTTTCTTTTTTTTTTTTTTTTCCTTTTGATTTTGTTCTCCCTTTCCTTTTGTCAATTCAATTAATTCGTCATTTTTTTCTTTATCTTCTGCTGTCCACTTAGGTTCCAACTCTTTCTCAAGTTTAGCAGTCCTGGGGTGAATGGTTTTATTAATAACTTTACCATTCCTAAGTGTCGAGACAACTTGCACTTGTTCGTAGTTATTGGAAGATCTTTCAGCTTGATTTACCTGAACCTCCAAATTTGGATGTGGTTAAGTTGGTACTTAACCCTTTGTCAAGTACTTAATGCTTGAGTTATTTGTTTTAGTTGGCTCTTAATATCATCCATTGTTTAGTTATTTTGCGCCCACAATATAGAGTGGGCATTGATAAACTTCTGAAGCATCTCTTCAGTAGATCTTTTATTTGGGGGAATGTATGTGTTCAATTTTAATACAAAATTCTAAGGTAGTCCAGGATTGTGAAATGGAGCTTGAGGAACAGGTGGAGGTTGGAGCAACTTGGTATTGCTAAGTTGTTGGAGCTTTGTCATTCCTCCAAGACAAGTTTGAATTATTCCTCCAAGTTAGATTATACATCTCAGAGTAAGGATCCCCCCTTAGTTTTGTCCCTAATATGGTGGACAAAACTAATTGACAGCATGAATGAGAAATTCATTTTGTTTTTGACTTTGAATGATTTCTCTAGCAAAAGGTAAGTTTGGGCAATCCTCCATACGATGGGCTTAGCTATCACACGACACAAGAGACATTTGCTATGGGTTCTTGAACAATAGGTTTTTTTTTTCTAATTTTTAAAGTCTCTTTCTCTTTTGTCAAAATTGCTAACTTTGCTCTGAGATCATCAAACTTACTAAGATGATGCGTAAACCTAGTTAATGAAACATTAGAAGTTTGAGCATGTTAGGGTCCCGTAGTGTCCGATGTTTGTGCATTCCTGGCAAGAAATTCAAAATACTCATATGCTTCTTCTAGAGTTTTATCGTAAAATTGCCCATTGCACATAGTTTCTACAAACTATTTAAGTTATAGTGTGAGTGATCCAAAGAAGATACTTGCCGGACACCAAGTTTCAAATCTATGATGAGGGCAAGAGTGTAACAATGTTTTAAACCTTTCTCGACTTTGATAAAATGTCTCTCTCAGTTGGGAGGCGAAATTTAAAATCTAGTGTTGGATTGAGTTCTATTTGGTAGGAAGAACTTCTTTAAGAACTTTGCCTATAACTCATCCCATGTACAAATGGAATTTGGTTGCAAGAATTCAAACCACTAGGTTGCCTTATCCTTAAGTGAGAATGGAAAAAGTTTAAGAAATACTAGTTCTATGGGACAACCTTGATCTTTGATGGTCACACAAATGTTCCGAAAATGAGTGAGATGATCGTATGGGTTTTCAGAGTCCATACCATGAAAGGTAGGTAAGAGTTGAATCATACCATGCTTAAAATGAAAAGCTTGTTATGGTTTTGGCTATATAATGCATGATTCGGTTGTGTGTCTATTAGGTTACAAAATGTCTCGTATAGGTCATCTCACAATTATGTTTTGATTATCACTTTGTGCCATCTCTAATTCAGGAGTGGGCGATGAAGGAGTTTGAAAATCTTCAGAAAGATTAATGGATTCAAAGGATAGATTAACGGAGTTGGAATGTTATAATCTACCATCACCTCCCCATTTCCAAGTGCTCATAAGCTATAAGGAAAGTAATCTACTGCTTTTAAGAAGTAGAGATGATTTTTTTTTTTTTTTTATGAAAACAATAGAAGAATAACCTAGAGTTACCCTAGTGAATCAAAACTAAATTCCCCTAACAACGGCACAAAAAACTTGACCGCCTCACAAATGTGCAGCAAGATTGTATCCACAGGAAACTACAAACGAATCTTAGGGTTTCTAAGTTCTTCTAAACTATTGTTTCTTTTTTGAAAGTAGTAAAAATAAAATCAGGATTTGAATTTGAATTTGAGAGGTTTGATTTTCAACTATGTACTATGTAACAATAAATTAAAATGAGAGTAATTAAACTAAACTAGAAAAAAAACAACTAAAGTAATTCCAAATTGATTAAAAGCATTTAAAGGATGCAAAGTAAATTAAACTAAAGTAAACAATGAATTAAACTAGGGTTTTGAACAATATAGCTAAATGTCTTGATTCAACCTACAAATCCGGGTGAATACCTTATTTTCATGTTTGGATGTAATTATTATCTCGATTTACTACGCACGTTTAGAAAAAGTAAATCGGAAATATTTCATCGTGAAAACTTTAATTTCCAAAGCATGGTTTTAAAATCACGTTTAGGATAAATAAAACTGGAAAGATATCATCTTGAAAACATTCTTTGTTCCAGAGTTCTTTTCTTTGATTTCAAAGTATAAAGAAAGTTCTAATCATGTAACATCATCAGTGATTTCAACAAAATATGATCGAGATTACACGTTTTCAAAAGCTTTGAAAATCAAAAGAAGAAGAAAACTAGAACATACATCTAAATCGATTTCTTCTATTTTCAAAGTATTAAGAAAGTTACAATCTTATGTAGTTATCAATGATTTCAAGGAAATATAGTCAACTATACAAGTTTTAGAAGATTTGGAAAACATTAGAAAATAGATTTAGAAAACAAGAATCCTAACATGCAACTTTTACATTCCATGCTTGGATTCAATCACATCAAACATTCAAACAAGGATTCACCTATCATTGATGGGTAAAATAAAAAATGAGTCTATGCTAGCATGTTAGATAAACAACAAATGAAGAAAATAAAAGAGAAGGAAGAAACAAACTCTATAAGAAATTTGTATTGAAAGTTTTGCTATGTAATCCAAACTTTGATCCAAATCTTCAATCGAAAGTTATGAAAAACTCTCAAAAACTAATGGAAAAAAATTCAGAAAATAACCCTAAGACGTGTATATGGCTTTCTCTAATGTCTGATACAAAATGTGTATTTATAGGCTATTGAAAAAAAACCCTAAAACTAGAATGTCGCAATCGTGGCGTCCTAACGGCAGCAGTGCCTTAACCTCAAAATCTTCAGTTTGGAATTAAGTCTACTGCTAGGTGCCATCCCGACAGCAAGACACTTTCTTTTTCTTCTGCTCCCCTTTTGTCCTCTTTCAACTCGTCCAAGTCATTGATTATGACTTTAGGTCTTTTCTGAGCTATTATACACATTTGTTGCATTAAAGAAAATTTCATGTAAGCAATATGAAATGCTATTAAATTTAATGAATTAACACCTAATTCTAGTTAAAGGCAATAGGAAATCAAGCTAATGATTACACTTTTTAAGCGAAATCAACCAACTCCAAGTAAAAGAAAAATCTTTGAATCATGAAGACAACACACGAAATCCTCAGTAAAATGCTAAATCCTCAGCTCTTATGATTTAAACTCCTTTGAATCACATACACATGATGTTTGTTATGGCGAAGTGATAAGAGAAAACATGAAATAATGATCTCCTCTTTTTTTATAATGGTATTTCTTTTTGTGGAAAACCTTAGATGCGTCCCAGAATATATAAAGAATGGAATCCAGATGCCTACGGTTTTTGAAATGCAGCCTGGAAACTAGAAACGACAAGACTTGTGAGAAATATCTTCTCATAGCCTTCCCAAGACCATCCCACAGCTCAGAATGGGACTCTCATACAACCAATTTTTGAAAGTAGTCTCTTGATATTATCCCGTGACTCAGTAATCTTCTAGTAGCTTCTTGTGGCCATCTTCCACTCATCCTACAAAGTGCTTTTTTGCTTATTATTCCAATTTTGTAGTCTTCTAGACTTATTTTGAGGCTAGGAAACTTTATTCTGTCTTGAAACTCTAACGTCTTAGTCTACATATAAGTTTATAAAGACTAGAACTCTACTTTTTGACTTTGGATTTGCCAATATACAGATAAAATGCCTAACAATAATGATGATTGGAAAATGAGTTATCACTTTTATGACCAAGAGGTATATCAGAATGCAGTCATCTGACATGTGGTGCCACAAAATCCATTTCCACATAATTATTATGCAAGATGATCTAATCTAGGAATAAAGATTTTTTGTTTGTGTGACTGACATAAATCTTATTGCTACTATCTTGCCTTTTCTATTACAAGAAATTCATGATAGATATGCTTATAATAACAACGCTAAACAATGATTGCTCTTGATCATGGGAAACACATGATAGATATGCTTATATTGACAGTGCTAAGCCATGTATTTTGTCATTTATGCTAGCTATGTTTGGCAAACAGATTTGTGTAAGGAAAGAAAAAAGTGAAAGAAAATATTAGGAAGTAAAATGAATTGAAAAAATTAAATTTTTTCAAATTTTTTTTTTTAGTAGAATTAGAAAAATGACAAGAAATGAATAGATATTTGTGGAAACATTCTAATTCGTACTTTGGTTAAATACCCAAAAAAAAAGGAAAGAAAGAAAGAAATAAATAAATAAAACACAAACTAGTAACTTTTTCTTTTCTTTATTTTTATTTTTTCTTCACAAATTCATGCATCAAACATAGCCTTTGATATTCATTTTTTAAAGATACTACAATATTGGTGAAACACGATTGGTATTTATATTGGTTTGCCCTTTTAATTCATCATGAGGAAGAAACAAAAAAGTTGAAAAAAGAACAAGTGTGACTTGAAAATTATCAACACTATCCAACTTTGAAGAGCTCAATAACCATGTGTACAATTGTCATGTACTCATTCTAAATACAAAAATAGCATATTTAGCATTACCATGCACCATTTGACTTCAGCATCTTATTCACTTTCTCGCAGGAACTGCTTCTATTGTAATGGTGATCATAATAATCTTGTTATGCTTCTTCAGAAAGAAAGTCCAAACCTTTGGGAATTTGAGAACAAAAGATGATCAAAATGTTGAGACTTTTCTAAAGAACTTTGGGTCTCTGGTTCCGCAAAGGTATAGCTATTTAGAGGTTAAGAAAATTACCAACTCTTTCAAAGACAAACTCGGTGAAGGAGGCTATGGCAACGTGTTCAAAGGAAAGTTAAAAAATGGTCAGTTTGTGGCAGTGAAGCTTCTGAAAGAGTTAAAAGGTAATGGAGAAGAATTTGTTAATGAAGTTGTGAGTATTAGTCGGACATCCCATGTTAATGTTGTCACTTTCCTTGGTTTTTGCTATGAGCGTCATAAAAGAGCTCTAATTTATAAGTTCATGCCAAATGGATCCTTGGATAAATTCATATACAAAGATGGTTCATCGATGATGGAACGCCAATTAGGATGGGAAACATTATGTAAAATTGCAGTTGGCATTGCTAGAGGGCTAGAGTACCTACATCTTGGTTGTAACACTCAAATTCTACACTTTGATATAAAGCCTCATAACATTCTTCTGGATCAAGACCTTTGCCCAAAAATCTCTGATTTTGGCCTTTCTAAACTCTGCCTTAATAAAGAGAGTACCATATCACAGTTAAGCACTAGAGGCACTATTGGATATATTGCTCCTGAAGTATTTTGTAGGAACTTTGGAGTGGTTTCTTCCAAGTCAGATGTTTATAGCTATGGAATGATGATTTTGGAAATGGTTGGAGAGAGAAAGGATATTAATATAAGAGTTGATCATACTAGTGAACTATATTTTCCAGAATGGATATACAAGCATCTTGAACTTGATGAGCAAATCGGACTACATGGAATTACAAATGAAGTGGGAAATGAGCAAAAAAAGAAGATGATAATAGTTGGGCTGTGGTGCATACAAACTGATCCTTCCAAAAGACCATCCATGAGCAGGGTGGTAGAAATGTTAGAAGGAAGTGTAGAGTCATTGCAAATCCCACCAAAGCCTTTCTTATTTTCTCTTCCCAGAGCACCAATGGATTCTTCAACTATAGACAATGTTACCTCAGGTTCCACTTATTCTATCATTTCCTTGAAGTGAGAGCTATCTAGCTATATGCATACACTATGTTATTATTGATTTATTGCGTTCTATCACTTGTGCTGTGAATTTCTAAAACTTGTGTAACTTCAGAAGTTATCATTAATTATGAATCTGTAGCTATTCATATTGTGAGTTGGGGTACAAAAACGTACAAAGTTTGAAACATCTATGATATTATTGATTTATTGTGTTCTATCACTTCTGCTGTGAATTTCTAAAACTTGTGTAACTTTAGAAGTTATCATTAATTATGAATCTGTAGCTATTCATATTATGAGTTAGGGTACAAAAACGTACAAAGTTTGAAACATCTATGATATTATTGATTTATTGTGTTCTATCACTTCTGCTGTGAATTTCTAAAACTTGTGTAACTTCAAAAGTTATCATTAATTATGAATTTGTAGCTATTCGTATTGTGAGTTAGGGTACAAAAACGTACAAAGTTTGAAACATCTATGATCAACTTTCCCACCACATATTTTAACTGGATTCAAAAACAAATCATAAACTATATTGAACTATTTATATAGATGCTCAGTGCATTGTGCAGTCTTCTTCCAAAATTTCTTAATTTATAAGAAAAAAAATATCTCATATCAAAATACTTGTTATTGTAATACCTCTTTTTTAATATAAGCTATCTAGTGGGTAGAGAGCTTTTGAATCTAAGTGTTGCTAAAAACATATAAAGGTTTAAGCATCTATGATAACTTCCCCATCGCTTATTCAAACTAGCTTAAAAAAAATTGAACTTTAGAACTATAACCAAATAGTTTAAACCACATAAACTATGTTTAAATGCATACTTTTACACAATGTTTAGATCATAAATTTAGGGAGAAAAAATAGAAAAAAAAGATGAAAATAAAACATAAATCAAATGAGTTAAATTATTTCAATGTTGGTTGGATTAAAATAAGAAGATTGATGATGAGCACTCAACATTATCATGGCCTAAATTTCGTAACCCGAGTTGTGAACTAATAATTACTTGTAAATTATGGTTATCCATAACAAACCCAATTAGAGTTATAGAACCATCTTGGAGCAGATATTAGAATATGATGATGATGGTGATGATGGTGATGATGACGATGACGACAACGATAATAATAATAATAACAACAACAACAACAATAATAATAATTAGAGGCCTCGGTCTTGACCAGATAAAAGTGCTCCCAACCCTATCTCATAATAATTAGGCTGATCAGACTTTTACAATCATATCAAATAATCGAAATATAAGTCTATTACAAAATATATCTACTCAAAAATGAAAAGAATAATAATATCAAAATAAAGTCTAAATAACATCAAAATATAATCAAAATCTCGACCCTAGGGTCCATCTAAGCATCAAACCTTGCTACTGTAACAAAATCTACATGGAATGAGCACGAAATCTATGTGTGCCCACTATATGTATAAATAAGTATAATATGCAAGACCATACCCTGACATGCTTCTACCGTGCATCATGTAAGCATCAATAATGATAACATCATTAACTTATATCTAGATCATATTAGTAGTTACATAATTAACATCTTATTACCAATTCATTAAGCTATATCTATCTTTCATCATCTCATCATACACATACACACACGGGGTAGATATTCTATAAGACAATCTCATGGCCACCATGCCTCGCCTCAAAACATCATCGTATTTTATAGGACTGCACCCCAACAAAAAAAGATTAACCAATAACGACATTATTTATGGGTCTTAACCTAAGGGTCATGATTAACCAAATATAAGTTGTCATTTATGGATCCACATCCTAATGGTCACAATTAACCAATAATAATGTTGTTATATAGGCTACTAACCAATTGATACAATAACCAAAACTCTACGCAAGTTTAAGGTCTTTTAACCTAAGGGCATACATATATGCCCTCCTATTTCAATACGTTCTATTCCCAAAATCAATATAAAATCAATAACATATCTTATAAGCCATTCCCTATCTCATTATCTCATTGCCACCCAGGCCATCTCATATTATCAACCACACAGGGTATCATATATCACCATCAACATATCAATTTTCATATTATTTTTATCATCATCAAGTTCCACCTTCAAATGTCCCTTTTAAATCACTTTAGAATACTAGGTAATGTTATTTTGAAAACCTTCTTATATTTAAAAAGTATTCAATTTAAACATATACATCTTCAAGCATGCTCACGTGAGACTATGTCTCAAGCGCATAGGGACATTAATCGGTAACCACGAGTAGCAAACTAGAGGGTGGTGCGCACAAGAGGCTAGAGTAAAAGTTGTGCTGTTGACACCCCAAATTTGCCTTCCTCATCTAATATTTATAGTATTTAATACTTTTAGTTAAATGGTGCTTTACTGATTAAGTTTTCTTAATCATAGAATAAGTTAAAGTGCCAAAATTCGACAAAAAGTGAATAATCAGCAAATACCGGTTGTACTCGTGGAGCTAAGGAGAAGCCAAGCTAAAGGCCCAAATCCGATAGAAGACTACTTAACTACATAAACATGTCCAAGATATCAAACAGATAAGTCCAGCATCAGCAAAAGTGCCAAAGTCCAGAGTCATGGGTTAATTCGGTCTAAAAGTTAGGAACGACGTCTACCGACGCACCCGAAGGCCAACTTCAACTGGAATCCCCAAATCAAATCAAAACAAAATGCTATAAAAAGATACACATATTTCTATAACATGTCATAGAATATAGAACATAACTCAGAGTAGCCAGAATGTTATTTCAAAGGTCATTTGAGCTCCACCAACCTAAAATAGCTCCTATTGGCAAAAAGGAAGCTACTAGCATCCAATAAACAATTTGAGACCTTAGATGAAGTTAAAAGGCCTTCAAATTGCACAAGAATGTTGAAGGTTCTTTTCTTGAGGTAAAGGTATAGCTAAGTCTGCCAAGTCAAACCTTAGGAGGTCCCTTTGTGGATTCGTTTGTAAAATTTGTTAGTTTTTTTATAAATTTATAAACGTGTCTTGGAATCACACCGATTGCATTTTTGGATTCCTCATACCTAAAAATAGTTGGATAAATTATCTTAGTGGTGCCTTCAGGGGTTAAATTGATGATTTGATTAACCGTTCTCCGTTTCTGGTCGTTTCAGAGCACCAATTTTCAAACAGACATAACTTGGTCCAATTAGGTCAAATTGAACCAAAATTTGACCTAATTAGTTTAATTATCTCCAAAAAGATCTTGGGAAGTTTTGAAAGCTCCCAAAAACTGTGCTAATGGTCCTAGAATAGCACGGACTTGTTAAGACCAAACTTGAACTGCACCAAACATAACTTGAGCCCTGGCCTTCTTTTTTTGCCTTGGTGCCAAAAAGGTTTCCAAATAGGTTTGTGCCAAATGTTTTTTTTTTGCCTAACTCAACTAGCAAGAGGTTTCGCGCAACTTGTTTTGCGAATATCTTTGCCTGTGGTTCTATACAGACATGTTTACCCGTTTTGTTAGGCAGAGTTGACTGCCAGGCAACCCTGGCAAAAAGTTTTGCCCACTTTGTGAGGTAAACTTGTTTGCTTAACAAAACACCGGACAAAACAGGCAATTCTTTTTGTCTATCTAAATAGACAAAGCCCTTGTTTGGCTAAAACTTCTATCAACAGGGGCCTTCCATTCTCATTTTCATTCATTCAACACTCAATGCTCCAAGCCCTTCAGAGTTTCTCTTTCTAAAAAAAGCCTGTGCCGTTATAATTTTCTCTATCTAGAAAATTATTATTTTATTTTTCAATTCAATGTATTTGCATAATCAAAATAGAATATTTTTAATTGTGTAAATAGAATTCTTTGTTAATGAAAGGTATCTAGATCATAATTCAAGACTAGGTTGTACCTATGTATGACATTGACTAGATTTACCCGAGATAAATTTTGCAAAATTCCAAACATCATACAAATGACATGCCCACATCAAACTAACATGCCATACCATGCCATAATGTCATTCTATCATGCTATACCATGTCATAATGCCATGTTCACCATGTCATACTGTGTCATAACATCATATTATCATGTTAGGTCATCCCAACGTCATATCTACCATGTCATATCATCTTTACCCTGTTGTACCATGTCATTGTCATCATATACCATGCTAACATGCCATATTGCCATGTTATGCCATGTTAGATCATGCTCTGACTATGCTATGCGATGCCAGCATATCATATTATCATATTACTACATGCTACCATGCTCAATCACCATCCCACATCATTGTATAACATGCTAGAACACATCCAGATATGTAAACACACACACATTATAGTTAACACAGACCTATAAATCAAAAACTTACTAATCCAGAACATTCACCCAAGTGAGTGAGGCTCCAGAGATTGGGAATGACTTAGGATTGGCTAAGCTGATATTTTCTAAGTCATGACTTCCCTTAGACATATCTGACATGCATTCTTGAACTATTATCCATATTAGAATATAAGTTGTCATTACATTTAATATGCCCATGGCACATTTGATCATAGAAACTGCATCATTCACATCACATTAGGCTTCTAGGACCTTCACATAGATTTGGTCATCATCACCAGGAACTGAGCTCTCGATTTAAGCTTAGTCCTTTTTTCTAAATGATAGATACTCACTCACCTGCACTGAGTGCATCTTTGGGAGTGGAGCTCCTCATTAGAGTGAAGCTATTTTCTTTAGTTATATGCTAGGCGTGAATTGTTTCCCTTTCATCTGGAATGAAGCTTTCTTCCACAATTATGCACGAGGTGTTAACTGTCTCTTCCCTTGGAGTTGAACATCCCAATGGAGTGAAACTCTATCTCCAGTTATGTGCAAGGCATTAACTATTTTCTCTCATTGGGAGTAAGGTTCATTTTTCCCCTCAGTTATGCACCAGATACTAACTGTCCCTTCTTACATGGAGCAATGCCCCATTTCTGCAATTACGTGCCAGGTGCTAATTGTTCTTTCCTCATTTGGAGCAATACTCCTTTCCACAATTATGCACTAAGCGCTAACTGTATTTCTTAGGTTAGAGCTATGTAGACCTGATCTCTTTTTAAGGTACGTAGGCAACTCGAACAGAAGGCTTGAGTCCAGTCACCACAGTGTGAAGTGCTGACTTGAAGCTAAGCTCTTTTACTTGGTTAGATGTAAGGCGTTAACTTTCTTTTCTCTGGAGCAAGGCTCTGTTCCCTAGTTACGCGCTTAGCAGTAACTATCTTTCTTGTTTAGAGAAAGACTCATTTTTTTTGTTAACTATTTCTCAGTTATGTGCTATGTACTAACTATGCTTTCCCCAGTGGAGTAAAACTCCTTCCACTAGTTATGAGATAGGCACTAACTATTCTTTATCATTTGGAGCGAGGCTCCTTTCTCCCAGTTAAGCACACAGTGTTAACTATCTCTAAACCTCTAGAACGAAGCTCTTTCCCCAAAGTTACACGTAAGGTGCCAACTTTTATTTTAGTCTAACAGCTGGCTCTCATAGTACAAAGACAATTACTCCTAACATATACCTATAGGTAGGACTTTTTCCCCTCATCCCATATTAAGAGCAAGGCTTCTTCACATTGATTCTCTACGTGGCATCGACCTTATCAGTCATTGCCTTGTACACTTGGCCTACCCTAGCCGATGAGGAGGCTCACTATGCTTAGGGCTAATTAGTTTGTCATCCATGACATTCTGATCACACTTGCATCCATTCATGCATATCTGGACATCACATCTACATGAGGTGCTTGTCCCAGACCTACGTAGACTTGATCCCCTTTTAGGGCATGTAGGCAACTCGAGTAAATAGCTTGAGTCCGATTAACCTGGTCTTTATAGACCATCAGCACGAGGCGGTAACTTAAAGCGAGGCTGTTGCATTTAAACTAGTTCAAAACACATAAACACCTAGTTTAAGCACTAAATCTGAACTACGATTGCCTTGATCCTTTTAGGGAGTATGTAGGCAACTTGAGCATATAGCTTGAATCTGGTCACCTCAGTCTTCATAGACCATCTTCGATACATACTTCATTTTCAGCACACATACACTCATAGGCAGAGATCTCATTACACTCGCATACATGAGCTAGCCCAGACACTTCGCATTTCATACATCATTTGCATTCTTAGGTTTTATGCTATGATTATTATAAACCGGAGTATTATATTATGAGATCACGATTACAAAGAATGGAAAGGGACTTTAGATATCCCTAAGTATCCAGGCTTATTGATTTTCTTGTATAGCTAAACCCTCGGACCCACTATCTCTAATTGCACAAACTAGTTGAGAGTCACTAAAAGGGGCCATTTATCACACCATTCAAAAACATAAAATAACACATTTTTAATCATAATCAAACTCAGGTTTCTCAACACACCTATTTTAAAAAGTGTTAAGTGATGACTCCTAGTCTCTATAATCAAGGCCTTGTTTCAAAGGAAAATCATACTTTTTATTATTTGGGCAATCTCACATGTACCACATCGCAATAAAACTTATGACTCATGCTCGTTGGCTCAGTGCGCGAGTTCGGTCACAATAGCTGGCGACTCCACTGGGGATTCAACTCCTACTTTGAGGGTTCAACCATAGTTTCCCCTCTATAGAGTCACTATCTCACACTATAATCTCTAGTTTATCTAATCAAAGCATGCATCTCACTTTTAACTAGGAATTTTTCACTAGGATGCATACATTTTTACATTTACTCTTATACTATGCATACTAACCCATTTAATTGCAAATAAACTACGTGTATATATACCTTGATTTATTTTGTAGGATATATGAATAAACAAGGTGAACGCTTTACTGCTTTCCTTATTTGTCATAAATATGCCTTTTCGAAATCACACTGTGCACATTATTGAGTATGCTATGCATAACCCATTTTCACCTTCTAGTTGGTTGAGGGAGGCTAGTAGGTCCCTCCAGGATGTGACTGTGTATACAGTCTCCTTGACAGGCGTATCAAACTTCTTCTCAGCTGGCTTACCAATCTAAGAAGGTTTTCTTCAGAAAACTGGAGGTCTGAATATCTAGTAGCCATTAACCCTTTTTAGGATGAATTAAGCCAAGCCGTGAGCCTCATGTCACATGTAGTCAAGCCATTAGCTAGAGCCTCACTGAACCTAATTTTTATAAGAACACTAGAGAGGATGGTGATAACCTCTTTGTTCCCTATGATTGCATTCAACATTCATCTATACACAGTAGTGGAGACAACTCATTGCTATCTTTGCATAGCAATAAAGCCTACCAATTCTTGTCTAAGGGACCAAGTCCCAAATAGACCTTTCATTTATGCAAAGTGAACCGCTAAGGTTCACCCATTTAAATAAAGCAAAGATATCACTACTTAACTTTAAATTTTGCCCTACATTTACCTATTAAGTCAAAGTCAATGCATATTTTAGTTCAAAACCCAGATTCTGTCAAATCTCACTTCAAAGCTCTCAAAAGATTCAACTCGAAACTCTACTAGATTTAAGTTTAAGATTCAGTAGAATCTCCAAACACTAAGTAGAAATATCCAGAAACATTGCTTGGAGTTTTCATCTACAAATCCAATCACAGTTTTAAACTGAAACTCTGTCAAATTTGGGATAAAATCTTAGGTTGGAGTTTTTCTAAATTTCTATCTAGATTTGCAATTTTGTCAAAACTCTACCTGAAAATCTGTGACAGTTTCAACCTGAAACACTGCCAAATTTAAGGCAGGATTTTCAATACAATCTCACACCAGAAAATCATCCAAATTTCAACTTGAAACTTTGCTAAAATTTTGGTAGATTTTGAACTAGAATATACAAAGACAAAAACTCAATTGGGTCAATAAGGGGCACCTATTCAAATACAAAGGAAATTCTATCCAGCCAACCAGCTGATCGGAAATCAAGAATGCAAATCCGAAGACTCAAAGAGTGGATAGGATTTTTATTTTATTCTTGATGTAAAATATTCACTACATTTTATAAAGTGAATACTCATTTCAATTTTTCAATTCAATTATTTGTAACATTTCTTCCAACGACAAATTTGAATGGGACAAGATAATAAAACAAAGATTTCAATGACATTCTCTTTGTGTATAATACATAGACACCTCATCATTCTTTCCCTTGCCAATGAGGATGACCTTATAAATAAAATTAAACAAAATTTCATTCAAAATCACTTTTAATAAACTTTCATTTTCATAACTACTATTGCTACCATTTGCTTTGCTCAACAGTCCTTTGTTAATACTAGATCTAGAATTAGAGACATGACATCTTCATCTGAGGCAATCAACACTGTTAGAACTCAAGCATCTACCATAGTTGCATCAAAGGGCCCAATTCAATTGCCAGCATTCTTAACCCTCAATGTTGGTCTTACTCCTAACAACACTACTGATACCTCTCCAATCATGGCTACCTCTATTGCTAATAGTTTGCCAAGTGTACTCATCCCATCCTTCTTCGGAACCATACAAGCTACTATTCTAAGTGTGCAAACCTCTCCTCCAAATCCTCAAACCTTCCAAACAAAGGACCAACAAATAGCCAACCTATTTTTGGTTCTTAACCAAGCATTGGCTTATGTTCCCCCTTATCTATATAGTTAGATATTATTCTTTCCCTTTCAAGCATACCATTAGCCTGAACTAGCCATCTAAAATCAACACTTCTATTTCTTTGCCCAACCACTACAATTCTAACCTAGTAACCTTTTGCAAACATAACCACCTTTTCTGTAACAACAAACCCAACTACCTTTACCTCATATCAACATAACTCGTTTCAGTCCAAAAGATCCAGAACATTGAGGAGGCCTTGAAGGAACATTTTGACACTAGTACCCACAAGGTTATAGATTCTCATAATTTGTGTTCTCACTCAGATTTGAAGCGACCTTTCAAAATCTTAGTAGTATCCTCTTCTACTATTCTAGGACAGCAGCACTCTCCATAAACGGAAAAGACAAAAGGCTATCCTCAATCTCAACTAAAGCCAAGAAGAGTCTTTTCTAAATTGGCATGTATATAGACCAACACTTATCAGCAACTCCTTTCTTCACGTCAAACTAAATCGGTTCCATACCGTAGGCCATTACCACCTTTCTCTCCCTCTTTTGATCCTGCCAAGAGTCATATGTACCATGAAGGAATGCCAGGTCATGACACTGAAGGCTACTTCACTTTAAAGTGCGAGATTCAAGACCTAATTAACAATGGGATAACAACGATTCCAAATATCGCCACCAATTCCTTAACGGATCATCATGCCGCCTCAAAAGAGGAAGTATCAGACATTTATGACCTACGAGATGCTATGATCAAGAAAAAAGGACGTTAAGTGATCAAACTCTAGAAGACCAATCAAAGCCTTTAAGCTTCAGTAAAAGGAAAAAGAAAGAAAAAGAGAAACCACAAGATCCCAATATTTTTATTTAGTTTCTCATACATGTTATATTCTAAAATATAATTACTAATGTTCATGTTTCTTTTTGTTAATTTCATTTCATTTTTCAGGAATTCAAGATTTACATACAAGAACATCATATTCAGAACATCAACATCTTCTGCAGCAATAACTTATTAATTCTCAATTTTGAGCATAACATAAAACCAACACCAATTTTTAAAATCACTTATAAAACCAGGCACCCCCATTCTTGAGACATATCTTTCGTGCCGTGCTAAATCGACATTTTTCCTTTCATCCTATTGTATAGAATTTTCAAACTTTTTAAAAGATTCAATCATTTTTTTAATAAATATTCTTTGTGATAAATTAGTTTGTTAGAATTATTACTAAGCGCTAACAAATTTTAACACAGTTGAATGACCAGCACTTCAAGTGTTTAATCCAGTAATCTTGATGTTCATCAGAACTACGGGCGACCTAGTTCTCGGATCACTAAGATGTGTAGGCAACCAAAATGTTTTGGTCACCACCTTCAAGAGAACAAACCACTTAGGATGTTTCCTGCTCTTTAAAAGTGGTTGTCAATACATCTAGAGCTTGACAGATTAATAGAGCAAAATCAATATGATAAGAAGCATTCAAAATTTTAAGCCCCTAGTCTATTCTCCTTTCAAAAAATAAAAAAAAAATTACAAATTAACATTCTTGCTAGGACAACTGTGCCCTTAGCAATATTGAGAGCTCAAAAGACTAAGTTTCCAAAGTTAAAATGACTAGAGGCCATCATTTGAGTTATCCTAAATAGATTAGAATAATTCATTATCAAGCTCTTTGAGCTTAAAAAAGAAAATCAAATCATACATTCTTTTCATTAAACCCTACCTAGGATCATCCTCCACATTGGCGCAAGCAAGTGAGACAGTTTAAGGGTAATTGTCTTCATCATCTCATCCACTCAAGAAGAGGAGCCAACACATGCCTGAGGTGGTGTATTTGAACAAGGTGGTCAAACTCAAATTGAAGAAAGGCCCTTGTTTTTGCTATCCTTAAATTAGGACAATTGAATCCCTTGGAAGCCCTTTGAGCCAATTTGTATTCTTTTGCTATAAACCCCTAAAGGTTGTCCCCCACACTAGGGTAATGGAAAAGAAAAAAACAAAAACAGATGCAAAAAAAAGAGCTAGGATCAATCAAAAAGAAGAAAGAAGCTAAGAGTCCAAAGGACAGATTGGGTAAAGAGCTAAAGTTGCTTAGAGTTTAAAGGATGGAATCGGGTAGAAATCAGAGTCAAAGCAGAAGCAAAGTAAAAGCTTAAACATCGTCAAAGACTAAAGAACTTCAAAAGGAGGAAGATAAGTAATGACCAAACTCTAGCTCTCAAGCATCAAGAACAATAGAGTAAGCTGGCTCATCAAATAAAGAATTAGATGACCTTGGGATCGTTCAAACCCAAAAAAATAATTTGAGCCTTTATATCCTTCATTTCTTTAACCCTTACCCAAGCCCACATTACGATCCAAATAAAGTTCTTTCAGATTGATGCTGATAGCTTTTTTCAAATACAACCATCAAAGGCACTCGAAGCCTCCCCAAGACAAAAGGACGACTTTCAAGAAAACGAATGCATGCTCAAGTAGAAGACCTTACAGATGGTCCTTGGTATATTTTACCCATGTAGAAATAGGATTTTGAGCTTGTACATTCTTCCACTTTTCTTTGAATCTTGAAACCAGACCTACAGTACAACCAAAATTAAAGTCCTCTTTGATTCATAATGGTTACTTAGTTAGAGAGCTCTCATAAGCTATGGGCAACTCTTTCTTTCAAACCCATAAAACCCTATCAATTGATAATGGTCTATTAATCCAAAAGCTCCTAAAGTAAAGAAAACCTTGAGGGAATAGAGAACACACTCAGTGACTAGGTCTCTTGATAAAACTATAAACATTGTTACTACCTTATTAAATGCTTTAATAGTAAGGTCATTCACAAAAAAAAAAACATTTTTCAAAAAAGGTGTACAATCAATCATTTTGCCACGCTAGTGAGCCACACATTTTGTCAAACATCCAATCATTCATTTTCAAATCAAACATTCAAAGCATATTTTGACTAGTACATACTAGATTCCTTCATTCAAATTCATTCATCATACATAACATGGTTTTTGAAAAAATAATGCACATTATCTCAATTGTGTTCAATAATCGTACGTGACTTTGTTCACAAATCAAGACCGCACATGGTCACATCCCCAATTTTTAAACTCCCAAGAAAATTTTCAAAACACAAACACTTTAGGATCGTGTACTTGATAATGCACATGATCGTGCACATTTCATAGGCACCCAACAATGATCTTGGCATCATCATATTAAAACTGCACAAAATAAACCATATACACACCAACCAATCAGACTGGCTCTCTTCTCATCAACGTCCGGTGCCAAGTGTAGGACCATTGACCGACCCTAAAATGTGTTTGGGTTCTACCTCTCAAGTGCAAGAGGGTGGTCGTAGTCTTACTCAGTGAAAACCGAGGTCATATCCGCAGGGAGGGTTGTGTTAAAAGACACTAGACTTGTTCACTTTAGTTAGTAGGTGATTCTAATCTAATCTATACTATGATTGCATTTTTAGGGAAGGTTGATAATGGTTTGGGTTGAGAATGGTGAAATGAAGGAACTGTAATTCTAAATTAAGATAAAAACACTACAAATAAAATAACTACGACAATCTTGGCTTCAAACCAAATCCGATAGTGGGATAGTGATGGTTTACTCAAGCACATTGATAACTCAACCTAGCAATTGCACATGCATTGCTAGGTCAGAAGACATTTCATTAAAACCTAATTTATGGAACTCAAAGTAAGCAGAGGCTTTTGAAATTAGTTTCAGACTCATCGGGACATTGAATCGAACACCTAGTATGCACGAGCATTAACTCGTGACCGGGCTTCGATTGTAACACGGATGAACCGATTTCTTAAGAAAACCTCAAGTTATGGTTTTGTGAAAATAGGTCCCAAATTACTAGGCCATTGAACCAACCACTTGGTGTGCACAAGTGGCCAATTGTAACCAAACTTTGGTTGTAACACGAGTGATTTGATTTTGCAAGCAAACCTAATTTGGGTTTTAGAAAATATATTTCTAACTATCCGAGACATCGAACCAAACACTTGGTGTACACAAGTGAATACTTGTAACCAGGTTATGGTTATAACACAGGTGAGTTGATTTCGAAAAACCCTAGCTTACTATGAAATTCCAATTAGAAATTAAAAATATATTTTATTGAAATAAAACCTTTTACGCTTGAGTTCACCAAACTACCACACCACCTTTAGTAGCTTGAAGCCAAGAACGAACCCTAGCCTAACATAATTGAATTGCGAAGAGGAAATAAACTTGCACACCATCCATTAATGTAAAATGAACAAGTACGAAGTAAAAACGAAAGATGAAAAGCGGAAACGAAATACTACAAAGTAAAAGTGAAAGACGAAAGACAAAAATGAAGTACTTTGAATTGAAAATATTGAAAAGTAAAGCACTTACATGTAAACCCTAGGAGAGCAAAATCCCTATACGAAAGTCTAACTAATCCTAATACATAAACGTAATGTAGCTCCCTAACTCTCAAAGACAAATATAAAACTACTACGTAGGTTTTTTTTTTTTCTTTTTTTTTTTCAATACATCAGGAATTATCTTATTTATAATAGTGCATAACTCAAGGGTATAATAGTAAATTTACATTCAAACTTGATCTTAAAAATTTGCTGGAAGAATTGTCATGAGCGCCCAAGGTAGATGTGGGGTGCCTTTAAAGGACACCTCCCAACTGTTTGATAAAAATCCTCAAAGAGCAGCCAATTTCTACTCTCGATGGGCGCGATTTAGGGTAGGGTGCCCATGACTAATTAAGGGTGCATGTAGTTGATGAGGTGTGCCCGTGGGTAGACTCTACTAGCTGTTCGACAAAAGTCCTCTGAGACTTGAGCTTTTCCTTCAAAAACACCTCTCGACGAGCGCCCACTTGATTTAGGGTGGGCCACCCATTGCTTATGTGGGGTGCCCGTGGATGATGAGGGGCGCCCCTCAGATCCATCTTCAGCTCCATCTTCACTTCCTTTCCTATTTTAGCTCATGTTTGCTTCATTTCCTCTCAATTTGGTCACGTAACCTTGCAAACTCCCATAAGTTGATCAATATTCACATTTAACGGTAACAAATGGAATTTCTAATAGATAACTCCCCTATGAATGACTATATTACCCTGATAATAAAACAGAAAGCATGCACAATCAACCACCAACAACCAAAGAGTGAGGCATCCTTCATAAAAGTCAAGTGCAAAACATAGACTCAAACATAAACCAAGGAGTAAAGATCAAACAAAACCTTAGGAATAAAGCTCCTATTCAAAAGGTAAATCTAGAATCATAAGATAGAGCTAGGCTTGGAAGCAAGGCTCCTTACCAAACTAGACTGGTTAGCTAGAAACTCAACCCTGGATTAGGTGCAAGGCACCGAATCCTTCTTGAGAATTGTGAGATAAAGCTAGGCTTAAGAGTGAGGCTCCTTACCAAATCAAATTAAAGCTAGGCTCATCCTAAGACTATGCTCAAAGTAGTGAATATTCTCCTGCATGAAAGTGCATCTTAAGAGTAAGAGTCCTTGATTAGAGTAAAACTCTTTTCTCTGAATTAATGTGCTAAGCACTGACTTAGCACTAGGAGCCAGGCTCCTAATCAAACCAGATAGAGCGAAGCTCAAGAGTGAGGCTCTTTATCAAAACCAAACCTAATAAAGCTAGGCTTAGGAGCAAGGCTTCTTATGAAGACAAACCAAAATGAGCGAAGCACATTTTAGGATTAAAGGGTAGAGCACTATATCTGCCAATTCGGGAGTAAAACTCCTTACCAGACCAAACCACAGGGCGAAGCTCGATAGCAAAGCACCTTACAAGGCCAGTTAGAATGAGGCTCATCCCAGGATAAAGTGCGAGGCACTAAATCCTCCTTTACACAAAAGTGCATCCTAAGAATTAGATTCCTTATTAGAGGAAAACTCTTCTTTTGAAACCATATGTGAGGCACTGATTCAATCTCAAAAGCAAGGATCCTTACTGAACTAAACCAGATAAAGCAAAGTTCCTTACCTTTCCAAAACATAAAAGCGAATCTCTTACTATACTAGACCATAGAGCAAAGCTCCTTACCGTTCCAATTCAAAGAGCAAAGCTCCTTTTCTTTCTAGACTATAGAGTAAAGCTCGACAGTAAAGCTCCTTACCATTTTAGACTATAGAGTGAAGCTCCTTACCAGTCAAACCTCAGAGTTAGTACTCCCTTTCTAAAATCTTATGTCTACTATATGATTCAGAGTCAACCTTGGAATTAATACTCCCCTTCTGTAGTCTTGAGTCAATCATAAGACCTGGAGTCAAACCTCAGAGTTTATACTTCCCTTCTGAAATCTTGTGTTTACCATAGGATTCAGAGTCAACCTTAGAGTTTATACTTCCCTTCTGAATTCATGTTCTCACATTCATGAGACTTAGAGTCATCCTCGGAGTTTATCTCCCATTCTAAAGTCTTGTGTATACCATAGGATTCAGAGTCAGCCTCAGAGTTTTCTACTCATTTTCTGAAGTTTTATGTTCATTACGAGACTTAGAGTTAACCTAGGAGTTTGTACTCCTTTTCCAAAATCTTATCGAGAGCGAGGCTCTCTTTTCAAAATCTAGTGCAAAGCATAAGATTAGCTATCAACCCATAAGCTAGGCTTCCTTCTCATAATCTAATGTGAGACACAGGATTAGATACCAACCTAGGAGGGAGGCTCTTTACTTTACCAAGATTAGATGGAGCAAAACTTCTTATCATTTCAAATAAATCGAAGCTCAGTGCAAAGCACAAAATCTGATACCAATTCAGGGGTAAAGCTCCTCACTTTAGCAAACCAAGTAGAGCAAGGCTCCTCATCTGAGCAAACCTAATGGAGCAAAGCACCTTACCTTACCTGACTATACAAAGTAAAGTTGGGAGCGAGGCTCCTCACTTTACTAAATCAGATAGAGCAAGACTCAATCCATTGTTAGATAGAAGATCAATCACCCATCTAAAAGTAAAGCTCCCTTCCTGTAGACTAACGTGAAGCATTGACCCATGAGCGAGACTCACTACTTTAGGACAAGTGCAAGGTAAATAATCATTTAGTAATTCAAGTTTTGAGATTGTTTTGTAGACTTAAATGCAGATGTAACTCATCTATTAGCCCAAGAGCAAAGCTCATTCTTTTAAAGACAAGTGCGAGGCACAAATGCATCACCAAAGTTAAGAAGGCAACTCTTGCAGTTGTCCAAGTGTGAGGCATCAACCAATCTACAAGGTTGTTTCTTTCTTTGTTTTAGCATATAAGGAGGCAAAATAGGTTGTCTTCTTTTTATTTTCTACCTTAGACAAACTAAGGTGGAAAAAGAAAGGCTACTGTTGATACCTCAAATTTGCCCTCTCATTTAATATTTATAGTATTTGATGCTTTTAATTGAATGGTGCTCTACTAATTAAGTTTTATTAATTGTAGGATATGTCAAAGTGTTAGAATTCAACAAAAAGTGAACAATCAATAAAATATTGGTTGTACCCCTAGGGCTAAGAAGAATCCAAACCGAAGACCTAGATCGTGATAGAAGGCTACTAGACTGCACAAACATGTCTAGGATATCAAACAGACAAGTTCAGCATCAATAGAAGTGTCAAAATCTAGAATTAAAGGTCAATTCGGTCTAGACATCAAGAATGGCCTCTACCGACGCACCCGAAGGCCAACATCGACCAAAATGTACAAATCAATTTAAAAAGGCATAAAAAGGTACATATATTCCCAAAACATGTCATATAACATAGAACATAGCTCTGAGTAGCCAGAATGTCACTTCAGTGGCCATCCAGGCCTCACCGACCCAAAATAGCTCTTACTGGCAAGAAGAAAGTTACTGGTGTCCTAGACACAATTTCAAACCTCAAACAAAGTCAGAAGGCCTTCAAATTGCACAAGAATATTGAGGATTCATTCCCTAAGGTATAAGTCTAGCCAAGTCAAACTTAAGAGGTCCCTTCATAGATTCATTTGTAAAATTTATTATTTTTTTATAAATTTATAAAAGCATCCTGTAGTCCCACTGATGGCATTTTTGGATTCTTCATGCCTAAAAATTATAGGAGGAATCATCTTGGTGGTGCCTCCAGGCGTTAAGCCAAAGATTTGACTAGCCCTTCTCCGTTTTAGCTAGTTTCAGAGTAGCAATTTTCAAACAAACATAACTTGGTCCTGGAGAATCCAAATTGAACCAAATTTTGGCCTAATTAGTTTAATTTTCTCCAAAGAGTGCCCAGGAGGTATCAAAAGCTCTCGAAAACTGCACCAAAAGTCTTAGAATGGCTCGAACTTATCAGGACAGGACCCAAACTACACCAGACATGGCTCGAACTAGGGGCTCAAGCCAAATTGGCCTTCTTTTTGGCTTTGTCGCCAAAAAGGTTACCAAATAGGATTGTGGTAGACTTTTTTTACCTAACTTAGCTGGCAGGAGGTTCCGCCTGATTTGTTTTACAAATATCTTTGCCTATGGTGCTGTGCAAACATATTTATCCATTCTGTTGGGCAGAGTTGAATGCCAGACAACCTTGGCAAGAAGTTTTGCCCATTTTGTGAGGCAAACTTGTTCACTTGACAAAACAAGCAATTTTTTGCCCCCTTGTTCAGCCAAAACTTCTGTGAATAGGGCCTTCCCTTCTCATTTTCACTCATTCAACACTCAACGCTCCAAGCCCTTTAGAGCTTCTCTCTCTAAAAAAAGCCTGCGTCGGTATAATTTTCTCTCTCTAGAAAATTATTATTTTATTTTTAAATTTAATGTATTTGCATAATAAAAATAGAATATTTTTTATTGTGTATAAAATTCTTTGTTAATAAAAGGTATCCAAATCATAATTTAAGACTTGGTTGCACCCGATGTATGATATTAACTAGATTTAATTGAGACAAATTTTACAAAATTCTAGGCATCATACAAATGACATGCCTACATCATACTAACATGCCACACCTTACTATAACATCATTCTATCTTACTATACCATGTCATAATATTATGTTCACCATGTCATACCATGTCATAACATCATATTACCATGCTAGGGTATGCCAAACATCATATCTACCATGCTATGCCATATTATACCATGCCCTGACCATGCTATGCCATGCCAGTATATCATATTATTATATTACTACATGCCGCCATATTCAACCACCATCCCACATCATAGTATAACACGCTAGAACACATCTAGATATATAAACACACACCCACTAGGGTTGACACAGACTTAAAAATCAAAAGCTTACCAATCCAGACCATTGACCTGAGCAAGCGAGGCTATAAAAATTGGAAATGGCTTAAGATTGGCAAAGCCGATGATTTCTAAGTCATGACTTCCCTTAGACATATCTATCATGTATCCTTGAACTATCATCCATATTAGAATATAAGCTGTCATTATGTTTAACATGCCCATGGCACATCTAATCATAGAAATTGAATCACTAATATCACATTAGGCTCCTAGGACCCTTACATAGACTTGGTCATCATCACCAGGAATTGAGCTCTTGATTTGAGCTTAGTCCCTTTTTCAAATGATAGATACTTGCTCACTAGCATTAAGCATATCTTTGGAAGTTGAGCTCCTCATCAAAGTGAAGCTTCTTTATCTAGTTATGCGCTAGGCACTAACTATTTTCATCTCATTTGGAGCGAAGCTCCTTCTCACAGTTACACGTGAGGTTCTAACTATCTCTGCCCTTGGAGTTGAACTCCACAATGAATTGAAACTCTATCTCCAAATATGTGCAAGGCACTAACTATTGTCTCTCATTGGTAGCAAGGTTCTTTTCTTTCCCTAAGTTAGGTGCCAGGCATTAACTATCCCTTCTTACCTGAAGCATGACTCCATTTTCTCAGTTACACACCAGACACTAAATGTTCCTTTTTTATTTAGAGTGATGCTCTTTTCCATAGTTATGTGCTAAGTGCTAACTGTCCCTTCTTATCTAAAGCATGGCTCTATTCCCTCAGTTACATACCAGACACTAACTGTTCTTTCTTTCATTTGGAGCGATACTCCTTTCCAAAGTTATGTGCTAAGTGCTAACTATCTTTCTTAGGTTAGAGCTACGTAGACCTAAGCCCTTTTTAGGGTGCGTAAGCAGCTCGAGCAGAAAGCATAGGTCTGATCACTGCAGTATGAAGCACTTACTTAGAGCTAAGTTCCTTTCCCTGGTTAAATACAAGGTGTTAACTTTCTCTTCTCTAAAGCAAGGCTCTATTCCCCAATTATGTGCTTAGCCTAAGCGTTAACTATCTTTCTTAGGTTAGAGCTATGCAGATTTTATCTCTTTTTAGGGTACGTCAGTCGCATGAATATATAGCTTGAGTCCGGTCGACCCAGTCTTTATAGACCATCAGCACAAGACACTAACTTAGAGTGAGGTTCTTACATTTAGACTAGTTTAAAACACATAAAGGCCTAGTTTAGGAACTAAGTCTGAACTATGATTGACCTAATCCATTTGCAAGGTACATAGGTAGCTTGATCATATAGCTTGAGTCTGATCACCTCAGTCTTTATAGACTATCTTCGATACACATTTCATTTTTAGTAGACACACACACTTATAGGCGGACATCTCATTACACTCGCATACATGAGCTAAGCTCAGACAGTTCACATTTCATACATTATTTGCATTTTTTAGTTATATGATGTGATCATTATAAACTAGAGTATTATATTGTGAGATCACGACTGCAAAGAGTGGAAAAGAACTCTAGATATCCCTATGTATCCAGATGCAATAGTTTCCGTGCATAGCCGAGCCCCTAGACTCACTAACTCTGATTGCACAGACTAACTGAGAGTCACTAAAAAGGGCCATTTATGACATCTTTCAAAAATATAAAACAACACTTTTTCTAATCATAATCAAACTTGTGTTTCTTGACACACCCATTTCAGAAGTGACGAGTACGACTTCTAGTCTCTATAATTAAGGCCCTGTTTCAAAACAAAACCATACTTTTTATCATTTGGGCGATCTCAAACACACTATATTGCAATAAAGACTTATTGACTCGTGCTTGTCAACCTAGTGCGCAGAATCGATCGTGAGGCGTGCATCTGGGAGCTATCCAGATAGGCCATGCAAACAAGGCTTCTCTCTCATGGGGAGAAGTGAAATTCAAGTTGTGTGTATGGGCTTTAAATGAGCGTTTGCACGATAAATAATCTGAAACATCAAACTATCATTGCTCTGTTCTTGGCTTTCACTTCTCCAAATTCAATTCTTACATTTCCAAACCATTTTGATCAATATCTATATCCATCTTTAGTTTTTGTCAGTGTCCCAATATAATCATAATATCAATTTATCATTTATCAAGAATTTAACAAGATTGTAAGTTATTATTCATCATCTTCTTCCTCAGTTCACATAAATATACATATAACAATTATATAAATTTCATAATTGAATATATATCATGCAATATATCAATCTTAAACTTGTCGTAAACATTAATATAAACCAAATGCAACAAGAAATCAAATTTTCTAGCTCGAGTTGCTCAGAAGAAGAAGAAGAAGAAGAAGAAGAAAATGAATCGAGAAAACTTGAAGAATGCTGAAAACCAACCATGACCAACACAGAGGCTTCAACACTAAACCAAAGATCATAACACACTCCACAAAACTCTAATTTGATAAAGAAATAGAAAGGAAAGCTCAATTTGGTGAAGGCCTATCAGTCACCAGCCTAACTCTCACTCTTAATTTTTCTGTCAAAACTCCCTGAACATACACACTAACATATATATATATAGACCAAAAATTCTTCATGGTGAAAGAAATAAAAATGGACTGGGTAAGATGATAAGGTCGATAAGGCTAGTAGACTAGGTGTAGAGTAGGTGGCATCCATTAATGATATACAAACTATGGCCAAAAGAAAAAAAAAAAGAAAAGAATGATGCAAGTTATACTGATAGCAGGGACACGTCGTGTGCACAAGAAGAGAAATGGAATGTGCATGAGAAAGACCTTGTGGTGCACACGACGAGGCCATAATTCAAACACCAAGTCTAAATTCTGACACAATCAATCTCAATTAGAAATCAAGCAACAAAGTCAACTCATGTATCATATTATTCACATCAAATAATATATGAAGTCATAACTCAATATATTATGAATAAAGTAATAGATATTACAAACATTGTATATTAATGTTGGGTCTGGAGTGCTTATTACATTGTTTTTACGACCAAAGGTTGGGTATCAACATAAAAATTTCATAAACTTATGCTTTTTTGTGGTGTTTTGTAATTTTAGATATTAATTAAAGACATTTGGAGACCTAAACAATCCTTGGAGTGCTAGTGGTGAAGCCTAAATTATTAGGAGGCAAAAGTTGTAAAAAGATTGGCTAAGAGGGCCATTTGAGCATTCTATCAAACACATCGCATGTATTGTTCAAATGAGACCAAGAGTAGTCACAAAGCCAAGGCCAATTTCCCAACAGGCCCCAATAGCCATAAGCTGGGCTAAGCTTAAGGCATCCTAAGCATACATGAAATTCATGCCTTAGCCTAAAAAGCATGTCATGGTGGGCCTATTATCCCTAGCACCCAACACAGCCAACACAGGCCAAACCCAATTGTTGAACATGTAGGTAGGTCATGTTAGATATGGCCAAAAAGTATCGGACATGTCACACCCTAAATTTCATAGCCCAAATGGTGAACTAACAATCACAAGATAGGTCCCTGTGGAGACGACCTTGGACTCACCAAGTTAAATTGCAACTAAACACTTTGACAATTGGGAGTTATTAATTCTGCAAAAATTTAAGAGAGTTGCCATGGTGAGAGAAATTAATGACCAAAGAATGAAACCAGGTGGATTTGGGGCTATATGACATGGTGATCATCATGGTAGTGGCTATTTTCATTGGTTTGGCTCGAGGTGCGAGTTTCGAGTCATTGAAGTTTGGGGGACTATAAAGCTTTTTCCACATTTCTTCTATTTTCTTCAAATTTGAGGTAGATAGGGCAAACCTATGTATTTACACTTGATAGTAGCATAATGTCGGTGTATTTCATGCCTCGATTAGTTGAGTTTGGATGATGATATGAGTTTATGTAAATATGGATATATGGTTGTGTATATATATGCATATATGCGAGGAAACTGTTGATTTTGTTTGTTTTCTTATTAAATTTTAGGTTAATTACATACGGAGGATGTTATTACATGTTTATATATCTTGTATTTATTATTTGGCAGCTTGCAATGAATGATTTAGGGGTTTTAGGTTTGTGGTGTAGCAAGAACACAAATCATGAATTGGTTTTGGCCTGTTTCTGTTCAGACTACTTTTGAACGATTGACAACGGTTAAACAAGGTCGAACACTAAGGTGTGATAACTACTGATATTGATTTTAAAACATTGATTTAACACTTTTACCAAGCCCTTGATCTGACTGATGATTTTGGTATATTTTTTTACTGTAAATCACCTTATTCCATGAAATTGCTAAGATTATATAAACATGTGATAGATTCTTGAGCATAACATGTTTTCATTATATTATTGTTTATTGATTGTTTTACATGATTGAGTAATATCATGTGCATGGGGCTAGGGTTGCATCATCTGGATTATGCTATGATATTCGTTTGGCTGAGAGTGCTATGGTTTATGTTGTTGTGTTATGGCACGATCATATATATAAACAAGGCTGATTAGTTTCTAAAAAAGAATAAATAATATTTTCTAAACATTACCAGATGATCCTAGTCAAAATATATGACTAGAGAATATTCATTGGTTTTGGAATATGAGTATTATATTATATTAATTTTTTTAGTAAAGCATAGTAAATGTCCAACTGGGGTTGTAACACGATTCCCCCAACAAAAGGGCCAATAGATGTAACATGGTTCCCTTAAGTCCTAGTTGAATGTGGTTGTAACATGGTTCCCCAATAGTTATTTATATTTGTTTTGTTTGGGAGTGTAACAGAGTTCTCCAACAATACGTACTGCGAGGGGCGCTATTCAGTTCCCCATGAGTGCCAAGTCTAAATATACCATTGCTAAAGATTAGCAGGTTCTTGAATAAGGGTGTAACACGGTTCCCCATGAGAAAGGCTAGCGGATGTAACACGGTTTCCCTAAGTCTTAAATGATGGGTAAAGATCATATTACATTATGTTCCATCATTCTTTAGTTATTGTTATGTGTTACATACTAAGATTGTTAATTATAATGATATTTAACCTTTTTGATGTGGTAATGATTTTTATTGTAAATATGGGATAATAAGTGTAAGAACTATGGTGACATGATTCCCCTATGGATTACGTATGTAGCTTAGGCATGAGTACTACCATGCCCTAGATTTCGCAATCCAGGGAGTAAACTTAATAATTACATGCAATTAACATAAATCAACCACAAACCCTGATCAAAGCTATATAACTACCTTGGAGCAGACATCCACAATAAATAATAACAAAATCTCAGTCATATAGTAACAGTGCTCTAATATAATAACTAATGTAATATCCAGGGCCACCAGGCTTTATAACCATATCGAATAACCAAAAATAAACAATGAGTACAAATAATACATCTCCAAGGTAAAATACCCAGTACAGTCAACTCCATCTCCACTGAAGAGTAAAAGAATAGCAATAATCCAAACAAGTCAAAACATGGTTTAGGTCCACCCAAGTCTCGGGCTCTACACTTGCAACACAATTGTAGAGACATAAGTACTAACCCACATGTGCCTACGCGCACGTATAAACATATATAATATGCAACACACGCCACAGCATGATACCATCGTGTAAGCAATAATTATAGTAATTTATAAAAAATCATAATATCATCATGTCACATCATCAACATTTAAGAATCCACATATCCATATCATAAACCAACATGAAAATCATAGATTTCCCCTTTATTATCTTTTAATTATTCATTTACCGATTCTCATCAACACAACACACATAGAGTGGATACTCTACAAGACTGATCTGTGATTTATTGGCCTATACTCAACCGAAACTATGAACCAAGTCATCATTGTTTATGAGCCTAGGCTCAAGGGTCACGATACAATAAATCAACATCGTCGTTTATGGATCAATGTCCAACGGTCACAATGAACCAATATCAGTGTCATATTGTAAGTTACTAATCCATTGGCATGATAACCAAACTCTGTGCAGGTTTAGGAACTTTCAACCCAAGGATAATCATGTACACTCCTATTTATCAATATCCGCTAACCCAAAATCAACAACTGACAACCATATCTCATTATCTTTTTCTTTATCAACTACAAATGTCATTATCATTATCATAATCGATAACATCATACATATCATATCAAAACACGTCTTAAATCATGAACAATATATTTTTCTATTCATTGTTCATTATTGTATCAAAATAATATCTTTTCAAATTATTTAAAACTATAAGTCAAAAGTATAGGAAAATACTTGACTTTAAAACACGTGAAAAAAGAAAAAAAAAAACTTAGGAGCAACCATGGCTCGTGCACACAGAGCTCTCCATCTTTGTGCCCAAAAAAACTATGCACTCGACCATTAAGGCCTGTGTGCCCAGGTTTCATCTAGTTGCTGAGGACCGTTAAGCTCTTTACATTTTTTAACTTTTCAAACTTTTAAAATTTGAATCTTTGATTTGAAAATCATTTTCTTAAAATCTTATATTCAGTTGCTATCCCTGATCACATGCAAACTCAATCACATAATCGATTTGAGGCTTTGTAAACCATGGAACATAATTAAAAATCACTACTCACCATTTTCCTCGAGTTAAACATATATATAATTGTATATAACTTATAACAGTCTATGCCATATGCTTTCAACCTTAAAAACAAATGCACAACTAACATCACAACATGCTCAATGTATTATTTATATAAATAATATGCACTTAGTTCTACCTTAGTTGATCAGAGAGAAAAAAAAATAACAGTGAACAATCGAAAAATTAAAAAATGCCAAAAACTTGGTTCAACCAATATACAACCTCTAGCACCAAAAAAACAATTCAAACGAGTTTAGCATAATTCTAATTAAAGATTGATAAGAGGAATTTGAACGAAACTAAGTCTACATGAACTTACCAAGCTTTTGTCCTATCCTCGGTTTACTATTCATAACCTGAAAGTATATAGCCGTACACGTATACGTGTATATGTAGATAAAAGAAGCTTTGGGATGAAGAAATGAAAATGAGCTAAAGAAATTTAATTTGTGTGGTTACCTATCCTCATCTATACCGTCATAAAGCAAACACTAGCGATAAGGTGATTTTTTTTTTTTTTTTTTGGTAGTTAGCGATAAGGTGAAGTTTAAAATTCATGAAACCTTTCTTTAGTGAAGCCTATTTTTTTCCTATAATATCCTTAAACTCTTTATAACTACCTACAACATCAGTGGTATTAAAAAATAAATTTTTAATAACCACCAAATAATTAAGTAATTTCACCTATTTATATTTTCATCCTTCTTAAATGCCCTTTAATTATCCATTAATTTTGAAATTTTTTTATTTTCTTTAATTGTTCCTCAATTAAGTATGATTTAGTTAAATAATCTTAACTACTTATTATTTACTATTTAAGTTATTTTTTATAATTTTTAATTTTATTTTAATTAAAATAAAAATTTAATAAAGTGATTCACTGCGCCCATTTCTAGTAGACTCATAGATGTCGGCAATAAAGATAGAGAAAGAACCTCTTAGCTAAAAAACTGAAGAAAGCAATATACAAGTTGCTGATGTGACAGTCCGGGTGCCCAGGCAGGAGGTGTGTGCACCCAAATCAGCCCATGTGCCTAAAGAACCACCCCTGTGTACCTAAAACACCCTACATGTGCGACTAAGCCCCTAGGCCAGTGCACATGGATGACTCCCCCTCAACCCAATACCCTAAATGTTGGACCAAACCCAACCTATAACCTGAGAAACTTAGTTCACTAATGCATCACATTAAACACATTAACATTCCATTAAATCATAATCGTATGCATTAAAAATAAAATATCATATAACAAAACACGGGTTGTTACAAATAGCCTGTCACGCCCCAAATTTTGTAATGTGAGTTATGAATTAGTAATCACATGCAAATCACAATCATCCACAATAAACCCAATTAGAGCCATACAACCACTCTAAAGTAGACATTAGAATATAATAATAATAAATAAAAGCCTAGGTTCACTGTCGGGCAAAATTGCTCCCAACAATAAGTCATAATATTTAGGCTCATCAAGCATTTACACCAATATCAAAATCAAAATATAAATCTAATACAAATTGCATCTCCTCATAGATCAAAATAATAATATCTCACAATTACAATCTAAATAACATCAAAATCTCGACCCTAAGGTTCATCTAAGTGTTAACTCTACACCTACAATAGATACACATAACAAATATAATATGTAACAACATACCCTAGCATGCTACTATTGTGCATCTTATAACATAAATAACCAAATCATCAGCATCACATAGCTCATTATAATTCCATTAACTTTTTATCCAATTATCATTATCTCATCATATTTACACACACATAGAGTAGGTACTCTGCAAGACTATCTCGTGGCCACTACGTGCAGGCCAAAAACATCATCGTCTTCTTTTATAAGTCTATATGTCAATGAAAATGATTAACAGATATTGTCATTGTTTATGGGTCGCGATCCAAGCGTCACAATTAACCAAATAAGTATTGTAGTCTATGACTTTGTATCCTAATGGTCACGATTATTCAATAATAATGTCATTGTGTAGGCTATTAACCTACTGGTATGATAACCAAAACCTTACACCGGTTTAGTATCTTTTAATCCAAAGGCATATGTATATACCCTCCTATTTATAGCACCTTCTATCCCTAAAATCAATACAAAATTAATAACGCATCTCATTATCATTTCCATATTTCATTATCAATATTAGTATCTCTTTGTCACACAGGCCACCTTATATCATCAACCACGCAGGTTATTCATATCTTATATCATCTGCTATATAAGCTATAATATAGCATCAACCATACAACACATTTTACATCATTTCATACAACACATTTTACATCATTTTATTATCATTATTCCTTATTCAAATGTTCTTTTAACTCAAATACAATGTCCTTACAAGGTATTTGAAAAGTATTCCTAATTAAGCAGGGAATTCTTTTGTCATGCGCACGCAAAAACAAGTTCGTGCACACAGAAAAGTCAACTAATAACCTTAAGTAGCAAACTAAGAAGTGGTGCGTATAAGAGGCTTGGGTCAAAGTCATGCACACGCGAGGTGAAGCCTTATATACAGGGGAGAGTCATGCACACACGAAGGAGTCTCATGTAAGGGAGCCATGCAAACAGGTTATGAACACGATGGCTCCTCTCTCGTATGCATAAGGTGCCAAAAGTTAGGTTGTGTGCATGAACTTTAAATAGGTGTTCACATAACAGGCAATCTAAAACATCAGCATGTCATGCTCTGTTTTTGGCTTCCACTTTTCAAATTCTTTCAATTCCAAATCATTTTAATCAATCTTTATATCCATTTTCAATCTTTAATAGTATTCAAAGACAACATAACATTGATTTGTCATTTCATCAAGAATTTAACAAGTTTGTAAGTTGCTAGTCATCATTTTCTTTCTCAAAAAACTTATATATACATATATCAAATTATATCAACTTCTCAAATAACCAACCAATATGCAATATATTAATGCCGAACTTCTTGTAAGAATCAATATAACATATATAAAATAAGAAATCAATGTTTTCTATCTCGAGCTGCTCAGAAGAAGAAGAAAACAATTCAGATGAACATTAGAAAATTTAAAACTCAACAACAATCAATACAAGGACTTTAACACGAAGCTAAAGATCACAACACACTTGTTTCCACTCTAATTTGACATGTAATGTAAAAAAAAGAACCAATTTCATACGAATCACACCCTCACCAACTCTCATGCCAACTCTCGATTTTTTTTGTAAAACTTTCCAAATACAATTCACACACACATATATAAACCATAGATCTTTCACTATAAAGGAATAGAGATGCTAGTGGGTGAGATGACAAGGTCGATAAGGCCCAAATGTAGGCTAGGTAGAGATTGGGTGCAACATTTAATGAAGTTCAAGCTATTGGTTGAAAACAGAAAAAATTACAAGTTGCACTGACATTGGTTAGGACAAGTCATGCTTACAAGAGAAGGAGAGTCATGCACATAGGAAGGAATCTAGGGTCTGCACAACAAAACCAAAATCCTAATACCAAGTTAAACTTCTAACATGACCAATCTCAACTAAAGACCAAGTGATCGAGTTAACTCATGCATCAAATTAATCACATCAAATAACATATGAAGTTATAACTCAATGTATTACAGATAAAATAATATATACGAAAGCACAAGTCAATATATAGCTTAAGTCTGGTCTTAACCTCACTAAGTTGTTATTATATTTAATTGGACTGACCACAAGTATTGGGTGCAGCTAATTATGGCCTAGTTAAGATGTTTGGATTAACCAAGAGATGGTGTTCTATCCTTCACTTATTTGTACTTAGGTTATTGTACCTTTATTTGGGCAACTAGGTGTCAGTCCCAAACTTGGATTTGTGACTTTGTTATTATGATATGAAAAAATTATAATATTATTATGACTATTGTTACAGTTATGGAAGCCTTTGGAATTAGTTATCGATGAGTAACCTTTGGTTATTTGTTATGTTGACTAATATTATTTTATATGAGAATTAGGGACGTGAATTAGATACTCGGAATGAATGTTTATAATGTTCTAACCTTGGTTTAAGTTTTTATTTGGTTAAAATTTGTTCTCATATTCCCATGTAGTTCATCCCAAGCTATAAGTTTAGGGACGCGACACTACTAAGAAATGTGATTGCTAGTTGTTGTAGGAGAAATTTGCATTTTTCGAGGACATTCCAATTTTGGAATTGCACTCTTTGATCATGTCAAATCTTTTTTTTTATGGTGATGTTGATTGTGCAATGTCTGCAATTGTATATCACTGTATATTGTTTGTGATTGAGATTTTTCAATTAAGGTGGGTATTGTCAACTTTGGTAGTGGCTGGGGTGCCATTATCTTCCTCAATTCGATGGATGAAGCATATGAGTTTTGTGGTTGACACCACTAGAAAATGCATTTGCCAGTTGTTGCAGTGTATTTTTCGAGGATATTTCACTCCTTGATATTGTCAAATCTTTTCTCATGGTGATATTGATTGTGCATTGTTTGCAATTGTGTATCACTGTATATTGTTTATGATTTGGATTTTTCAAATAAGGTAGGTGTTGTCAGCTCTAGTAGTGGTTGAGGATTGGGTGGCACTACTTTCCTCAGTTCAATGGATGAAGCATATGATTTCGGTGGGTAACACTACTAGGAAATGTTTTTCTAATTGTTGTAGGAAAAGTCTGCATCTTTCAAGGACATTCCACTCATTTTGGAATTTCACTCTTTGATCATGTCAAATCTTTTTTATGGTGATGCTAATTGTGCATTGTTTGAAATTATGTATTGCTATATATTGTTTATGATTTGGATTTTTCAAACAAGGTGGGTGTTGCTAGCTTCAATAGCAATTGAGGATTAGGTGGCACCATCTTTCTCGGTTCGATGGATGAGGCATATGATTTTGATGGGTAAGAAAATATGAGAGAAAGTAAAATTTTGATATGCATTTTTATGAACTTAAAAAAGAAAAGGGTAAATTTGGTGAAAACTACTTTAGTCTTTGCACATTAGGTATAGCATTTCAACTTCATAGCTAATGTCATCATTTTTTGTCCAAATTCTGACAATAGACTAATGGAAGAGGATTAGTGTCAATCACTTTTCAAAATAATGGAAATAATTAAGTCTAATTTTTAAATATTAATAAATGCGATAAGAGTAATTATCTCGAATTAAGAGAAAGTAACTATAATATACCATACCAATACTTATGCAATTATGCGCAAAGTGATTTGTCAAGGAATTGTTAGAAATTGAAAATAATATTTGTGGACCTATACGCCATCTCTCTCTAAAACACAAGAAAGATGGAAGGCTTAATAATCAAATGGAGGGTACTTAAGCTAATTGAAAGACTAATAAAAGAGTTGCTTTTTTTAGGTCTTAAGGTTTGACAAACTAGTCTTGACTTGTAAGAATCCCAAGAGGTTTGTCACCGCACTGATTTCTCGTGGAAATTGGAGAGCCCAAAATATGTGGGTCTACTTTTCCCTATTTTGTACTATTTCTTGGACGTCTCCATCAAGCTGCAAGTTCGACATTGTGTAAATCATACCAACTTCTGACATTTGGTGTTATTACAGGATCTTCCAATTTTTTAAAATTATAAATTTTATTTACTATATTTGTAAATATATCATAATATCTATAAGGTCCTAAAGAAGGCAATTGCACTAGCATGGGACACGTATCTTTTAAAATGCTTCATTTAATTAATTATGATTATTATTAAATATTACTTATCTACATTGATTACTATTACATGTCGTTTTAACTATTTAAATTCTATAATTAACTTATAAAATATTTTATTTTATTTTATTAATTATGAATATTATTATTATTAATAGTTATATACATTGATAAATATCACATGTCTTTCAAATATATATATATATTTTTAATATGTGACATTAAAATATTTGAATTCCATTTAAATTCTATATTAATTATTATATTTATCAACTTATATCTTGCTTAACTACCAATTAGGGACTATAGTATTTTATTTTATTAATTATGATTGTGATTATTATTAAATACTAGTTATCTACATTGATTAATTCTATTTAAATTCTACATTAATTATTATCTTAATTTATAAAATATTTTATTTTATTAATTATTATTATTAATATTACTTATCTACATTGACTACTACTTTTGTACATTGGTTACTATCATATGCCTTTCGAATATTTGAATTCTATTTAAATTATACTTTAGTCATTATCTTAATTTATAATTACCTAATGTCACTATTAAATCTATCTTTCTTTTCCTATTATCTTAGGAATTTATTATACTTGTCGACTTATATCAATCTTTAGCCAAAATACTAAATTTCATGATCCATGAAATTATGGATGGAAATGAATTGAATTATTTGTGAACTATTTGAGCTCGGCTTGAAAAAAGCTCAGCTCGAGCTCAGTTCGTGACTAAAACGAGCTCAAATCGAGTTTGATTTGTTTCTCATTTAGATTCGAATTCGAGCTTAAGTTTAGAAAAACTCAATTTGAAAGTTTGTAAGTTAGCTCAATAAAATAATATATCCATATTTTTTAATAATATTTTTATATTTTTAATAATATTTTTATTATCCTTTTTTGTAATATTATATTTATTAAATTTTAAACTAAAATAAAATCGTTTTAGTTTAATTAAGCTAGTTACGAGTCGAGTTTAAACCAAAATTTCTTTTTATCAAAGCAAGCCCAAGCTTGTATAAAAGCTTGAATCGAGCTTGAACCCAACATAAAAAGTTTAAGCTGAGCTCGAACAAGTTAAAACTCGATTCAATTCGGCTCGTTTTCACCCCTGCATGAGATACTTTCAATTCAGAAGATTATTCTTCCTTTCATATTCCTTTAAGAATTTATTATATTTATTAACATATATTATTTCTTAACTAAAGTACTAAATTTCATATAGTTATCACTTAATATTTAATGTTTAAATATTATAATTATCTAAATTTAATTCTATTAAAAATAATAATATTTATGGTGACTTTAATAATTTGGTTATACTCTTAATTCAAATGTCATATAAGTTTCTAGAAATACTATTGATTGAAATATTTAATTTTACTAATTATCACTTAATGTTATAATTTTATCAAGATTAAACTTTAGTTTAGTTAAAAACTTTATTTAATTATTTATTTGTGACAACACATTAATTGCAACAATGTTTTTCCATAACTATGTTTATCTTCTGCAGAAGCCTTCCCCTTACGTTGGAGTTTTTTAGTGCTAACTACTGTTGAAGAAGTAGGTGAAATAATAATTAAACATACAAATATATATATAAACATGTGCTTTGGAGATCTAAATTGATTTTGTACATTTTTAATATTTTTTTTTTTTAGTCATGCATCTTCAATTTCTTAATTTGCATCAACAAATAATCTTTTCTTATTTATGAATAGTAGGAATTAACTTATTTTATGCGAAAACCACATTATTTTTTTAAATTGTTTTCAATTATGAGTTATAATAATTTGATTTTGTATACTTTATGCATCATTTCTATATATTCAAATAATAAACATAATTTAAATATGATATAATTCTATTTAATTGTAATGCTCAGTATTTATTTTTGGTTATTTATGTGCTATTTTGGGCCAATAATATTTATTTTGAGATTTAGTTGATTTTTTTTATTTTTCCTGAATCAGGTGTGGTCCGAATTGGTAATTAGTTAGATAATTGGGGCAAAGGCCTAGCTCTCTTTTTCTTTTCTTTTTTCTTCTTCTTTTCCTTTGGTTGCTTGGCTGCCAGAGACCAAGGAGAAAAAAGAGATAAGAGAGAGAAAACAGAAAGAAGAGAGAGAAGGTAGAGAGAGAAAGTGCGATCCAAAATGGTAGGTCGGCAGATCGAGGTAGTATTCGACACCATGAACATTGTGAGGACATTCATTTCTGGTGATTTGGCCCGAGGTGGAAGAAATTGGCTATTGAAGGTTGGGAGCTCAACCAATTTTTTCGTTTTTCTTCTTTTCTCTTCGGATTCAAGGTAGCGGGACCTTAATTCATGTTTTAGATGTTATTAGAATGATTCTGAAATATATATGCTTGATTTGGTTAAATATCATGTGATTTGTACATATATATATAAGTGTGGTTATATATCTGCATAAGAGTGTAAATATCTTGTATATATTCGAATTATTCTTGGATTAAATGATGAACAAACATGTGATTTAAGTGTTTATATATGAGTTATTGTTGAGATTAAGGCTTGAATGGATGATTTGGGTGTTGATTTGGGCGTTGATTTGGGCTGGGTTTCATTAAGAAAAACTGGGCACTGGACACCATGGTCCAGACTAGTCGATGAGGGTGTCCAGACCATGGTGGTCCGAATTGGCTGGTAAGGGTGTCCGGACCACAGAATAGTAGATTTTTAGAAAAGTGTAAAAATTGGTTTTTAATTATGTTTTTGTGCCCAAACCAAATTATTTTGGATTTCTAATGATGGAATAAACCCCAAACTATCATCAAGCCTAATAAGAATGTATTTTATATTGACTGAGCATATCATATGCATAGGGCTGGGGTGGCATTATCTGGTTTATGTTGAGAGTATTGATTGGCCGAGAGTGCCCATATCTATATTGTGACATCCTAAGGCACGGGTTATATATATGGACAGGATCCATGATTTGAGAAAAATGATAAAATAAGATTTTGACAATACCAGATGATCCCCAGTTAATATATATGACTAGAGTGTAGTCTTTTGGAGTTGGACGCTAATTATGAGATATGATCATAAGATTTTCTTCGAACTACAATTAGACCCTACTTAAGTTAAGTAGATGCCTGACTGGGAGTAAACACGATTCCCTAGCAAAAAGGCGATGGGGTGTAACACGGTTCCCTTAAGTCTTACACCAAAGGGGTGTAATACGGTTCCCATTAGGTATATACATATATATTGAGATATACATTTGACGTGAGTGTAAACGATACGGTTGGTAACTCTATGGACAGTGTTAAGCATCACTCATTCCAGGATAAGGTTGGGGGTAGATGGAGATTAGAGAATTGCATTGGCCATTGCATTACATTACATATGTATTGTTATATTATGTTTGGTTGATATTGTTGTGAGTTATGCTATATGTTTGAGTATGTTCACAAGTGCACACTTGCACGGCCCTACCTACTAGGTAAGTTTGCTCATCCTATCCTTATTTTAAGTGATCCAGCAAGGTTAGGGAATAGCCACCCGGAACTAAGTTAAGATTGATTGATTGACCTAGTACGAGCACATTTATATTTAGATGACCGTATCTTTATTTGTGCAACCCAAAGTGTGGGTCCCAAATTCATTCTATATGAGATTGAATTGTTATTAATGATGCTTATTCAACTGTATAAGCCTTAGATTGAGTCACGGGTTGTGGCATTGGATTTATCGTGATTAATGTCATTTTTATTTATTTAATACGAGAATGAGAGACATTTTTAGTTGCTCTGATGATGGTTATTATATTATGACTTGACCTTGACATAGGTTTTATTTAATTTAATTAGTTCCTATATTCTTATGGCATCTGTCCTGGATAATTAAGTTAGAGGCAGTGATAGATTGGTATCAGAGCACTAGGTTACGTTTACTTTTGGGTCGTGGGTAGTAAGGCCTATTCATTTCTGTTGAGTAATTATCACTTATTGTATTATGTTGTTGGTTTTGGAATTTATGATAGCTATATTTTATAGAATGGTTGAACGTGGAAGAGGTGGAAATCAAAGGAATCAATCTAGTGGTCAAAATCCTAATGCTATACGTATTGGGCATAAGGATTTTCATGAGGTGTCATTGGCATATAGTGGCTTTCCACAATTGACATACAAGCAGATGATGTAGTGTATGGTGGCTTAGTGAGCCTAGATGTAGGGGTTAGGTGTATCGATAGTAGATCCTACCTCAGTAGCAGCGGTAGCACCTGCACCAGGAGACACATCGATCATGAGAATTATTAGTGAATTCAAGAAGCATGATCGCCCTAAGTCTAATGGGCAATGGGATCCAGTTGGGGTAGAAAGATGGTTAGTGGAAATTTCTTAGATGATAGAGACTTTGGATATAAAAGGTGATGAAGTTAGAATTAGGGTGGCAGTATGTCAATTCCAAGGAGGTGTTGTTCATTGATAGAGGTCCTATAGGGACACCATTGATATTCATACTTTGACTTAGGAAGCATTTAAGGAAGCATTTCTTGAGAGGTTTTTCCCTATAGCGATGAGAAAGATAAAGGTTTAGGAATTTCTTGTATTAGAGCAGAGCAACTTATCAGTACAAAAGTATGAGAGGAAATTAACAGAATTGGCTAGATTTGCTCCATAAATTGTGCCAGATGAGGTAGCAAAGGCTAGGAAGTTTAAATGGGGATTGAGTTCCTGCATTAGGAAGGAGATCATCGAGTTGAGGCATTAGACTTAGTTTGGTGTGCTGGCAGCAGCTCTCGCAATGGATAAAGATGCTATTGACTTGATAACCATGGCTCGTGGAGGCCAAGAATAGACTCAGGGATAGAATATGATGCATGAATGGTTCTGGTTCTAGACAAAGAAAAGATAAAGAGAAGGTCAGTGGTTCTAAGAGGAGATTTCAGCAATATCGGCAACTTCCCTATTAGAATAAAAGTAGTTCTAGTTCGGGATCAGGTTCAGGCTCGTTGGGTGGTCAGCAATGGCAACAGTTTCAGTCTCCTCAGAAGGGAAGATTTCATGATCAATTTGGACAGAGATTGTGTTACAGGTGTAATCAACCTAGACATCTGGTGATTAATTGTCCATTTAGGGAGAGTCATAGGGGAGTGTTGAGCTAGGTGCTCAGCCAATTGGTTATTTTTGAATGTAACAATACCCAGTGAGGCCTGCACCACCTGTGTAATAATAGCCCATGTAACAGATCTAGTAATTCCAGCAGCCGCGTGGTGGTGGTAGTGGCGGTGGTAGTGGCCAACTGGGGAACAGTAAAGGTGATGGTAGCTTAGGGAGTCAGAGGACTCAGGGGCGTGCCTAAGCACTTATACAACGAGATAAGACTCCAGATGCTTCTACGATACGCGGTACATTTCTTCTACTTAACACTTAGGGTGCGTATTTTATTTGATACTGACGCATCACATTTATTTATTTCGCATGCTTATGTAAAGACTTTGGGTTTGATATCCGAGAGGTTAGAAAAACCTATATTTGCAGATCTTCTAATAGGTGGTAGTTCTTCAGTGAATTAGATCTATAAAGATTATGTTTTACAGTTGGACGATGTTCAATTATGGATTGATTTGACAGTTTTGAAGATGAAAGAGTTTGATGTGATTTTGGGCATGGATTGGCTGTCTACTTATCAGGTAACGATAAATTGTTGCCATAAGTTAGTGACGGCTATTCTAGCTAATGGATTATGGTTAGGATTCAGGGTGAGACAAGAGCAATTTTACCATCTCCATTATTTGACACTAAGGGCTTGGGGAAGTTTTCTGGTTTATTGACAAATTTGAGATTGAATGAGAAAGACTCCAAACACTTATTCCTAAGAGTTGTTTATGAGTATGAAGATATATTTCCTGATGAATTGTGGGAGTTACCTCCTCAAAGGGACTTTAAATTTTGTATAGATCTTGTGCCAGGCATTTTTCCTATTTCTATGGCACCGTATCGTATGACACTGGCAGAGTTAAAAGAATTGAAGGTTCAATTAAACGATTTGTACGCTCTAGATTTTATTTGACATAGTACATCACCATGGGTAGCATCGACAATTTTTGCGAAGAAAAAGGATAAGACCTTGAGGCTTTGTGTTGATTATTAGTTGTTGAATTTAGTAACTATTAAGAATAAGTATCCATTACTGAGGATAGATGATTTATTTGACCAATCACGGAGATCAGTTTGTTTTTCTAAGGTTGATCTTCGTTCAAGTTATCATCAGTTGAGGATTCAAGAGGAAGATATTCCTAAGATGGCGTTTCATACCCGGTATGGTCATTTTGAGTTTGTGGTTATGCCATTTAGGTTAATGAATACTCTAGCAGTATTTATGGATTTGATGAATAAGATTTTTCGACCTTCCTGGATTGGTTTGTGATAGTATTTATTGATGATATTTTGATTTATTTTCATGATGAGTATGAACATGAACAACATTTGAGGACAGTGTTGCACACACTTTGGGATCATAAGTTGTATGCTAAGGCTAGTAAATGTGAATTTTGGTTATCCGAGGTAAAGTTTTGTCATAAAGTTTTGAGTCAAAGAATTGCAATGGATCCTTCTAAAGTTTTAGCTATGTTAGATTGGGTATAGATGAGATATATTTTTGAAGTCCATAGTTTCTTGTGTTTGGCTGGTTATTACTACTGTTTCATCCAAGATTTCCCTTGGTTGGTGGGTCTGTTAGCTCAATTGACTCATAAAGGAGTTAGATTTGAATGGGATGATGCTTGTGAGAATGGTTATAATGAATTGAAGCAGAGATTAACTGAGGCTCCAGTATTGATTTTACTTGAACGTGGAATAGGATATTCAGTGTATTGTGATGCTTCATATGAAGGTTTGGGATGTCTCTTGATGCAGAATGATCAAGTATTGGTTTATGGGTCTAGGCAATTGAAGCCGCATGAGAAGAATTATCCTAAGCACGATTTAGAGTTGGCCACAGTGGTTTTTACTTTAAAAACTTAGTGGTATTATTTGTGTGATGAAAGATTTAATGTTTATTCAGATCACAAGAGTTTAAAGCATTTGTTTATTTAGCGTGATTTGAATATGAGACAGAGAAAATAGATGGAATACTTGGAGGATTATGATTTTGATCTTCAGTATCATCTAGGGAAGGCTAATGTGGTGGCTGATGCTTTGAGTAGAAAGTCACAGAGTTTGGCATCCATGATGGTTCATTCTTAGTGGCGTCTTCAGGAAAATGTTGGTGATTTTGAAGTTTGATGGGATGATGATGATGAGGATGGCACCACCTACTCTAGTTTGAATTGTTTGCAAGTGGTAGCTATGTTGTTAACACGAGTTATTGAGGCTCAACAAAATGATCAATATTGTCAAACCATGAGGTATTATTTACCTTTTAGATAGGCAACAGAAGGTTTGAGTTTATCTACAAAAGGGTATTTGAAATTTAGAGATTAGATTTTTGTGTCTAATGTGGATGGAATATAGGAAGAGGTAGTCCAGGAATTTCATTACTCGAGGTTTGCAATACATCCTGGAGAAACTAAAACGTATAAAAACTTGGGACGTCAGTACTGGTAGAGTGATATGAAATGATGTGGCGGAACTTGTGTCTTGTTACTTAACTTATCAACAGTTGAAGGCAAAACACCAAAAACTAACTGGTTTGTTATAATCATTTCAAGTGGCACAGTGGAAGTGACTATATAACTATGGATTTTGTGATGGGTTTTCCAATGACTCGTAAGAGGTATTTTATTTGGGTGATTGTGGACCGATTGACTAAATCGACTCATTTTCTACCTATTTGGAATAAAGATTCTATGGAGGAGTGGTGTCAGCCTACATTCATAAGATTATTTAGTTACATGGTACACCTCTATTGATTGTGTTAGACCGAGATCCAGTGTTTACAGCATAGTTTTGGCAAAGTTTGCAGAAGGCCTTAGGAACTCAATTGTGTTTTAGTACAGCTTTTCATCCATAGAAGGGCAGATAGTTAGAGCGGACTATTCAGATTTTGGAAGATATTCTCAAATCTTGTGTGTTGACTTTAGAAGGAAATTAGGAGTGCCATTTGCCATTAATCGAATTTGTGTATAATGATAGTTATTAGGCGAGTATTGGTATGGCTCCGCATGAAGCTTTGTATGAACGACATGGCAGATCTCCGTTATGTTGGGCAGAAACTAGAGAACCTATGATGATTGGTCTTGATTTGGTAAGACAGGCATCAGAGAATATTCAAGTGATCCGACAGAGACTTTTAACGGCTTAAAGTAGATAGAAGAGTTATGTTGATAAATAAAAATAGCCTCTGCAATTTCAGGTCGGTGATTTCGTGTTTTTGAAAGTTTCATCGAGGTAGAGTATAAATCAATTTAGGAAACGTGGAAAGGTTTCACCGAGATATATAGAACTTTTGAGATTATTGGAAGAATTGGTGAGGTGGTGTGCAGATTAGCATTTCCTTCATAATTAGCTTGGATTCATAATTTATTCCACGTATCTATGCTTCGAAAGTATATACCAGATCCTTCTCATGTGATTAATTAGAACGAATTGGATATTGAGGATGATGTGACTTTCGAGAATTTGCCAGTTCAGATTAAGGACAGGTATGAACAGGTTTTATGTGGCAAGACCATTCCTTTGGTTCATGTGTTGTGGCGACATCGTGGAATTGAGGAATCCACTAAGGGAATGTGAATTGGTGATGCGGTTGAAATACCTAACCCTGTTTTCTGATTAAAATATATTATGTAAATTTCGAGAACAAAATTTTTAAAAGAGGGGAAGAATGTAATACCCGGTATTTTTTTTTGGTTATTTATGCGCTATTTTAGGCCACTAAATAATTATTTTCAATTTAGTTGATTTATTTTATTTTTTCTGGATCAGGTGCGGTCCGAATTGGTAATTGGTTGAAGAACTGGACCAAAAGATTAGCTTCCTTTTTCTTTCATTCTTTCTTTTCCTTTTCTTTTTCTTTTCTTTTCTTTTAGTTGCTTGGATACCAAAGACCAGGGAGAAAAGAGATAGACAAAAGAAAAAAGAGAGAGGGGAAAGAGAGGGTATAGAGAGAAAGTACAATCCGGAGCAGAAGGTTGATGGATCGGGGTAGTATTCGATGTCGTAAACATCGTGGTGACGTCCATTTCCATTGATTTGGCCCGAGATGGGAGAAATTGGTTCTCAAAGGTTGGGAGCTCAACTGGTTTTCCTCGTTTTTCTTCTTTTCTCTTCAAATTTGAGGTAGGTTTATTCGTGTTCTCAACATTGCTAGGATAATTTTGATATATATATATATGTGTGTGCTCGATTTAATTGAATATCACGTGATTTGTACATATATATATATGAGTATGGTTATATATATGCATAAGAGCATGAATATCTTGAATATATTTGAATTATTCTTGGATTAAATGATGAAGAAACGCATGATTTAAGTGTTTATATATGAGTTATTATTGAAATTGAGGTTTCAATTGATGATTTAAGGGTTGATTTAGGCTGGGTTTTGTTAAGAACGAAGCCTGAAACTAAACACTGGACACTATTGTCCGGACCGACTAATTAGGGTGTTCGGACCGTGGTGGTTCGGATCGGCTGTTAAGGGTGTTTGGACCACAGAATAGCAAATGTTTAGAAAACTATGAAAATCGATTTTTAATTATTTTTTTGTGTCCAAACTAAATTGTTATAGAGTTCTAATGATGAAATAAACCCCAAATCATCATCAAGCCTAATGAGAATGTATTTTATATTAAGATGATTTTTCTTTGCATGGTTGAGCATATCATGTGCATTGGGCTGGGGTGGCATCATCTGATTTATGTTGAGAGTATTGATTAGCCAAGAGTGCCATAGTTATATTACGACGTGCTGAGGCATAGGTTATATATGGATAGGATCTATGATTTATGAAAAATAATAAAATGAGATCTTGAAAATACTAGATGATTCCCAATCAATATATATAACTAAAGTTTAGTCTTTTGGAGTTAGGACGTTAATTATATGATATGATTACGAGATTTTCTCCAAACTACAACTGGACCCTGCTTGAATTAAGCAAATACTTGACTAGGGGTGTAACACAATTCCCCAGTAGGAGGTTTAGGGCGTATAACATAGCTCCCCTGAGTCTTGCACCAGTAGGGGTGTAACACGATTCCCCATTTGGTATATACATATATATTGAGATATACATTTGTCATGAGCGTAAACGGTACGATTGGTGACCCCATGTGCAGTGTTAAGTATCACTCATCCCAGGATAAGGTTGGGGGCAAATGGAGATTAGAGAATTAAATTGGCCATTGCATTGCATTACATGTGTATTGTTATATTATGTTTGGTTGATATTGTTATGAGTTATGCGATATGTTTAAGTATGTTCACCAGTGCACGCTTGCACGGTCCTACCTATTAGGCAAGTTTGCTCATCCCATCCTTATTTTAGGTGATCCGGCGAGGCCAAGGAATAGCCACCTGGAGCTAAGATGAGACTAATAGAATGACCAAGTGCGAGCACATTTATATTTAGATGACTGTGTCTTTATTTGTGTGACCCGAGGTGTGGGTCCCAAATTTATTCTATATGAGATTATATTGTTATTGATGATGTTTATTCAGCTCTATATGTCGCACCCCGGATCTCACAACCTGAGGGGTGAGTAATAAACACACATAACATGCACTAACATAACCACTCATGATCAGAGCAACGCAACATCAACTAGTGAGCCCAAGCCATAAGATAAGATAACATAAGTTAAACCATTACTGTTGCAAGGTCACATACTCCATACTCCATTCCCATCAATACATAACTTAGGCCTTAAGGCCATTACAACCAAATCGAATAAAACTAGCATTGTACAATATTACAATTCCAAATGAAATTTATACTAAATGACCAAAAGCATTGCTAAGCTTAGTAGGGTTCATGCACACACTTCCAGTCCAACCCCATTAGCCTACCTGATTGTTATGGCTTATTCCTGCATCAAAATCTATAGGAACGTGAGCACGGGTCCACTCGTGGCCACGATGTCTCAAACAAACATATATGGTACGCAATCTGATCATGTAATGCTGTTTAGGTAAAGTTAGCCACTTTAACATTTTCTAGAGTCATAACATTTCATTAACACAACAAGTAGCCAATTTAGGTGAAAATGTATATTCATTCAACAATGTCATAATTTAAAATTTGATTTAGGTAAATGCTTATGTTTTGCAATTTAATCTTTAATTCAAATCACATTTGATCATCATTTTATCACTTAACCATTATTCAATCAAATAACTATACTCACATTATCATCTATTCATCATTACATTGCATAACCATACTTATATCATCATCTGTTCATCATTACATTGCATAACCATACTCATATCATCATCTATTCATCATTACATTGCATAACCATAACCACACAAGTCATCAGGGGATGTGTGCATACACGATATCATCTTTTATGGGCCAATACCCAACGGAAACGATAAACTAACGTTGTCGTTTAGGATCGCCGTCTAGGGCCACGAGGAGCCAAAATACACACGATGTTGTGGGTTGCTAACCCACTGGCATTGACACCAAACCCTACGCAAGTTTCGAGTCTCTCAACCTGAGGGTAATCACAAACCCTTCTTATTTTCTCACCCCATCACGACCCCCAGCACACAACCAATCATTCATTACATTCAATACTCTTTAATCATAATTCACATTCATCACCATAAACTTTCTAATACATGTAACCACATTCCATTTTATCATAGTACACAACTCATTTCATCTCTTCATTTCATTTACCCAAGCCTCATTCAATTTCCATCACTTATTAACAAAAGTTCACATTTCAATTTCTTTCAATCATATATTCACTTTTCGGTTCATCCCAAGATTCATCACATATCAACATTGATTAACCCTTATTAAACATTCAACATTTATCATTATTATGAATTTGAGTCTCTTTGTCAATTCACAATTTACTTAATCAATCACATGTTCATATACCGCAACATTTACTTTACATCAAGACATAATCACAATTCTACTCAATTAAGACTCTTATCTCAAAGTAATCTTCCAATTCATTTCATTCAAGGTAACATTCATTCACCATTACAAGTTAAATCCCATTAGCTTAAGATAACAAATCCTTAATCACTTTTTAGAACACATTTCCCTTTTTAAATCCATGCAATTAATCAAATAAAAGTTTCATGTAAAAACAGTTTACCAACTCTTTCATAAGTCCAAGGTAAGAGGCCAAACTAAACAAAGTCAGGAAAATAACCTAAGCTCAGTGGGCGCCCAAGCTGACACTCAGCCATGTGCCCAAGGGGCTTGGGCGCCCACACCTTGTGCACCCATGTCTTCTGCGCCCAACTGTGTCTCCCTCGTGCGCCCATAGCTTGGTCCAATTACGGGTTTCACACTTTATTTTCTGGTTTCTTAGTTTTTCACCCTTGGGACCTCAAATTGACCAAATTTAAGTAAAAATACTTAAAGTTTCATGTTTCTAACATCAACCCAAGTTTCTTAGGCACCATACAAAATTATCAATTTGAGTTTTCATCAACCAAAAGTCAAGTTATGGATTAAAACACCATTTTCACTTTCTTTACCTATACATATATATATATACATGTGTATAACTCCTATTCTCTTCCATAGATGAAGACAACACTTGAATAAGGTTTTCTAAAGGTGTTCTACTCCTTGTTACATATCACATATGTAAGAAAGAAGCATTAAATCCCTACTCAAGTTGAAAGAAGATGGATCAATAGGATGGTATCTCCCGGTTCCAAGCTCACAAACTTTGATGAGCTCTAACTTTTCATCCTTTGATCCAAACTACAAATAAATCACATAGAAAGGTTCCTTGAGGATCCAATTACACTCTTGCAAGATTAATTTGATTTCCATGCAAACTAGAAGAATTTACCTTCAAATTGCTACTCGGTTTCTCTTCTTTTTCTTCTTCCTTGTTCTCTTTTGCTTCTCTCCGGGTTTCTCTCTTCTCCACACAATATCTCTCTCTCTCTTGCATCATACATATAAATATATATATATATTTAACCAATATTTTAAGTCCCAAACAGTAGATTTCAGACCCCTTTATCACCCCTAGGCTAGATATAGGCTCATAGGTGTGAGGCTCAGCTGAAAATTTCAGAGAAACTCATGCCTGTCAAATCTATTGCTCCTTGGGTTCCCAAGCCCTTCTCAGGTGGGTGCCCAAGGCCTTGTGTGCCCAAGGTTCCTTCCTCCTGCACTCTTGCTACAATGCAATCTTTTGATAGCTTAGCTCACATCTTTTCAAAGTTCTCAACTCTAAAGTACCATTAATGACCCATACTACTAAATTAACATACATCACTTCCAAAATGTACCAAAACTATAAATTTAGATTAATACAAAAGTCCGAGGTATTACATTCTCCCCCCTTTCAAAAACATTTCGGCCTCAAAATTTTATACCACGTTCATACACAAATTTCTGAATAAACACTTGCAGATGTCTTCTCTACATCTTAACTCACACCCTTAAGCAAGCACCTTATCATCTTGAAACTTCTTACTCGTGCGAAACTTGAAACTCTATTCATTAATCAATATTCAGTTCACTTTACAAATTAATCATAAATATTCAAAAACACTAATAACCACATCTCCACTGTGCATCTGTAAAACCAATGATTATTCTAGTGGCTCCTCAAATAATAGCTACCAAGTTTTCAAATCTTTATCTTTCATTTCTCACTATCTGGTATCCCATAATACTCTATCCAATCACCTTTTCTGCCAATCTCTTTTCTCCATAAAATTGAACTTCTTATCTTCCCACACATCTTAATATCTAGACTGCCTTAAATTTCCATAACATTTCTCACTTATTAATATTCCCCAGATAAGAACTGATGATATCCTTAATGCGCTTATTTATCCAATTTGCCCTTGACACAGTTTATCTTGTACTAGATTCACCATTACCTCAAAAAGGTCACCTTTCTACTTCTTCCAAGTTTCTCTCCATGGGTCCAACACTAAACACATGACCTTAACACTTAATTCCTTTGTAATCGAAACTGGGGTCCATCCAATCAAAACTATATCACAACCCAAATAGGTTACATTTTAACTATGCTGAACTCGAGGTTAGAATCAACATTATAATTCACCATAGAATCGTACTAATCACATTTAGATGCATCATCAAATGTATCATACTTAACTGTAACAGACATCAACGGGATATAACCACTAGCTAACCATACCACCAACCCCTTACCTATTCTGACTTTATAACTCTCTTCTCTATTCATACATCTCTTCTTTCCAAGCACTGTTTCCATTTCAAATTCTCCCTTACTTTATATACTCACATTACTCTGTTGGTCTATCAAACTTTTAATCCAATGCAACTACTTTAGTTTAATTAAAACTAAAATCCACAGCATAACTAATCATGAACAGGGAAACTATCAAATAAAACTGAGTAGGCTGGTTATTCCATTCTGGAGCCCTTTTTCAGTCCACGCATTCATCCTTTTCCCTATCTCCAATTGTAAACGAAACTTGCCCATTAATTTCTAACCTCATCATACTAAGCTCAATTAATTACATCTATCCGAAGCCATTACCTTCCCTTGATTTAATACTCCCACATAGATACATATATCTTATAAACCAATTGGCAAGCCAACATTTTAACTGACCATAGATTACATCATTACTATTGTAAATTTCAGCTTAAACCATAAACAATCCAATATAAGAACTCCTTAACTCACTGTTTAATGTCATCCCTGACAGTTCATTCAAAAATATATACATGTCTATGTACCATATCAACTTTACCTCAACTTCCGTAAATACTCATCCTATAATTAAGACTTCAACAAATGCGCAACACATGAATAACTAAAGAACATTCACATTTTACCATTCATCTAAATAACAATCTAAACACCCCACATTATTAACTCCACAAAAGTACTGAGGCATTAATCAATCTATAGCAGAAGCTCATAAAATGTTGTCCTGGAATCATCTTTTCAACTCATCTTCTATATAGTGTTCAAACCTTAGATCATCCCTTTGAAACATCAATAATTCTCTTAACTACATTCAAACATACGAATCAGGTAATTAAGGCCAAATCCTATAATTTCCTATATAGAGTCACAATTCATAAGACATCATATATTGAACTCTTAAATTTAATTCAACCAAAACCCCTCTGTCTTATCAATCTTAATTTCCTTCACATTTGCCACGATCCTCTTCACACATGTAAGTCTAGGATAAATTTCTTAATTCTACTTGTATTCAAGGTAAACTCCCAGTATCATCGTACTTGAGTCGATCACATCAGAACTTTTAATCCACCACTTGTATGAATCCAATTTAATTGTCTCAAGTCCTACCAATATGATAAGTTTAGTATAACTGAAGCCTTCAAATATTCTTTGGACTTTCAAATATTCAGCAAAATATCTCATTTCAAACTTTCCCTATTGTCCTCTACTTCACAACTAAATTTCCATGTAATCTTCCATCCACCATGCAACAATTTATCTCATCAAGCATAACCAACCAATTAATAAATTTACTTTATCATCTAGGCATACCAGGTTTAACTCACCAGTGAGTGCCATAAGCACACAAATCAACCTCCCAGATTTAATAAACCTCTTTTCTTGCATCAACTTTTCACATATATTTTCTCTTTCTCCTTTCAGGCAAGTAGTCAATAATCTCCTCTAAACACTTTCTGAATTTCATGAACATCACCTTGTATATTATCTTACTATATCTTTTAATGCCATAATCACTTACCATAGTCTCAATTGAAATAGACTTCTAGGCCACTTTTTTCCAAAGTTCATCTACTTACAAGACACTTACTCATTCTTAAACTCAATTCACCCATTTATAGCTATATCTCTATACTCATGCACTTTCTAATAAAGACGGTCCCATGACTGGGATCCTGTATCCCCCTTTCCACAATATGGTTGAGGCACATCCTTAATATTACCATAACACTCAAAGCCAAATCCACTTAACCAATCTAGTTCTTACCACTAACACCAACTTATAAAGTCAACAACCTTAACACTCAAAAGGTTAAAGACAAGCAAATAGGTTCTAATTTTCAATTCATACATGTCCATTTCCTCACCCATTAGCATTTCTTAATTAAGGAATTCAAATCCTAGTAGCTACATGTTGAGATACAGTGGATAGAATTAGCCATTCAAGAAATATAACCAACATTGAACCAAGTTCAACACAATAACCATTCCAAAATTACAATAGTGCGTTTTACCAACATCAGTGAAAGAGCAATGCCATCAAGTTTCAAGTAAACAACATAGAGATGAAAGAATTTCCTTAGTGTGACAACTTTAGCACAATTTGGTAACCAAAATTTCAGGTGGCCAAGCCAAATGTTTATCAACATAACAGTTTAAAGAACTTTCAACTCAAAGGAATTTTCAATGTTTTAATGTGCAAGTAGCAATCAAGAATTCAATAAAACATGGATTCAGTTATGATCAGTTCCTTTCAAAGTTTAGAATTAGTAGGATTCATCCAGCAATATATATAAGAAGTACAATAAGTAACATGAAGTATAACCTACCTATATCATCTCTGAGTAACTCACCTTTGTGAAATTTATACCTCTATTACCATTATCCTCATCCCCAAGAGTCTTGAAATCCTAAACATTCACTGAAAGTTACTTTAGCAATAGACAGACTTTTCAACCTCTAACTTATAGCATCGCCCATATCTTCGACCTCACTCAAATAATATGGGAGATCTTTAAATCCACCTCTTCCCAATATTCCACTCTTTTACTTCATTTCATAATCAGTTTACCTTACATAACAAATACCTTTGGCATCGTTATGTTCTAATGCATTCCAAACTGTTCTATTAGTTTACTTAACCACAATAAGACTTTAATACTAAAATATCATAGCTAACACTGAATTAGGTAAAGGCAAATCCTCTTCATATAATTCCAATCTCCTCAATTGATATTGCCATCTAATCATTAGACATCATCACATAATTCAATTTTCCCCATAACATTTCACAATATTAAAAGTAATCTTTTCTTCAAGTAAAAGTAATCGTAAAATTTCAATCAACATATATTCTGTGCCATAAAATGTTCTCATTATCATTACCCCACACATTTGTGCTCTACCCCAATTTATTTAAGTCAATAAGTCCATTAGCTAAGAGGTACTTGAGTATGATAAAGGTGGTACCCCACCAAATCCACAAAACTTAAACATCTAACACAATCTTGGCTGTACTCAATTACTACAATAATCCTTCAAAATCATCTGACCAAATATCACCTATCTCCAAACTTTGTCTCATGCAAATCAGTTCAATATTTATTATTCTTGATGCCTAATGATTCAGTCAAAACATCAATACTCGATGAGCAACATGTTGCCTTAATTACCACCAAATTTGCCAACTTCAGTTTTACTTAAAACCCAAACTTTTTATCATTCCTTTTAACAAGAGTCTCAAATGTCCCAATGTCCAATACTATATCTTATAGAATCATAGACTCACAATCATTTGATTAAATTCCAAACTTTCAAGACTTCATTGGTGCCATAGAATATGGCCTAACGGAAAAATAATAGTGACATCTAATATGGAATCTAGGAAAGTCAAGCCAACTCTTGGGAGTTTGTCCCACTCATCCCCAAGTATCACATCTAAAATCAACACCTCACTTACAAGATGACACTTAGACTCCTTTTCATTCAATCTCCAATTGACCATGCAAACACAGAGTTTTTTTTTTTTTTTTTTTTCCCAATATGCCTAATATCATTTACTAAAAAGGTTACCTCATCAGAAATCTAAACCACCATATTATCAAATAACCAGTTATCACCAATCCATTATAATGATCAATCACAACTCATCAAGTTAGTAACTCGTACATTTTAAGATTCAATTATCTACTATTGCCATTTCTACTTCAAATTCATTCCATAATCTCATAATTCCCACCAATAAAAGGTAGCCTCAATAAATTCCAAAATCATAACCTTGGACTCTCTAAACCCCTTAGCACTTACAAATTTTCAATCAAATCCACAATCATTTCTAATCATCTTTCATAATTCTAGGTCTACTATTAAAACATCTATCAAACATTACCTCTAGGTTCACAAACCTCCAATGATTACACTATTTACTCACATATCAAGCTTGCTTGTCATTAGCTAGGGATGTTTACCGAATCCTTATATCTCCAAACAATACAATCGAGGTTCTAGTAACATTTAGTTCTAACCACCTCCACCATGAACCTTACCACAAAATACTAATGAGTCCATCCCATGAAAATGACTAAATGTCAGTTATATCTCATCAACGTGTAACATGCAATGCTAGACTCCCACCGTCCCTTAGGTATTCTGACCTAGGCTCTAATACCAACCTGTCGCACCCCAGATCTCACAACCCGAGGGGTGAGTGATAAACACACATAACATGCACTAACATAACCAACCATGATCAGAGCAACGCAACATCAACTAGTGAGTCCAAGACATAAGATAAAATAACATAAGTTAAACTATTACTATTGCTAGGTCACATACTTCATACCCCATTCCCATCAATGCATAACTTAGGCCTTAAGGCCATTACAACCAAATCGAATAAAACTAGCATTGTACAATATTACAATTCCAAATGAAATTTATACTAAATGACCAAAAGCATTGCTAAGCTTAGTAGGGCTCATGCACACACTTCTAGTCCAACTCCATTAAATCACTTGATTGTTATGGCTTGTTCCTGCATCAAAATCTGTAAGAATGTGAGCACGGGTCCACTCGGCCCGACAATGTCTCAAACAAACATATATGGTATGCAATCTAATCATGCAATGCTGTTTAGGTAAAGTTAGCTACTTCAACATTTTCTAGAGTCATAACATTTCATTAACACAACAAGTAGCCAACTTAGGTGAAAACATATATTCATTCAACAATGCCATAATTTAAAATTCGATTTCGGTTAATGCCTATGTCTTACAATTTAATCTTTAATTCAAATCATATTTCATCATCATTTTATCACTTAACCATTATTCAATCAAATAACCATACTCACATTATCATCTATTCATCATTACATTGCATAACCATACTCACATCATCATCTATTCATCATTACATTACATACCATAACCACACAAATCATCGGGGGATGGGTGCATACACGATATCATCTTTTATGGGCCAATACCCAATGGAAATAATAAACTGACGTCGTCGTTTAGGATCACCGTCCAGGGCCACGAGGAGCCAAAACACACAAAGTTTGTGGGATACTAACCCACTGGCATTGACACCAAACCCTACGTAGGTTCCGGGTCTCTCAACCTGAGGGTAATCACAAACCCTTCCTATTTTCGCACCCCACCACGACCCCCAGCACACAACCAATCATTTATCACATTTAATACTCTTTAATCACAATTCACATTCATCACCATAAACTTTCCAACACACATAACCACATTCCATTTCATCATGGTACACAACTCATTTCATATCTTCATTTCATTTAACCCAAGCCTCATTCAATTTCCATCACTTATTAACAAAAGTTCACATTTCAATTTCTTTCAATCATATATTCACTTTTTAGTTCATCCCAAGATTCATCACATATCAACATTGATTAACCCTTATTAAACATTCAACATTTATCATTATTATGAATTTGAGTCTCTTTGTCAATTCACAATTTACTTAATCAATCACATGTTCATATACCGCAACATTTACTTTACATCAAGACATAATCACAATTCTACTCGATTAAGACTCTTATCTCAAAGTAATCTTCCAATTCATTTCATTCAAGGTAACATTCACTCACCATTACAAGTTAAATCCCATTAGCTTAAGATAATAAATCCTTAACCACTTTTTAGAACACATTTCCCTTTTTAAATCCATGCAATTAATCAAATAAAAGTTTCATGTAAAAATATTTTACCAACTCTTTCAAAAGTCTAAGGTAGGAGGCCAAACCAAGCAAAGTCAGGAAAATGACCTAGGCTCGGTGGGCACCCAAGCTGACACTTAGCCATTCGTCCAACTGGCTTGGGTGCCCACACCTTGTGCGCCCATGTCTTGTGCACCCAAGGGGCTTGAGCACCCAACTATGTCTCCCTCGTGCACCCACAACTTGGTCCAAGTTACGGGTTTCACACTCTATTTTTTGGTTTCTTAGTTTTTCACCCTTGGGACCTCAAATTGACCAAGTTTAAGTGAAAATACCTAAAGTTTCATGTTTCTAACATCAACACAAGGCTCTTAGGCACCAAAAAAATTATCAATTTGTGTTTTCATCAACCAAAAGTCAAGTTATGGATCAAAACACCATTTTTACTTTCTTAACCTATACATATATATACATGTGTATAACTCCTATTCTCTTCCATAGATGAAGATAACACTTGAATAAGGTTTTCTAAAGGTGTTCTACTCCTTGTTACACATCACATATGTAAGAAAGAAGCATTAAATCCCTACCTCAAGTTGAAAGAAAATGGATCAACAAGATGGTGTCTCCCGGTTCCAAGCTCTCAAACTTTGATGAGTTCTAACTCTTAATCCTTTGATCCAAACTACAAATAAATCACATGGAAAGGTTCTTTGACGATCCAATTACACTCTTGCTAGATTAATTTGATTTCCATGCAAACTAGAAAAACTTACCTTCAAATTTCTACCCGGTTCCTCTTCTTCTTCTTCTTCCTTGTTCTCTTTTGCTTCTCTCCCGGTTTCTGTCTTCTCCACATAATATTTCTCTCTTTTCCTTGCATCATACATACAAATATATATATATATATATATATATATTTAACCAATATTTTAAGTCCCAAACAGTAGATTACAGAGCCCCTCATCACCCCTAGGCTAGATATAACCTCATAGGTGTGAGGCTTGGCTGAAAATTTTAGAGCAACTCATGCCTGTCAAGTCTACTGTTCCTTGGGCGGCCAAGCCCTTCTCAGGGGGGCGCCCAAGACCTTGAGTGCCCATGCTTTGTACGCCCAAGACCTTGGGCGCCTATGCTTTGTGCGCTCAAGGTGCCCTCCTCCTGCACTCTTACTACAATGCCATCTTTTGATAGCTTAGCTCACCCATTTTCAAAGTTCTCAACTCTAAAGTACCATTAATGACCCATACTACTAAATTAACATACATCACTTCCAAAATGTTCCAAAACTATAAATTTAGATTAAACCAAAAGTCCAGGGTATTACAGTATAAACCTTAGATTGAGTCACCGAGGTGTAGCATTGGATTTATCGTGATTAATGTCATTTTTATTTGTTTAACATGAGAATAAAGGACGTTTTCAATTGCTTTGATGATGGTTATTATATTATGACTTGACCTTGGCGCAGATTTTTATTTAATTCAATTAGTTCCCATATTCCCATGCCGTTTGTCCTAAACAATTAAGTTAAGGGCGTAACATTAATCATTTCTTAGAATACTATGTTATATATGTGATTGATAAATTTTCAAGGTTGATGTATTCTTCAAGATATATACATTGTATACATTTGTCTTTATAGATTTAATATAATTGTTTTGAATGTTATTAGCATATCAGTTTCGCACTAAAGTTTCATTATTCACTAAATATCTCATTATTTTTCAATATATATTCATTCAAATATATAAGAAATGATTTTTCAAATTTTATTTAATGTGATTATATTCAATTTTATTTCTATTTCTTTTAAATTTAAAAAAGTTTTATTTTATTTTTATATTTTAAAACAACTTGAAAAGTATGGCAATGTTACATTCCAAATTTCAAAATCTGAGTTGTAAACTAATAATCACATGCAATTAATAATAATTAATAAATAACTCAATTAGAACCATACAACTAGCGTAAAGTAGATATCGGAATAAAGTAATAATAAATAAGAGCCTCAGTCTCAACCAGGCAGTAGAGCTCCCATTACAATATCTAAAATAATATCTTGGCTCATCCAGCATTTATAACCTTATCATATAAATATCTCATACAGAAATAGTACATCTCCTCGGAGATCAAAAGAATAACAAAATCTCATCAACGCTCAGTATTGGACCCATCGAAATAAATTCACATGTGTCCACGATGCACATATAAACACGCAATACCATGCCCTAGTATGCTACTAGCATGTAACATATAACATCAATAACGATAATATTTAAAGCAATATCACCACGTGACCATATTAACATCATAATCCATATCTCATTATCAGTTATTTCTCTTTAATTATTATCTACCATCTCATCATACTCGCACACACACATGGGTAAGATACTCTACAAGACTGTCCGGTGACCAGTGAGGACAACCCCAAAACATCATCCTTGTCTTTTATAGGGTAACAACCAACTGAATCGATAAATTAAAATGTCGTCGTCTATGAGTATCGGCTTAAGGGTCATGATTAACAAAACCATTGTCATCATTTATGGACCAATATCCGATGGTCACTATAAAGACCTAAAGTTTTTGGTTTTTTTTAATTTTAAATTTATAATATTAAAATTTAGATATTTTAGACCCCATTATGTCTTATTTAAAAAATATATATATATATATATATATATGAAATTTGGTGTTAATTTATTTTGTGCTATATGTATTAATGTTGTGCATGGGTACATATGTATCTAAGTGTCTGTTTCGTATTAGCAGGGAGATGAGGCATTAATCATTGGCAGTGAGAGAGACAAGTTTTTATTACTGTGTGCGGGAGGCTAACAGTTGGCAAGTGGATTTTGAAGGAGAAATTATGGAGGTTTTTATCATAGGTGCATGTACTCGAGTAGGAAAGAGGGGGACCTCTAATTTATATATAAATACCTCTACATAATTACACCTTCAGTTTCTTCTTCTCCGATATACCTCTATACACCTTCTTCATTTTTCATTTTTTTTCTCTTCTCTTCTTCCTTCTTATGGGAGATAAGAAAAAGAGGGTTGTGCCTACTATTTAGCCATTGGAAGAGACGACAAACGTGATCGTAGAGAAACTTTAGAGTGAGATCGATGGAAACTATTCATAGGGCCAACTTGAATTGGCGTTTTATTTGAAGTTTTTATATAGTTTGTCGACGTATATAATAGGACGTAGGTGGGATTGTGTTTATGATATTTTTTTCTTAATCGTGATTAAATAAAGAAAATATTTATATGATTGAGATAAATGTCTTGGTTATGCTAACAAAAAATAATCCAGTAGTAAAGTTGAAAATAAACTTATATATATATAGAACCTCTTGGTCTGCATGTGTACCAATAATGGCTAAAGTTTGGTTTGATTGATTGTTTGTTATTTGTTTATGCATATGTAGTACATGGAATGAAAATTCTAGTATTTTAAATTTCTCATACATTTGAACAGCATTTCGACATATTCAAATATATGACTTGGACTTGTCTTTGGATTTGTCTTCGCGTGGGTAAATATTTTCATAGGCAGTCATGGCACTAATCAAGCATAACCTTGCTAATTAAGACATCGGACAAAGAAACATAATGGAATAAATATTAAGGTTTTAGTTGTTAAATCACTAGTCTTGGTAGATGGTAATTCAAGTGAGTTCTACTAATATATATATACAATTAATATCCCTTTAATTTAAACCTAATGGGTCACCTATGTCTTAATTTCATTTGAAAATATATTCATTATTGCTTATAGCGTGAATAGAAGTTCCTATGTGCTATGAACCCACCTGTAGTATGTTTGAAAATTTTTATTTATTTATATGTTATAATTACTTTTCTTACTTTCAAACAGAATGGAATCTTGAGAAATGAAAATCTCAAGTTTAATTGAAAATGTTTAAATTATAAAAAAGGATTTTAGAAGATTAAATAAATATTATTTATTTATTTATTTATCTTGGAAAGAGCGAGTGTGTTAAAATTATTTATTTGAAATTAAATGACTGAATAAATATTTAAATATGATTATTTTGGGATGAGAATTTAAATTGCAAATCTATGTGCATTTTAAAAGTCATGGATTGAGGATTTGTTTACTTGTTTAAACACTAACATGAAATGGGCAACATGAAACTTGGGCTCGGGATAATTTACTCCATAAGATTTATCAATTAATGGATGAATACAAGAACCAAATTAGGGAGAACTCTTGTGTATGTTGTGTTGTTAATTAAAGAATTTGATTTTTAGGCTATTAGTGTTATTGAGAGTACTAGAAATAGTGGGTTATAGAGTCCAAGGGTCGAAAGTCCCAAAACCTACACAAGGTGGTTAGCATAACCAGTAAGCTAGGAACCTATGAAATGTATATACGACTTATTCTAGTATATATTTAGTACCAAGACTGTAGGACCAGTTTGCCTATTAAGGCAAGATGGGATGGACTGGAACTGTGGGACCAGGGCTATGAGTTATAATAAGTACATCTGGGACTGTGGGATTAGTTGTACCCCACAACTAAGGCTTGGAGATTTATTTTGGGTTTTAATTTTATGGCCACAGACTAACCTTACAGAGTACCTGCCATAGTATGATATTGATGTGTGGTGAAGTGAATGATGTGATTTATTTTTAGCATGAGACGGCGAGATCATGACTAAGTAACTGGTTTAATTATGTAATAACCATTATTTATTTTTGGCCATTTATGTATTATTTTAGGTCAATAAAATATTTAGATTGAGATTGGATCATTTTATTTTATTTTTCCTAGGCCGAGTTGGCCTAAAGTGGCATTGGATTGGACAAGTGGGCAAAGGGCTCAACCATTTTTCTTTTTTTTTTTTTTCTTTTCTTTCCGATGGGCTCTGGGGCATTTGGGGAAAGAAATGAGAAGAGAGAGAGAGAGAGAAAGTGTGTGCCAGAGAAAGAAGATAAAGGATCCTTGGTATTTTTGGTGTCGTGATCATCGTGGCAATATCGGACTATGATGATTCACCCGAGGTGAGAGAAATAGAAGAGAGAAGTTTTGAAACTTCGAGATTCTCTGCTCTTTTCTTCATCTTTTCTTCAGATCCAAAGTAGATAGAATTTATATTTGAGTTCTAGGCATTGTTAGAAAGATTTTATTGTATTATTCATTGATTATTGTTAAGATTTGGAGAATTTATGTGTATATTTATGTATATATATGTGTATATATGAAGGTTTATAAATATATATACATCTATATATTGAGATTTTGCATATATTTGAGTTGTTCTTGAATCAAATGTTGTAGAAACATGTTATTGAGGTGTTTGAATGTTTATATACAATTGATTGCTGAGTTTGTGGATTGGATGAGTGATTTGGGATTGCAATGGAGTTGGGGGTTTGTTAAAAACGAACACAAAAACTAGGTTCTAGGTGCTAGCGTCCAGATGGCGCTTGGCAGTAGGCTGGATGCTGGCGTTGGGATGGCAAATCTTGGCGTTGAGATGCCACTTGGTAGAATGTCCAAAAATGTAAAATTTGGATTTCAAAACTCCTATTTTGTGCCCAAACCCATTCACAGTTGATTTTTAAATAATTAAATGAATCCCTAATCATCCTCAAGCCTAATAAGAATGCATGTTTATATTAAGACAATATTCATTTATGTGATAAGCATATTATGTACATCGGGCTAAGTTGTAGCATCCGGTTTCATATTATGATTACCGATTAGCCGAGAATGCCATGTTGATATCATTGACATGCCGAGGCGTGGGTTATGTATATGGATGGGATCCTCGATTTTGAGAAATATTTAAAATGAGATTTTGGAAAAACTAGAGGATCCCCAATCGATATATATGACTAGAGTTTAATTATTAGAACCGGGACATCATGCAATCTTGAGATGTTATTTACGATGATTCCTTCTTGAGTTAAGCAAATGCCTGACTAGGGGAGTAACACAGTTCCCTAGCAGAAGGGTCAATGAGTGTAACTTGGTTCTCTGAGTCTTAGTTGATTGGGAGTGTAACTCAATTCCCTAACCGCTATTTATATAGATATCCTACTTAAGTTAAGCAGATGCCTGACTAAGGGTGTAACAAGGTTCCCTAGTAGAAGAGGCAGGAGGTGTAACATCGTTCCCCTGAGTCTTACACCGATGAGGGTATACCACAGTTCCCCACCTATGATTGTACCCTACTTGAGGAAAACAGATACCTGACTAAGGGTGTAACACGGTTCCCAAGCAGAAGGGCCAGAGGGTGTAACACGGTTCTCCTGAGTCTTACACTAGCAGGGTGTAACACAGTTCCCCACTCAGTATATATATATTGAGATATCCGTTCACCATAAGTGTAAACGGTGCAGTTGGTGACCCCGTGTGCTTTACTAAGTGTCACCCATCCCAAGATAAGATTGGGGGTAGATGGAGATTAGAGAATATTCATTGGCATTGCATTCCATCATTTGCCATTACATGAGACTGTATAAATTATTATATGTATTGAAATATTGAGATATTGAGATAATGTAGTTGTTACATTTATTGATAAGATGTATGGATTATTCTATAGTTCATGAGTTTGGTCATGAAATAAAAGATACAAATTAGGAACTACGGTGATCTGATTCTCAAAGTAGGATAAGTAGCCAATTTAGGCTAGGGTAGCCTAATTCCGGTCTTAATTATAAATAATAATAACTGTGTTTATTCTTTTAAATTGAGAATTGAATTATTTATATTATGAATTTTGTGAACTAGAGTGTGGGTGTACTTCTTATCCTTATAATATCATTATTCTAAGAGATATAAACACGATTATAGTATATACTCTGACTATGCAGACCTAGATGCTGTCATCAGAGATGATGTTAAAGTAGATTATATTATTATTTAATTGATAATAATGTATTCAACTAATATTTTATATGGGAATAAGGAATGATTTGGATACATTGATGATTAAAATTCACTGTAAATTGATCTTTGATTGGATTTTATGTGTTTGTAATTAGTTTTTACATTCCCATACCGTCTATCCCAGACTTTAAGGTTAGGGGTGTGACAAATTAGAATGGTATGATTAAATATGAAAATTTTACAAATTTTAAGATCTTAATTTTATTAATATTGATTGAGTGTTGATTGTTTTACATGATTAAGAAATTATATCTTATAAACACTTTTTGAGCACATGTGAAATTTAGTGCTCACCCCTACTACAGTTGGTAATGCAGGGGTAGATGCTTGTGATGGACCAGTTGGTTAGCTAGCTGTTTGGGATTGTTTTAATTGGATGATTTTTTCTACTTTGACATTTTAACATTTTAAATTATAATGTAATGGAGTATTAATTTGGGCCCACATTTGTGACGTGGTTATATGGCCTCTTTCTGGAACATTTTTAAGATATTTGAATATTCAAGAAATTGAATATTCGTGTATTTCATTCCATTCTGCTCTGTATGGTACATTTTTCATGGTTAGATATTTATTAGTGGGTTTTGTCCCCACGTCCTTGGGTCATAGATTTCGGCCCGTGACAGTCACGATATATTAGTATCGTTATGGAAGCTACTAACCTATTCACACGATAAATAAACCTTGCACAGGTTTAGGGACTTTCAACATAAAAACAATCACATACCCTTCTATTCTTAGTACCCTCTATCCCCAAAATCAACAACGTCACTATCACCATCTCATCATCATTTTCATATTCTTTTATCATTATCAATGCCATTAACATTATCATAAACATCTTTGTCAGAAAGGTCCATCACATCTCATATAATATGCCACACATGCACAGCCCATAACTCATCTCAAATGATTATCCTTTTATTCCATTTTATCATCGTCAAGTTTCACATTTGAAAACATGTCTTTTGAAATCATTTTAGAAAGCCAAATATCAAAACATTTTTGAAAACATTTGAAACAATTAAAAATAATGAAAGGGATTCTATAATACCCTGGACTTTGTATTAACATAAGTATAAGGTTTTTGATGTATTTTAGAAATAATGTATGTTAACTTAGTAGTATAGGTCATTAATGGTACTTTAGGGTTAAGAACTTTGAGAGAGGTAAGCCAAATACCTCATAGTTGACATTTTAGCCAAGTGCAAGGGGAAGAGACCTTGGGCACACACCTTAGAAGGGCTTAGGCGCCCAAGGAACAGTAGATTTGACAAGCATGGGTTGCTCTGCATTTTGCAGCCGACCCCTCTCACATATGAGCCTATAACTAGCTAGGGGGAGTGGGGAGGTTTGAAATTTACTGTTGGGGATTAAAATATTGGCCTAAATATATATATATGTGTGTGTGAGATGATGCGAGAGAGAGAGAGAGAGAGAAATTGTTTGGAGAAGAAAAAACTGGGTGAGAAGCAAAGAAGAGGAAAGAAGAAGGAGAAGAGGAACCGAGTGGAATCCTTGAGAGTAAGTTCTTCTAGCCTAAGTAGAAATCAAATTAGCCTTGTAAAAGTGTAATTAGACCCTCAAGGAACCCTTCTATGTGATTCGTAGTTTGATTCAAGGAGTGAAAGGATTGAACCCATCAAAGTTTGGAAGCTTGGAAATGGAGGATACCATCTTGTTGATCCATCTTCTTTCAACTTGAGGTAGGGATTTAATGCTTCTTTCTTACATATGTGATGTGTAACAAGGAGTAGAACACCATTAGAGAACCTTTTTCAAGTGTTGATTGTATCTATGGAAAAAAATAGAAGTTATATATACATATATATGTATGTATAGGTTGAGAGAGTGAAGTTGATGTTTTGATTCATACCTTGACCAATAGTTGATGAAAACTAAAATTGTTGGTTACTTTTGATGCCTAAGTGGCTTATGGTGATGTTAGAAACATGAAATTTTGAGTATTCTAACTTAAACTTGATCAATTTGAGGTCTCAAGTGTGAGAAACCAAGAACCCAGAAAATAGAGCATAAAACCTGCAATTTAGACCAAGCCGTGGGCGCACGAGGTGAGAAACAGTTGGGTGCCCAACACCTTGGGTGCACAAGACATGGGCGCCTAGCCTCCTTGGGCATACGATTGAGTGCCAACTTGGGCGCCCACTGAGCCTAAGTCCATTTTCTGATTTTGCTTATTTTGACCTTCTACCCTAGGATTATTAAAGAGTCTAGTGACATTTTTTTTTTGGCATAAAGCCTTGTTTATTTAATTGCATGGATTAAAAAAGGGAAATATGTTATAAAAAGGTTTTTAAGAGTTCATTGTCATAAGCCAATGGAAATTAACTTGTAAAGATGAACAAATGTTACCTTGAATAAAATGAATTTGAAAAGGGACCATCGGAGGTGAACCTTGATCAAATGGAATTGTGATTGTGTGTTGTTGAAAACTAAATGATGATGAATGTAAGTATATGTTTGAATAAATCGGAATGTGATTGATGATGTGCTAGGGGCCGTGGTGGGGTGCGAAAAATAGGAAGGGTTTTAAGACTACCCTCAGGTTGAAAGTCCCGGAACCTACGCAGGGTTTGGTGTCAATGCAAGTGGGTTAGTAGCCCACAACAATGTGTGTGTATGGGTTACCCGTGACCCTGGACTATGATCCTAAACGATGGTGTTCAGTTTACCATTTCTGTTGGGTCTAGACCCATAAAAGATGGTGTTGTGTATGCACCCAACCCCCAATAACTCATGTGACTATGGTTATGTGATGGATTGATTAAGAGTGATAATGTGGATGTGACAATGTGATTGAATGATGAATAATGATAATGTGGCTATGGTTATGTGGTTAAATGGTGATTAAATAATAAAGTGAAAGTGGAATGTGATTTGAATTTAATTAGTGAGATTTCAAAAGTTGAGTTTTATTTGGAATTGAATTCTTATATGATATTGTTGTGTGATAATATGTTATATTCCAAATTGGTTATATCGTTATGTTGGTGAATAGTTATAGCTCTAAACAATGATAAGGTAGCTATCTATATCATGTATAGCATGCATGATTGGATTGCATATCATATATGTTTGTATGAGGCTTCGTGGGCACAAGTGGACCCGTGCTCACATTCCTACAAATTTTGATACAGGAATAGGTCATAATAATCAAGTGGGCTGATGGGGGTTGAGCTAAGAGTGGTTATGCATGAGCTCTTCTAAATTTAGTAGAACTTTTGGGCACTTGGTTTAAATTTTTAATTGAAATTGTAATATCATTTCATTGTGAGACTATTCGATATGGTTGTAAGGGTCCTAAGGCCCAAGCTATGTACTGATGGGAAGTATGTATGGAGTATATAACCTGGCAATAGCCAAGGTTAAATTCATGTTATTTCAACTTGTGTCTTGGGCTCACTTAGAGGTTAAAGTTTTGCTCTGATCATGAGATAGCTATGTTAGTGCATGATATGTGTGTTTATCACTTACCCCTCGGGTCGTGAGATCCAGGGCGTGACAGATTCTCTGTTGTGCACTCATAAGATCACTTAGTGCACGCAAAGAGGCCCTCAAAAATCCATTAGTAGCAGATCATAGGTTAGTGCACATGGGAGGCATAGGGTAAAGTCGTGCACACAGAGAAACAGGACTCTTACATACAAGAGGGTCCTACACATGCAAGACAAGGTCCTGTGTGCACGGGAGCCATCTAATCTAGGTCATGCGTATGAAGGTTCCTCTCTCATGCATACGAGGAGCCAAAATATAGATTGTGCACACAACTGAGAATCAAATGTAAGCACGAAGAGCCAAAATGCGCATGACCGGGAATCAGTGATGTGCATGATAGCTAGCCTATACTAGTAAACTGTCATGCTTTGTTTTTGGCTTTCATGATTCAAAACTTTGTTTCGTTTGTTCCCAAGGCAAAACCATTCATGTTTATATTCATTTCCAATTTTCGTCACTATATTAACACAACTATGACCTTAATTTATCAAACCACTAAGTGTATAACATGAATTGAGTTAATTGTTCATCATATTCTTCCCAAAAACTCATGTATAAACACATATGTACTATATTAATTTCCATTTCATGCCTTAAACAAGCTAAGAACCAACATCGCCGCAAGTATTAATATGTCATGTAAGTAACAATAAAAAAATCCCTACCTCAAGTTGCTAAAAAAAAAAAAAAAAACGACAACAACAACAAAAAACAAAACTTTGGGAAGTTCGGAAATATCAGAAAGCAACTATTATCAACATACACCCCTTAACACTGAACTAATTCTCTCAACACAACCCAAACCACCCCAATTATACTTTAGAAATGGAAAGAAGAAGTAATTTGGTGTAACCCTTAAACCAACCAACTCACTTTTCCTCGCCTTCTCCCTGGTTTTTCTATAATGCCAGAAGACACACACTTACATACATATGTATAGGCACAATAGTCCTTTGAGATGAAGAAAGGGAATCCAAGTAAGTGAGGTGACCTTGGCTGGTGAAACTATGACCCTAAGCTAGGTAGGAAATCAAATGAGAGAATATATCAGCCAAAAAACCAAAAAAGTGAAATGCAACTTGCAGGTGTTAGTTGTAGCAAGCCATGGGCACAAGGAATAGCTGGGCGTGCGCATGAGAGGAAAGTTGTGGTGCACACAGAAAAAACCAAAACCCTAAACCAAGCTTAAACACTAACAAAGATAAACCCCAAACCACAAATTGAGTAATTGAGTTAACTCATGCATCATATTAATTAATCATGTTATTGTATCATCATAATAAATCATAATCAAATGAATAATGAATAAATAAATAAATATATATATATATATATATATATATAAATATGGATCATTGCATTTTGATAATATTACTATTAATTTTTTTTTTCAAATGCACTTAATAATTTTTGACTTCACTAGTTAAATAGAAATGATAAATCAAGCTTTTGCTATTAGTTTTATTTAATAAATTAATATATTTTAATTGTTTTAAAATATTATTTAATTTTTTTATACTTGTAATGTATTTATTTTTAATAGAATCTATGTATCGCACAAGTTTAATCATTAGTGTGTGTATATGTAGTATCTATAAATGTCGTTATAAAATGGCCACACTACTATAATTTCTTAAGGGGGTTAATTAATAAAACATCATTATATCGATAAAGATAGTTTTACTGTTGAACAATTTAACAATAATTATTAAAAAAAACTCTCGCAATCATTTAAAAATTACAAAATGTTCTTTTTAAATTATTGTTTCTTCACGCATTTTATTAACACGGTTATTTTAGTAAGTATTAAGCATATAGTTGTAATTTTAGCTTCATAATTATCCTAAACGTAATTCCCCACCTTTTCCAACAATAATCGCAATTAATTGAGTTATATAAATCATTTTTTAATGTTGTAAAATTAATTAGTGAACTACATCAAACAATAAATAAAAAAATATTCCGATTCGAATCTTTTGGTTACGCAAATAAATCTGAATCATTTCAAACACTTTTAAATTAATCTCTTTTAATACTATCTTGATCTCTAATTTGGCAAATAAAATAAACTCTAGGTATGAAAGATTGCATTATGATATGATACAAACATCAAATTCTCTATATTTACCCTTCAAGTTAACAGACCAATTTAATTTTTTCATCAAATTTTATCAATATATATATATATAGACAAGTCAGTTCAAATTGTTAATTGCTTAAATGAATTTGCATTCTCTATGTTTTTTCAAATCTCCTTTCGGGACTTGAACTTTTAATTATAATAACTAATAATCTAATATTTTAATTTATCAAAGTGTTAATCTCCGTTTACAAATATTTCCTTAAATGATTATGAAGCCATCCATTAATGGTAAACAGTTGAATTTACGATCATTAATATATCTACTGTTAAGGCCAAGCAAATTTTCATATATACACATATATATAGAGAGAGAGAGATTAATTTAGAATAATATTAACTTTCCCTAATTTCCAGAGGGGTTGAGGGACCCAAGTTTGTTTTGACATTCAATCTCATGAATCTCATTCATTTAATTATTGCGAAGCAGATTTGATGGTTAAATTTAAAAAAAAAAGATGATAATTTTTTTAAATTTTAATAATTAAAAAAAGTAAATTAATAAATATATTAACAACCTAGGCACTTCATCGCCGAGATGTAGGTTGGTAAAGTAAATCCAAAAGAGTAAGCTTGGTAAAGTATGTATACGTTTATATGTAAAGCATAACCCAAGAGCCTTGATTACTTAAGTGCTTGATTTATGCTTTTATATAACTAGATTCCTGAAAATAAAGGCCAAACTTCCCCAGTTTCAACCTCACTCGAGGGAATATTGCAAGAATGATGGGAAACCCTTCTTTCTCTAACACCGATTTAAGAGTTCAATTGCTTTTCAAGATGAAGAACAACATCTCGGACTGCACCTACCACCGCAAACACATCGGAGGCGGTTAATTCCCCCCACCCATCCTGACACATGAACCAAATCTCTGCAATTGTTTCCAATGGCAGAAGACACACAAGTCATGTAAAGTGTTACCCTTTTGATTTTTAATATATTTATTGATTTATCTTTTGAACTATTAAAATTTAAAAAGTTATCTTTTTTTAAATTTAATCGTTAGATTAACTTCACAATAATTGAATCTGTGATATTCAACTTTAAGAGTTTGAATTTCAAAATTAACTTTAAATCCCGTGAAGTCTCCTTTCATGATCTGAACTTTTAATTATAAAAATTAAGAACTTAGGTCAATAATGACATTTATTGAAAAAATTACTAATGTAGAAGCTCATTCAAAGTCAATATTACAACAAACTAAAATTGTTAACTCTTAATTATTACTGTTAAATTGTCAGAATTTCAAAATGAAATTCAGCCAAATAAGGATTGATGCGAGCTGTAATTTAGCTATCAAATGAAAATAACAAATGTATGAAGAATTCATTTCAACTTCATTCTGATCATAAGTTTGTGTGGAATCATTTTAAATTAATTTTTTTGAACAAATTCTGCAATTGCAGTTGGACAAAATATATATGCATCCATTAATTGAGAACGAAGATGAAACATATAATAATTTACTTTAGTGCCGAAGTAACGATTCCAAGTATAAGATGTATGAAGAATGATATTATAAGATAAAGAATCGTTCGGTAACTTTTAAAAGGTTAAGTGACCCTATAGCTTTTAAAAGATTTGGGAGTTCCTCTTAAAATTTTATACGGCTGGAAAAAAGTCCTTATAATATTAAATTATTCAGAAGTTTTTTTTGAAGGAAAAAATGGTTAATAATTTGTCCGGAAGCTCTTGGCTTTTAAATGATGAGGGAATTTTGTAATTACCTGTATTATTTTAATAAAAGAAGGGGAAGGATATTTGATGAAACTTTAAATTTAGTAAAGTCCTAAGATTATTGAAACTCTTTTCTTAAATTTATTTTTTTAAATACTTCTTAATTAATTAGTTATTATTTATTTAAATATCCTAAACTACTAACTATTTACTATTTAACACACTTTTGCCAAATGTTTTTTTTTTTTTTTACAATATCCTTAAGTTAACTAATCACTATTTACTATTTGTCTCAAACATTTGTTAAGTTTTTAATTTATATTTAATTTAAAATAGAAAATAACAAATATCATAATCTTAGTACATGCATATTTTGGTGAAACCCCAAATTTGGTGAAACTTTTTTTTTTTTATCCTTATAATGCCTCATAACTTTCTATAATTGTCTATAATTTATAGTACCATAGAAAAATAAAAAAAAAAATTATAGCCGTCACCAAATTATTATTTTTTAAAAACCCTTTTATTAGTTATTATCAACTTAGATACACTTGAGTACTCCTTATTTACTATTTGAGACACCTGAATGACCATAGAAGATTAGTGTCACTTACCAAAAAAAAAAAAAAAAAAAAAAAGATTAGTGTTATTTAATAAAAAATAAATGAGAAAATCGAGAGAGGAGTTCTAAATTGGAAGGAAAAAGTGAAGCTGTTGAAAGAGCCGACAAGCCAAGTCTCCCTTGTCTCTGTCTGACTCACTGTTCCAGGAAACAAGCAGAGCCACTTAAATCTTGTGTGGGATTACTTTTGGTTGTCTGAAGCCCTCATCTATTTTTTTTGGTAAGTATCTGAAGCCCTCATCTGTAAAGTCTTCCAAGTCAGTTGCCGTGTTGAGCAGATTAATAAAATCATCCGAATATGTATTGGTTTCAGCAGAATTAAATAGCAGTTCTAAGGAAACAGCATCTCGTTCCTCTCGCTGCTTCTAGTGACCGGGTAAGAAGTCGTTTAATTTGAGAATTTTGATTTTGGAATGGCAGTTGTTTACTTCTTCCTTGCTTGCTTTGTTCTCTCTCATCTGCAACTCCATTTTGTCTCTGCTGAAAATCCTAACGAATCCCAAATGAGTTGTCCCAAGTTCCTCGACTGTGGAAAATTTGGACCCATTTCCTTTCCTTTCTCCAATTCCACACATCCTCAGTGTGGGTTGTGCACCATCAATTGTGATCACCATCCATTCCCACAGATCCAACTCGGAAATAAAGGACCATGGTTTGATATAAAACGCATTGATGGCAACGTTATTCTAACCAACGACAACATATCAATGCAAATTGAAGTCGAAATCCATGACCAAATGCTCCAAAGTCATTTAGACAACAAAAATTGCCTCGCCTTCAGTAATTTGACTTTTCCCAACTCTCCTTCCATTTCGTTTAGAATCTCTAACAATCTCACCTTGTTCATATGCAACAAAGGTTGTGAACCCAATACTGGTCGCGCACCTGACCTTTTCAAGCATTTTCCCACTGAAACATGTGAAGGCTTCGACTTGCTCTACAAACATCAAGCCCACCAACAATTTCTTCCTCCTGATCTTCAACAGTGCTGCTCAGTAGTTCAGCTGCCCATGAGTCAGTCAAAAAACCCAAAATTTACCAATAACCCATTTGAACTATTAACTGCTACCTTCTTTCTTCAACTTCATATTCATTTGTCCAACGATTGCGTCGAGTGTCGACATAGAGGAGGCCAGTGTCAAAATCACAACCAAACATTTCGATGCCTGCAAATGCAAAAGGTATTGAAACCTCCATAAATGACCTATATTTAATGCTAGGGACTGGTTTTTAGAATAAACCAAATTACATTCATTTAACCATTTGTTATATATGTGAACTAATTTCATCCTGGTTGAACTTTTTTCCAGGAAGAAAGAACTCTCAATTCCCATGCCAACAATAAAACTAAATTCAAATTGATTCTTGCTGCAGGTAAATAAAATAATAATTGATTCAAATATCTGCATTACAATTTCATGCTAAGACTTTTTGGTTTCCCATTTTACAGTTTTCAACCACAGCATTCTGGTTCTTCCATTTTACGATTCTTTTTTTGTGGTTTTAATATATTTTCAACTAAATCTAATATCACAATATTCAAACTGTATCTTCTTCAGTCACAATAGAAGGCTTTATCCTTATGATTTGCCTGCTTGTGTTTGTCACCTACCGTTGCAAAAAATGGAATCATCTCTCAAAGAACCCTAATTCAAATCCTTCCTTGAAAGCCGATAATGGAAGGACAATGAACACTATGTTCTTTGGGGTCCCTGTCTTCTCATACAGTGAGCTTGAACAAACAACGAACAATTTTGATCCTTCTAAAGAACTAGGAGATGGAGGCTTTGGCACTGTATATCATGGTAAGAAGGTCAATAGATTTGCCCTTTTGTCCCAACATGATCTCCAAATTTACAATTAGAGTGCGTCCAGAGGGAGGGGAAAAAAAAAAGTTAATCGTTCAGCTTTCAATTACTAACTTTTTGATTTTTTCTAAAGTGATTAAACTTACTCTTTTATTGCATTTTAAACTTCTTTTAAATTTTGAAGAGCAAATATGTTAAATTAACAAAAAGATAAAAAGTTAGTTACTAAATGGTAATTTTTTTTTCACTTTCTAAGTACAAAAAAATAAATAAATAAACTTTTTTTCTTTTTTTCCCAAACTCAGCCTTATTACTAGAGGGCTAACACTGACATTCTCTCCTTAAAATAGGCAAACTGCAGGATGGGAGGGAAGTTGCGGTGAAAAGGTTATACGAGCACAACTGCAATCGCGTGAGACAGTTCCTGAATGAAGTTGAAATCCTCACCCGTTTGCACCACCAAAATCTTGTATCCCTCTATGGCTGTACCTCACGAGACAGCCACGAACTCCTCCTTGTTTATGAGTACATTCCGAACGGCACTGTCGCGGATCATCTCCATGGCGATCAAGCAAAGCAAGGCTCGCTCACCTGGCCCATTCGCATGAACATAGCATTAGAAACAGCCACCGCATTGTCTTACCTCCATGCTTCCAACATTATCCATCGCGATGTGAAGACGAGCAACATACTGCTCGACAACAACTATGGCGTCAAACTAGCAGATTTTGGGATTTCAAGGCTCTTCCCCACTGATGTCAGCCATGTCCGCACTACTCCACAAGGGACTCCTGGCTATGTTGATCCAGAATATCACAAGTGTTACCAACTCACCAACAAAAGTGATGTCTATAGCTTTGGGGTTGTGCTTATCGAGCTCGTATCCACGATGCCTGCTGTTGACATTAACAGGCGTAGGCATGAGATTAATTTGGCTGACTTGGCAATAAACACGATCCAAACCCGTCCCTTGAATGAGTTGATCGACCCTTCGCTTGGGTTTCACTCCGATTCGTCAATTGAGAGGATGACTCGCTCGGTTGCGGAGGTGGCTTTTCAGTGTTTGCAACATGAAAGGGAAATGAGGCCTACAATGGATGAGGTTTTGGAGGCCTTGAAGGAGATTAACGAGTACAAAGATGAGAACACTGGGGAGGAATATGATAGTAATTTCGTGCATGTGACAAGTATATAGAGAGAATGTATACAGTAAATGCCAATGGAACAAGTCATTTGTATAAGCACATTCATGTTTTGAGATAATTCAAAAACCGGTACTGAAATATTTCTGAAACAGGATTTCGTGAGTTATTAAATGAGACGAGCATAATCTATCTATTTGCCCTTCAATTCATCGCATGAAACAACGAGAAGGGAAATGCAAATGTAAGGTTGGTGAATTGTCCTAAAATCAAGCTCAGGGGCACATATATAAACCTTGATAATTATCCACACATTCTATTTGTTCTACTCAATAAAGGACAAGCCACCTCTGCTTTACAATCTTGCCACAATCTCCACAGTTGTAGGAGTGTGAATTCAAAGTCGATATAGCATTAAGCGAACAAAGCTGCAAGGTCCCTTGTTTTTCAAGAGATGAAGTTTTATAAGTTTGCTATATTAGAAAATTTCAACTGATAATATAGCCATCAAACTCGAATTTTAATATACCCAAATGTAGAAAAGGACAACCTAATAGGATGACCATAAATTGAACTATTCATGAGTTAACCGAAAAAAACTTAGCTCAAGCTTGATTTGTAACTTAAATGAGCTGAATTTAATTTTGATTTATTGCTTTATTAAAATCAATTTCGAGCCTAAAGGTGCTTGGCTCAAAAACTTGAGAACAAGTTCAATAAAATAATATTTATCTCGTACAATAACTTTTTACCAAAATGACATTATTTCGGTTTAGTAAAATAATGTCGTTTTAGTTTATTCAAATTATTTAATTTTATTTATTATATTCTACACTAAGATAACGTCATTTTGATTAATCAAACTATTTGTGAGTCAAGTTAGAGCCTAGTATTAATAGTTTGAGATGAGTTCAAGTAACCAAAAGTTTCATTTGGGTCAACTCGATTTCTACAGGGGTGTTACTTAGTAATCAAGGACAACTGACAAATCTAAAAATTGAAGACTGTACGAGGATAATAACCTAAATAGATTCAACATGCTATTTTTTAAGAGGAAATGCCACAACAATGTTGTTCACACCACATTAATTATCTTGTTGGAAATTTTGAGAACCTAATAATGCATGGTGGACTAGACATCACCATCTTGTGTACTATTTGTTTGACATTTATGCCAATCCCTAAGTTGGTCTTGGAACCTTGAAAGAGATGTTTGTGGATGAAAGAAAAAAGATTGGTCTTGGAACCTTGAGAGAGATGTTTATGGATGAAAGGAAAAAGAACTTTTGAAGAGTCAATATATCAAGTCTTTCTAAACTTGGGTCAATAAGGAAGGTGAGCAAGAAACTTCTCCATTGGAATATTTGCCAGACCAGCTTATCCCAGTCAACAAGGAGAGACACTTAGGATCATCTTTTGAGCAATTAATTTCTAGTAACAAGTAATTATTTGATGCCCCTACAGCTATGTTATAGGTCCTTCCTATCAATAAGAAGAGCCACTTAGGATCTTTTTTAGACATTTTTTTCTAATCTATACAAGAAGCAATTATTTGATGCTCGTAAAACAATAATGCAGCTTCATTATTAATATTATGCCAAATTTGCACATTTTAGATCCATTGTAACTGTGTCTACATTCTTGTCACTGTCTCAACGAACCTAGAGCAAGTACTTACAAGCACCAAATAAGTTTCTTTATATAACAACCTTCTTCAAGTCAATTGGCAAGGCAAACTTACATTGGGACAAGTGGGGACAATTGCCCCCATTGGCTGTAGAATCTCGTATGTTTATATTATTTTTTTATTTTTTAATATATAATAGATGAAATACCCCTATTGAAAATGCCTCTACTAAAATAAAAAATTGTTCAATTTTTCTATTGTTAAATCAACTAAAAGATTATTTTTGTACTTTTCATTATTTTTTTTAACTTTTTTTACCCTCTCTCCCCCCTCACTTTCTCTTTTTAAACCTAATTTGCAATCTCTTACTAAACCCAAGCAGCCTCTTTTATTTATTTTTTTTTTACACCCCTCTCTCTCAACCCACTTTTCTCTAATTCACTCTCTCTTAGCCTTCTTTTGCTATTTTCTCCAACCATCATTCTTTCTTAATCAAGACTACATTTTAATATATATTAAAGCTCCATCTTCAATTTAAAAATATTTTATCTCAAAAATTAAGGTTCAATCTCATATCTTCAAAAAATAATTAAGTTATTTTGTATTCAAATTATGATTTGATTTTAATTCAATATTTTAATGATTTAATTTATTGCACATTATTTATTTTTAGCTTCATAATATGAACTTTTATGATATTATATAATTTATGCTGTTTATATTTTATTACAACTAATTATTTATATCAGTTGTCTTACTTATTACTTGTATTATTTGAAAAATAATTTATTTATTTATTTAAGTTTAAAATTTTATTGATACATATTTGAACTATGGTTTTTTAATAAAAAAATATTGGAAATTTTTATTTTTAATTATTAAATTTAAGAATTAAATTTCTAAATATTTATGTCTTAGATTTAATTTTTTTAATTTATATAGTTATGAAGAGATACTTACAAAAAAACAAACAAACAAAGTTTAATTTTACCTTTACTCAATAAAATTTCTGGCTCTACCCCTATCAATTGAGTTGAGAATATGACCTTTATCATTTTTACTTTTACTATTTAAAGTAATCGATTTATTAGGCTTATTTAAGTTCTTCCCTGCCGTGCAAGCACTAAGACAAGCTCGTGGACATGCCATACCCGGTTAAACCATATTACACGCACCAAAGTCATAACAATCTAATGTATGAAATAAACGAGACCAAAAATAAATAAATATCTGAACTGTTGAAAAGAAAAAAAAAGAAAAAAAAAAAGCACGATAAAAAACACAAGTAAATGCTTTAATTGGCCTAAGCAGAAAATAAAGGCATCAATTAGGTTTGAAAAGGAACCCTAAAATAATAATGACAAGAAAAGATTAGAACACAAGGAAAAAAGAGATAACTATCAAGCCTTATATTCAAAAAAAGAAAAAAACAAAAATCAACCATTTTTATTCCCAGCCACATTAAAGCCTTCCAACTTCAGGAAAATTATTCTCATTGCGCCATAAGATTACAATTAAAAAAAAAAAGGAGAAAATATTACACTATTTAGCCCTTAGCGTATTAGTGCTTCTGAATGGAAGTTACTGGTTTTCTTAACCATCCTATCATCATTTTTTCCAGTCCTGTAATTTTCCTCAAGGTTCAATATTAGAGCGAGCCATCAGAATTAGGGTTGGCCTCTAAATGGTTCTCATCTAGAGGGAAAATTATTCTATGCGAATGTCATTCGATCGGCAGGCAATTCATAGAAGGAAATGCATGGACAAACCTCATGTGGGTAAGTAATTACAGAGGCAACCACTTCAGAGATAGAAGAAGCAACAGCAAGTTTATCCGGACTCAGCCTGCCGGGGGTTGAATCATCTGATAACATCAAATAAAGCATGGTCATCGCCAACTAAATGCCACAATACATATAAACCTATATCTACAATCGATTTGGAACGAAGAACACATGAACCCTTCCGCTAAGTAGGACTTGATCCTTTCATATGCTGGAAATTGGATTGCAACATGACCTATTCCAGCTAATGATGACAAAAGGCCACATAAATGGCAGCGTCATTGTATACACTGCACAGAAAGGAATATCTAACAACATAACATTTGAGTAATTTAGATTGAAAAGCTCTATGCTCATAGAAGATGCAGGATGGAGATCATAAATGAGGAATTTTATAACTTAAGATTTATTCACCGGGTTATTTTTAGTATTATTGAGATTTTATATTGTTGAAATTTTATTCTAATTTTTTTTATAGTTCCGTAATTTAAAAATACTTGATTAGGTTTAGCCTGTACAAACGCTAACATGTATTAGATTATTAGTTTTTGATGAATTGAATTGTATTTGAATAAAGTCGTAGTTTAATTAGATTGTAACTTTGGGTCTAGAAATATTATTAAGGAAACTTGGGTTGGTGATTTTCAACGAACGTGTTAGGTGATTTCAAATGAAAGGTTTAATTAAAATCAAATCAAATAATTTAAAATAATATTTGTTCTAAATAATTTACTATGCTTAGATAAATTTATAAAATGTAAGAGTACATAAATTCAAATTAAAATATATATGAATATTCATATATAATTATATATATTTTTAAATTTTAGACAAATTTTTTAAGAGATTTCAATTAATAAAATATTGTAAAAATAAAATTCTGGGGTATTACATTTGGCATTCTTAAGTTCACTCATTTTCTCTACACACAAATTTTTCTATTTTTTAAGATTCTTTAATTTTTTAATAAATGTAAATAATATACCAAAAAAAATGTGTTAACAAAAAAGAAAAACTAATTTCTCATAAAATAAAAAAATTATGCAGGAAAAAAAATATTTGCCAAATTATTTAATGTAAATTATGGATGCCAAACATAGTTTTACTTGTAATAAAAAAAATGCGGTTCAAAAAATTTATCCAAACAAAATATACCAAACATAGTTTTATTACATAGTCTTACTTGTAATAAAAGAAGAGGGGCGAATGGCGACCTCGGTTTGAGAATGATGGATAGCCACCTCTTTTGTTGGTTTCACAGAAATTGTTTTAGCAAAACTTTTATTTGATAATTGTTGTTAATCAGCTAACATTGCTTCTTCTTCAATTAGCTGGTTGTACCAGTCTGTGGATGATAATGGTCTTACTCTAGGAATGGTTGTTGGGAGGGTTGTGATAGTTGGGAGGGTTGTTATGGTTGTCAGGACCATGGCATAGGACGACTTTGTTGTTGGACTTTGGACTTGTTGTTTTTGGGTTGGAGATTTATCCAGTTTTAGGAGGCATTATTATGAATAATGCCTTTGTCACGCCCCGAATCTCACAACTCGAGGGGTGAGTGATAAACACACATAATATGCACTAACATAACCAACCTATAATCAGAGCAACGTAACGTAAACTAGTGAGCCCGAAACATAAGATAGGATAACATAAGTTTAGCCTTGACTATTGCTAGGTCACATACTTCATACACCATTTCCATTAATACATAACTTAGGCCTTAAGGCTTTTACAACGAAATCTAATAGTCTAGCAATATACAACATTACAATTTCCAAATGAAAATTTATACTAAATGACCAAAAGCTTTACTAAGCTTAGTAGAGCTCATGCACACCCTTCCAGTCCAATCCCATTGGCCCACCTGATTGTTATGGCTTGTTCCTGCATTAAAATCTGTAGGGACGTAAGCACGGGTCCACTTGTGCTCACGATGTCTCAAACAAACATATATGATATGTAAATCTGGTCATGCAATACTATTCAGGTAAGGTTAGCCACTACAACAATCTCTAAAGTCATGATATTTCACTTACATAACTAGTAGCCAAAAGAAGTGAAAACATATATTCATTCATCAATGTCATACTTTAAGATTCAATGACAGCTAATGTTTATGTTTTGCAACTTAATCTTTAATTCAAATCACATTTCATTATTACTTTATCATCTCACTATCATTCAAACAATTAACCATATTCACATTATCATCCATTCGCCATTTCATTACATAATCATAGTCACACAAGTCATCAGGGGATGGGTGTATACACATTATCATCTTTTATGGGGCAATACCCAACAAAAATGATAAACTGACATCGTCATTTAGGATCGCCGTCCAAGGCCATGAGGAGCCAAAACACACACAATGCTATGGGCTGTTAACCCACTGGCATTGACACCAAACCCTGTGCAGGTTCCGGGTCTCTCAACCTGAGAGTAATCTCTTAACCCTTCCTATTTCTGCACCCCACCATGACCCCCGGCACATAAACAATCATTCATCACATATCATCATACCCTATCCATCACTCATGTCAATGTTACGGTTTATCCCATGGCTCATTACATATCACATTGATCAAACCTTATTAAGCATTCCACATTTACCAACATTATGAACATGAGTCACTTAGTCAAGTCACATTTTACATAATCAATCACAAGTTTATATACCTCAAAATTTAGTTTTATCAAGACATATTCACAATTCTACTCAATTAAGACTCTTATCTCAAAATAAGGTTCCAATTCATATTATTCAAGGTAACAAGCATTCACCCTTACGAGTTAAATCCCATTAGCTTAAGATAATCAAACCTTAATTACTTTTTAGAGCACATTTCCCTTTCTAAACCTATGCAATTAATCAAGTAAAAGTTTCATGGAAAAACATGTTACCAACTCTTTCATAAGCCTAAGGTAGGAGGCCAAACTAAGTAAAGTCAGGAAAATGACCTAGGCTCGATGGGTGCCCAAGCTAACACTCAGCCGTGTGCCCAAGGGGCTTGGGCGCCCATGTCTTGTGCGCCCAAGGGGGTTGGGCACCCGACTGTGTCTCCCCCTGTGCCTACAGCTTCGTCCAAGTTACGGTTTTCATACTCTGTTTTCTGGTTTCCTGGTTTCCTGGTTTTTCACCCTTAGGACCTCAAATTGACCAAGTTAAAGTAAAAATACCTAAAGTTTCATGTTTCTAACATCAACACAAGGTTTTTAGGCATCAAACAAAATTATCAATTTGAGTTTTCATCCACCAAAAGTCAAGTTATGGATCAAAATACCATTTTCACTCTTTTAACCTATACATATATATACATGTGTATAACTCTTATTTTCTTTCATAAATGTAACCAACACTTAAAAGGGTTTCTCTAATGGTATTCTAGTCCTTGTTACATATCACATATGTAAGAATGAGTCATTAAATCCCTACCTCAAGTTGTAAGAAAATGGATCAACAAGAAGATGTTCTGTGGTTTCAAGCTCTCAAGCTTTGATGGACTCAATCCTCTCTCTCCTTGATCCAAACTACAAATAAATCACATAGAAGAGTTCCTTGAGGTTCCAATTACATTTTTGCAAGATTAATTTGATTTCCATGTAAGCTAGAAGGACTTACCTTCAAATTTTTCACTTGGTTTCCTTTTCTTCTTCTTCCTTGTTCTCCCTTTACTTCTTCACCCAATTCTTCCTCTCCCAACAATACCTCTCTCTCTCTCTTGCATCATATAAACAAATATATATTTAAACCAATATTTTAAGTCCCCAAACAGTAGAATTCAGATTTTCTCATCACCTCTAACTAGATATAGGTTCTTAGGTGTGAGGCTCAACTGAAAAATTTAGAGCAACCCATGCCTGCCAAGTCTACTGTTCCTTGGGTGCCCAAGCCCTTCTTAGGTGGGCGCCCAAGACCTTGGGCACCCATGACACGTGTGCCGAAGGTAGCCTCTTCCTGTGCACTTGCTAAAATGTCATCTTTTGATTACTAAACTCACCCTCTTCAAAGTTATCAACTCTAGAGTACCATTAATGATCTATACTACTAAATTAACATACATAACTTCCAAATGTATTTAAAACCATATACTTGTGTTAATACAAAAGTCTGGGGTATTACATTCTCCTCCTTACAAAAATTTCGTCCCCGAAATTTAATACATAACATAACCTTAAGAGACATAATCTTAAGAGAACAAATGTGGATATCATTCTCACATCTCAAGCTCACATTCCCAAGTTGATTCTTCCACTCTATGATGCTTCTATAACACTCGAACCAATGGAATTATTTTACCCCATAGCATTTGTTTTCGAGAGTCCAAAATTTGAATTGGCTGAATTTCATACTTCACATCCGAGTCTATTTCCAATTCATTCTAATTTAGCACATGTGTAGGGTCAAGAATGTACTTACGTAACATAGAGACATGAAAGACTTCGTGCACTCTAGACGTTTGGGGTGGCAGTACCAACCGGTAAGCAACCTCTCCAACTCTTGCTAGTATTTCGAATGGGCCAATGTATCTGGAAGATAACTTCCCTCGCCTGCTAAATCTGAACTATCCCTTTCATGGTAACACCTTTAGGAATATGTGAGCCCCCACCTGAAACTCTAAAGGTCTTCTCCTTTGATTTGCATAACTCTTCTGGCGACTGCGTGTTGTCTCCAGTCTTTGCCTAATTATCTTGACCTTTTCATTAGTTTCAGAAATGAACTCTGGCCCAATCATGGCTGCTTCTCCAACTCGTGTCCAACACACCGGGGATCTACATGGTCTTTCATACAATGCCTCAAATGGTGCCATCCCAATGCTAGCTTGGTAACTATTGTTATAAACGAACTCCACTAGTGGCAAATGATCTTCCCAACTTCCTTTAAAGTCCAACACACAAGCTCGAAGCATATCTTCTAAAATCTAAATTGTTCGTTCTGACTATCCATCAGTTTGGGGATGATAAGCCGTACTAAAACATAACTCCACCCCCATGGCCGCTTGAAAACTCTACCAGAATCGGGAAACAAAATGAGAGTCTCAGTCTAAGACAATAGACACTGGCATCCCATGCAACCTCACAATTTATCGGATGTACAATCGAGCCAAAGAGTCCATCGAATCCGTTATTCGCATTGATAAGAAATGAGCCAACTTTGTCAGTCAATCAACATCACCCATATGGCATCACAACCTCTTTTTGTCTTTGGCAATCCTGACATAAAATCCATAGTCACGTTCTCCTACTTCCACTTAGATATTGGCAATGGCTGTAACAATACAGCTGGTCTCTGATGCTCTACCTTCACCTGTTGACAGGTCAGGCACTTACTAATAAACTCTGCTACATCTTTCTTTATTCCTGCCTAGTAGAACTGCCTCTTTAAATCATGATACTTTTTCGTACTTTCCAGATGCACTGCTAGCCGGGAATGGTGAAATTCTCTCAAAACTTCCTCTCTAACTGAGGAGGGCACAAAGATTCTCCCTTGATATTTGACCAATTCATCATCACTTACTATCCAACTCGGAATATCCACTCGCCCCCTTATTTTAGTACAAACATCATTAGCTTCCTCATCTAACTTCTGAGCCTCAGTTACCCTATTGATTAAGGCTAGCTGGGTGACAATAGTGCTCAATATCCCTTGTTCCTTTTCTTTTTTAAATTCTAGATCAAATTCATTTAGTATCTCCATTATTTCCTACTCTTTAACTGCTACACAAGCCATGGCACTTCTGCTCTTCCTGCTCAAAGCATCTGCAACCACATTAGCCTTACCTGGATGGTAATGCAATTCAAAGTCATAATCCTCTATGTACTCTATCTATCACCACTACCTCAAATTCAAGTCTCTCTGAGTAGAGATGTACTTCAAACTTTTATGGTCTAAGAACACTTCAAATCTCTCACCATACAAGTAATAGCTCCAACTCTTTAAGGCAAAAATGACCGCTGCCTGCTCCAAATCATGCATTCGATAATTCTTTTCATGATCCTTCAACTGTCTTGAGTCATATGCCACCACTCGCCCATTCTGCATAAGAACACACCCAAGTCCTTCCCACGATGCATCCCAATATACCAAGTAACTGGCTCTTCTCTCTGGGATGACTAATACTGGTGTAGTAGTCAATCCTTTTTTTATCTCTTGAAACAATATTTCACATGCATCATCCCACTCAAATTTGATCCCCTTTTGGGTTAATCTAGTTAGCGAGGCTGCTAATCTAGAAAATTCGAGACAAACCTTCTATAGTATCCTGCCAACCTGAGGATACTACGAATCTCAAATACGGACATTGGTTGAGACCATTCCAAAATAGCTTCAATTTTGGATAGGTCCACTAATACTCGTTCCTCCGAGACAACATGTCCTGAAAATTTAACTTTTCTAAGCCAGAACTCACATTTGCTCAGCTTAGCATATAACTGATGATCCTTTAACCTTTGTAGTACAAGCCTTAAATGTTGTTCATGTTCTTCTACTGACTTAGAAGACACCAAGACATCATCTATGGATACCACCACAAACTTATCTAAATAATCTCTGAAGACTCGATTTATCAAGTCCATAAAGACTGCCAGTGCATTTGTCAAATCAAAAGGCATAACCATAAACTCATAATGACCATACCGAGTCCTGAATGCCATCTTCGGAATGTCTTCTTCCCTTATTCTCACTTGGTGGTATCCAGATCGTAGATCAATCTTCGAAAACAACAATTATCCCTTCAGTTGATCAAATAAATCGTCAATCCTTGGCAACGGGTATCTATTCTTGATAGTCACCCTATTTAATTTCCTGTAATCAATACACATTCTCAAAGTCCCATCCTTCTTAGCTGCGAATAATGCCGGTGCACCCCAAGGTGATGAACTTAGCCGGATGAATCCCTTAGCTAGTAACTCCTCCACTTGTGTTTCCAGTTTTGCTAACTCCGCCGGTGCCAACCTGTAGGGTGGAATGGTAATGGGTTCTGTGCCTAGAACCAGATCAATACAAAACTCTACTTCCAGTTCAGGTGGCAACCCAGATATCTCCTCAGGAAACACCTTGGGAAATTCATTCACAACTCAAGGTAATTCAACTCTCTATTCCCTGTCATCTTCTTCCATAACCATACAAGCAAACAAACTACATAATTCATCCTTTCCCTGACTTTTCAATAGTGACAGTTCTCGTATTTCACATTGGTCTATAAAGAAACAAATCCGATCTCCCTCTGGCGTGGTTAAGATTACCTTACGCTTATGGCAGTCAATCATAGCTTGGTAGAACATAAGCCAATCTATTCCAAGTATGATATCAAAACCCCTCATTTCCAGTACAATTAAATCAAAACTTGAGACGAACTATTGCCTATCAAAAACATCCATTACCCTTAGTTCACATCATTTACATACTTGGGTCAAGGAGGAAAATCTCGTTATAGGGGTCTCAACACATAAAAACAATTCCAAGGGGCTAACTTCTATTCCCAAGGCATATCAAAGGATGCAGTGATAAATGAATGAGTTACTCCCATGTGTAAGAGTACAATAACATTTGATGAATAGACACAAAAAATACCTCTTGTCACCATAAGCTTAGCTGGTGCCTCTTGTTGTGCCACTGCAAACACCCTACCCTGTGGCTGAACATTCTGTGGCCGACCAAACCTCTGTCCCTGTGGGTTCACCCTCGACTGCTGTGATGTCCCAGTTTGCATCGTCTTTTGTGGGACGCTTCTCTACTAATACTGCTGTTGTACTGACTGGGAGGTTGATGGGCGGGGTCCTTACAATAACCGTCCAAATTGTACTACCTTTCCCCCTACACCTCGCTAAGTCTGAGGTAAAACCTTTGAATATGTCCCATCTCTCCACATCCATAACACGCCCTGTTTACTCCAACTTGACCACTTCTTATTGGTCCTATTGATTCAACCTATTTCTTGCTCCTAGGACACACTGTACTTTTGTGGCCTTCCTGTTTGTAATTAAAGCATACAATTTGCCTTCGAGAAGTCCCCCTGATCTCTCCATTGGTGCAGGGGTAGTACTTCCTAGGTAGGACAATTGGATCTGTAGAGCTGACGAACTACCCCTAATTCATTTTTTGTTTACTCATTCTTGCTGAGTCCACATGGTCTTGCCTCATCGACTTTCATAAATGACTTTGGTTTCATTCAAATCCCTTTCCACCGTCATGGCTTGATTTATCAAGGTTTCATAATCCTCCAATCCCAACAACACCATCTTGTTCCTCAGAGTCGGTCTCAATCCATTTTCGAATCTTCTGCACTTCAAATAAGTAGTAGAGACCAACTCAAGTGCATGCTTTAATAAGTCTAAAAACTTCCTTTCATACTCCAATACCGTCATACTCCCATGTGTCAGTCCAGCAAATTCCTCCCTCTTGGCATCTCTTAAAGACTGAGGGAAGAAATGATCTCTAAACTTCTCCTTGAATCTTTCCCAAGTGAGTCCCACAGATCCTCTTGTGTCCTTTAAACTAATCCATCAAAGTGATGCTCTTCCTACTAGTTGAAGTGCAATTAACATAATGCAAGTAGAAGGATCAGTGATTTCTATTGCTACTAATATCTTCTCACATTCCTCTAAGAATTTTTCCACCACATCAATGTCAGCCATGCCATCATATGTTGGAGGTTTCATCCTTCTAAATTTCTCCAGGGTAGTTGGACCAGCTTGCATTTGTGTCTGGGGTCCAACTCGAGCCCCTCTTGCTATTACGGCCATAGCTGCCGCCAATTGCTGTAATAACGCCCCCAGCGTCCAAAGCTACTGGCTGTGGAACCCCTGGTGCCCCCATTTGAACCTCATCCCCTCCTAAAGCATTCTGTTGTACAATAGGCGGTGCCTCAGCCACTGCACTATGATGTGTTTCCTGTTTTTGTTGAACAAGTGCATGTTCCCTTCTTCTACCCCTACCTCGACCTCGACCATTACCTCGGCCTCGGCCTCTAACTCCCATTTCACGCGGCGACATTTTATCTAAGGTATATCAAAGCATAAAATAACAATATTAAATCGACTTCTAAGATTATGATAGAGGATAACTTCATCTCATAATAATAATACAACAGTTTAATACATTCATAAAGGTTCAACATAACAACACCATCTTACTTCTATTAGTACTACCACAGAAGTTCCAACATTACTAGATCTCAAGTTACTCTACTGACTGAAGTTAAAAGAGTACATAACATAACATAACATAAGTCCTTAGACTATCAACCATTCCAATTACCACTAAGGGAATTATCTTTCCAAAATTTTCCCTTTACATTCTTACATCTCAAACTCTACGATACAGGTAAGAGTTACGAGTGTGCCTCCTCGTGCCACAATAAGTACAATATTTGATACATTGCCTAGGGCACCAATAACGTATTTATCCCCGCCTACGACATCCTCCATATACTCCTCGCATATGATCTTCCTCATTACTAGAACTTTCACCTATCTCCCCAATGCTAGTGCTACCCTCATTTGAGCTTGTACTTTGGTTGCCTGGGTTCGGTTCCGTTACTGTATCTAGTGTCACGGTTGGACTTGCTGAAGTGGTAGGCACAATCATAGTCACATTCTGTACTACTATCACTGAGGGTGCAAACTGAAACTGGTAAGGCACTAGTAAGGCATCATATATTGATACGGATGAAGCGTTGGATATGAAACTGAGTACGGCATCCCATAGTAAGGTACTATCTGATGATCTACTGTTGTTGGCACCAAGTTTATCCCTGCCATATCTCCTAACACGTTCTGAGGTTGTGTTTCAACTAAACCCTCGGCGGCTACTTGGGTAAAGATATCATCATCGGGCCACACCCTCTTCTCCTCAACTGGTTGGGCTTTGGTATTACTGCTCTCCCTTTTTTTCCATCCCCATCTAGAGTTTACACAAGACCAATTAGATCCCACAATTAACTTTAAATCCAATAGTATCTAAACATGCAATATGCGATGCAAGACTCCCCATGCCCTTAGGTAGTCTAACCTAGTGCTCTAATACCAACCTGTCACGCCCCGAATCTCACGACTCGAGGGGTGAGTGATAAACACACATAACATGCACTAACATAACCAACCCATGATCAGAGCAACGTAACGTAAACTAGTAAGCCCTAAACATAAGATAGGATAACGTAAGTTTAACCTTGACTATTTCCAGGTCAAATACTCCATACACCATTTCCATTAATACATAACTTAGGCCTTAAGGCCTTTACAACCAAATCTAATAAGTCTAGCAATATACAACATTACAATTTCCAAATGAAAATTTATACTAAATGATCAAAAGCTTTACCAAGCTTAGCAAGGCTCATGCACACCCTTCCAGTCCAATCCCATTAGCCCACCTGATTGTTATGGCCTGTTCCTGCATCAAAATTTGTAGGGACGTGAGCACGGGTCCACTTGTGCCAACGATGTCTCAAACAAACATATATGATATGTAAATCTGGTTATGCAATACTATTTAGGTAAGGTTAGCCACTATAACAATTTCTAAAGTCATGACATTTCATTTACATAACCAGTAGCCAAAAGAAGTGAAAACATATATTCATTCATCAATTTCATACTTTAAGATTCAATGACAGCTAATGTTTATGCTTTGCAACTTAATCTTTAATTCAAATCATATTTCATCATTACTTTATCATCTCACCATCATTCAAACAATTAACCATATTCACATTATAATCAATTCGCCATTTTATTACATAATCATAGTCACACAAGTCATCGGGGGATGGGTGCATACACATTATCGTCTTTTATGGGCCAACACCCAATAGAAACAAAAAATTGATGTCGTCGTTTAGGATCGCCGTCCAGGGCCACGAGGAGCCAAAACACACATAATGTTGTGGGCTACTAACCTACTGGCATTGACACCAAACCCTACGCAGGTTCTGGGTCTCTCAATCTAAGGGTAATCTCATAATATTTCCTATTTTTGCACCCCACCATGGCCCCCGACACGCAAACAATCATTTATCACATATCATCATACGCTATCCATCACTCATGTCAATGTTACGGTTCATCACATGGCTCATTACATATCACATTGATCAAACCTTATTAAGCATTCCACATTTACCAACATTATGAACATGAGTCACTTAGTCAAGTCACATTTTAATTAATCAATCACAAGTTCATATACCTCAACATTTAGTTTACATCAAGACATATTCACAATTCTACTCAATTAAGACTTTTATCTCAAAATAAGGTTCCAATTCATTTTATTCAAGGTAACAATCATTCACCCTTACGAGCTAAATCCCATTAGCTTAAGATAATCAAACCTTAATTACGTTTTAGAGTACATTTCCCTTTCTAAACCCATGCAATTAATCAAGTAAAAGTTTCATCTAAAAACATGTTACCGACTCTTTCATAAGCCCAAGGTAGAAGGCCAAACTAAGCAAAGTCAGGAAAATGACCTAGGCTCGGTGGGCGCCCAAGCTGACACTCAGCCGTGTGCCCAAGGGGCTTGGGTGCCCATGTCTTGTGTGCCCAAGGGGGTTGGGCACTCGACTATGTCTCTCTCGTGCACCCACAGCTTGGTCCAAGTTACGATTTTCATACTCTGTTTTCCGGTTTTTTGGTTTTTCACCCTTAGGACCTTTAATTGACCAAGTTAAAGTAAAAATACCTAAAGTTTCGTGTTTCTAACATCAACACAAGGTTCTTAGGTATCAAAAAAAAATTATCAATTTGAGTTTTCATCCACCAAAAGTCAAGTTATGGATCAAAACACCATTTTCACTTTTTTAACCAATACATATATATATACATGTGTATAACTCCTATTTTCTTCCATAAACGTAACCAACACTTAAAAGGGTTTCTCTAATGGTATTCTAGTCCTTGTTACATGTCACATATGTAAGAATGAGTCATTAAATCCCTACCTCAAGTTGTAAGAAGATGGATCAACAAGAATATGTTTTGTGGTTTCAAGTTCTCAAGCTTTGATGGACTCAATCCTATTTCTCTTTGATCCAAACTACAAATAAATCACATAGAAGAGTTCCTTGAGATTCCAATTATACTTTTGCAAGATTAATTTAATTTCCATGTAAGCTAGAAGGACTTACCTTCAAATTTTCCACTCGGTTTTCTTTTCTTCTTCTTCTTCACTGTTCTCCCTTTGCTTCTTCACCCGATTCTTCCTCTCCCAACAATGCCTCTCTCTCTCTCTCTCTCTCTTGCATCATACAAACAAAAATATATATTTAAACCAATATTTTAAGTCCCTAAATAGTAGAATTCAGATTTTCTCATCACCTCTAGCTAGATATAGGTTCTTAGGTATGAGGCTCGGCTGAAAAATTTAGAGCAACCCATGCCTGTCAAGTTTACTGTTCCTTGGGCACCCAAGCCCTACTTAGGTGGGCGCCTAAGACCTTGGGCACCCATGACACGTGCGCCCTAGGTAGCCTCCTCCTGTGCACTTGCTAAAATGTCATCTTTTGATTGCTAAGCTCACCCCCTTCAAAGTTCTCAACTCTAGAGTACCATTAACGATCTATACTACTAAATTAACATACATAACTTTCAAATGCATTCAAAACCATATACTTGTTTTAATACAACAGTTTGAGGTATTACGACCCTACAAAAATTCACGGGTGAGAAAGTCAAGGATAAAATTTGATTCTTAAGGGTTGTTACCTTGCAAAAATTTGTTTTGAAGCAATGTTTTGAACATATTTTTGTAAAACATTTTTGACTGCTTTACAATCAACTCTTATTAAAAATTTTTAATTCAACAAATCATTTTGGACTTCTGAATTACATAATGCAATAGATAAAATTTCTTTTTTAATAGTGCTATAGTTCCTTTGGACAAGGTTCCAGGTACCTGATGTATACCTAACCAATTGTTCATATTGTTGTCCTGAAATGCGCTGCTTAAGGATACCACTATAACCTAATTCTGATGCATCAAATTCAATAATTTTGTATGCATTACAGTCAGCTATATGTAAACAAGGAAGTGACTTAAGATGTAATTTGAGTTGTTGGACAATCCTAGTATGATCATGAGACCATGCAGGCAAATTCTTTTTAAGTCTTTCTCTTAAAGGATCAGCAATAATATTGAGCTCACTAAAAAAATCAGATATATAATTGAGACTCCTTAGAAATCTTTGGAGCTGATTTTTATCTTTAATTTCATTTGGGAATTTCTCAGCAAATCGTAGTGCTTTTTCAATTAGAGTTATGGTTCCTTGATCAACTAATGACCTAGAAATCTAATTCTTATTTGAAATATATTAATCTTTGTTGAGGATAACACTAAACTATTTTTTTTTAATTATATAAGGAAAAGTATTAAGGTGTTTCCAATGTGATTGAATGCAGTTTGAGAATATTAAAATATCATCAATATAGACAATTGAAAAATCAAAATAAGGACTAAAAATATCATTTATGATTCTTTGGAACTCACTTAGTGCATTTTTGAGTCCAAATGGCATTACCTTTCGTTCATAATGGCCAAATGGGACTGTAAAAGCTATTTTATATTTATCTTGTTCATGGATTTAAATTTTCCAAAATCAAGATTTAATATCAAATTTGGAAAATATTTTTGTACAGACTAATCTTTAAAGTAAATCTTGTTTATTAGAAAGAGGAAACCTTATCCATTATAAATCTTCATTCATAGGTTTGTAATTAATAACAAGTCTTGGAGTTCCTCTTTCAATTTTAACATTTTTATTAACATAAAAAACTACACAACTCCATGAAGATTTCCATTTTCTGATGAGTTTTTTGTCTATCAAATCTTGAATTTCTTTTTTACAATATTCAAGAAGTTCTTTATTCATTTGAATTGGTCTTACTTTGGTTTTAATTTGTGATTCGTGAAAATCTTTTACATATGGTATTGAACAATATGTTGCTTTCTACTCCAAAAGGCATTTGGAATATTTGAAGAGGCTTCTTTGATAATTTTATCTTTGAAATTTTCAAAGGATAATTGCATTTGACCATCTTGGAGTTGATTTTGAATTTGTTGATTAATTTTTTCTTGTTTTAGAAATAACAAATGTTTTTCTTTTGTGATTATTTTTGAAATAATATTTACATGATTTTTCTGAATTGCTATATTTTTAAGGGTGTTCAAATCTTTAATGTCTAGTGGATTGAGAAATTCAAATATAATTTTTTCATTAAAAATAGTTGTTGAAATTCCTATATGTGATACTGTCATAGGATGTGTGAGATTGAGAAAATGTGTTTCTAATATTACTTCTCTACTTAGGTCTTTTATTAATAAAAATGGGGTTTTTATACATATGCCTTGATTGCAAACATGAGTGTCTGTTAATTTATATTTTATGTTTTGGGGCATATCATTGGCCGATGATAGTCTTTCTTTTGTAGGTTCAAAATATTTAATAAGTATTAATCCTTCTTGAATACAATTAAGATCAACACCAAACTCCAATAAGGCTATTGTATTAAGAGCATATTCTTTATCTGTTATTATTTTAAGATGAACATTCCATTTTTGATAAAAATTTTGAGTTAATAGGAAAATACCATTTATTTTGGCTTCATTCATTGGTCGATCTTGGTTAAAAGTGGATGTTGTTGCATTTGATCGTTGAGCTTTTAAATTAATATTTGATTTGTTAATTCATTAGTTTCTACTCTTAACATTCCCAATTCATTTTTTTTAGCAATTTTATATCTTTTTGAATTTTTGACTTAATTTTCTTCTAATTGCACTTTTTGATTGTGCTTTTAAGGTTGTTTTGCTTTTTTGGAGAATTTTATCTAAATCATAAATATTTCTAGCATTTTATCTTTTCATTTTTTATATTGTGTAGTTTGTTGGTGGCTTTCTTTTAATTTTAATAAATAATTTCTTTTTAAATTTGGTCTTCTATATCTTCTATTATATCAACAATTAATTCTTGTTCTTTGGTGATAACATTACATTAACAACTATTTTTTAAAATTTTGTTGTTTGAAAAATTGTTGGAAGATAAAGATTCATCAGATTGTGATGAAGAATATATTACATCAATTTCAAATTCAAATTTTGATTTTGTTAGATTTTCTTGTTAAGATTTTGAACTCCTTAATAATAATATTTCTAATTATTTTTTAATATCATTATCAATATTCAAAGAATTTATTTTGTTCTTTGTTGGATAGTTATTGCAATACTGGCCTATTTTGCCACATTTAGAACAAGTTGGGGGTGTTTTATTATTAATTGTTTTCTTATATTTTTGTTGATTTTTAGAAAATTGTTTTTTGTTAGGCGGATAAGGTTTTTTAGATTTGTAGGAATTATCTTGGTTAGGTTGGATATAATTTTTTTATAATATTTTCTTGGATTTCTAGTATATTTGAGTTTCTTATTTTTTTCTTGACAGGGGCAAATCTTTACTAAAACCAAATTGTTCACAAAAGGTTCCCATTTCTCCTTTAGACTGAGTTAAGTCATGATGTAATCTCTGATTTAATGGGTAATTGCTATAAATTCCAAAAGCAATATCTTTTATTGTATTAGAAATATCTGGATATGTTAATTGATCATAGGGTATTATTCTATCATTTTGTTCTTTAAATCTTGTTTTTACCTTTTCTGCAAAAAGTCTTGGTAATCTATTAACAAATTTTTCTTTCTAAAAAGATAGTCTTTAGTGATTTCGTTGACCAAGTTTTGTGAGGAAAGTCTTTTCATTCCGCCAATGATGATCTTGATGTTTTTGACATCTTGGGTTTGATAAGATTATAGATGATCTTTCTTTTAATTTTGAGGTATTTCCTACAAAATATTTGATTATTGAGAAAATTAAGGTGTTGAAAGCATCTTCAATGATTTCAACATCTTCGTCTTCATTTTCAATCTTTATTCATTTGAATTGGTCTTACTTTGGTTTTAATTTGTGATTCGTGAAAATCTTTTACATATGGTATTGAACAATATGTTGCTTTCTACTCCAAAAGGCATTTGGAATACTTGAAGAGGCTTCTTTGATAATTTTATCTTTGCAATTTTCAAAGGATAATTGCATTTGATCATCTTGGAGTTGGTTTTGGATTTGTTGATTAATTTTTTCTTGTTTTAGAAATAACAAATGTTTTTCTTTTGTGATTATTTTTGAAATAATATTTACATGATTTTTCTGAATTGCTATATTTTTAAGGGTGTTCAAATCTTTAATGTCTATTGGATTGAGAAATTCAGATATAATTTTTCATTAAAAATAGTTGTTGAAATTCCTATATATGATACTGCCATAGGATGTGTGAGATTGAGAAAATGTGTTCCTAATATTACTTCTCTACTTAGGTCTTTTATTAATAGAAATGGGGTTTTTATACATATGTCTTGATTGCAAACATGAGTGTCTGTTAATTTATATTTTATTTTTTGGGGCATATCATTGGCCAATGATAGTCTTTCTTTTGTAGGTTCAAAATATTTAATAAGTATTAATCCTTCTTGAATACAATTAAGATCAACACCAAACTCCAATAAGGCTATTGTATTAAGAGCATATTCTTTATCTGTTATTATTTTAAGATGAACATTCCATTTTTGATAAAAATTTTGAGTTAATAGGAAAATACCTTTTATTTTGGCTTCATTCCTTGGTTGATCTTGGTTAAAAGTGGATGTTGTTGCATTTGATCGTTGAGCTTTTAAATTAATATTTGATTTGTTAATTCATTAGTTTCTACTCTTAACATTCCCAATTCATTTTTTTTAGCAATTTTATATCTTTTTGAATTTTTGACTTAATTTTCTTCTAATTGTACTTTTTGATTGTGCTTTTAAGGTTGTTTTGCTTTTTTGGAGAATTTTATCTAAATCATAAATATTTCTAGCATTTTATCTTTTCATTTTTTATATTGTGTAGTTTGTTGGTGGCTTTCTTTTAATTTTAATAAATAATTTCTTTTTAAATTTGGTCTTCTATATCTTCTATTATATCCACAATTAATTCTTGTTCTTTGGTGATAACATTACATTGACAATTATTTTTTAAAATTTTGCTGTTTGAAGAATTGTTGGAAGATAAAGATTGATCAGATTGTGATGAAGAATATATTACATCAATTTCAAATTCAAATTTTGATTTTGTTAGATTTTCTTGTTAAGATTTTGAACTCCTTAATAATAATATTTCTAATTATTTTTTAATGTCATTGTCAATATTTAAAGAATTTATTTTATTCTTTGTTGGATAGTTATTGCAATACTGGCCTATTTTGCCACATTTATAACAAGTTGGGGGTGTTTTATTATTAATTGTCTTCTTATATTTTTGTTGATTTTTAGAAAAATTTTTTTTGTTAGGCGGATAAGGTTTTTTTGATTTGTAGGAATTATCTTGGTTAGGTTGGATATAATTTTTTTATAATATTTTCTTGGATTTCTAGTATATTTGAGTTTCTTATTTTTTTCTTAACAGGGGCAAATCTTTACTAAAACCAAATTGTTCACAAAAGGTTGCCATTTCTCCTTTAGACTGAGTTAAGTCATGTTGCAATCTCTAATTTAATGGGTAATTGCTACAAATTCCGAAAGCAATATCTTTTATTGTATTAGAAATATCTGGATATGTTAATTGATCATAGGGTATTATTCTATCATTTTTGTTCTTTAAATCTTGTTTTTACCTTTTCTGCAAAAAGTTTGGTAATCTATCAACAAATTTTTCTTTCTAAAAAGATAGTCTTTAGTGATTTCGTTGACCAAGTTTTGTGAGGAAAGTCTTTTCATTCCGCCAATGATAATCTTGATGTTTTTGACATCTTGGGTTTGATAAGATTATAGATGATCTTTCTTTTAATTTTGAGGTATTTCCTACAAAATATTTGATTATTGAGAAAATTAAGGTGTTGACAGCACCTTCAATGATTTCAACATCTTCGTCTTCATTTTCAATCTTTATTCATTTGAATTGGTCTTACTTTGGTTTTAATTTGTGATTCGTGAAAATCTTTTGCATATGGTATTGAACAATATGTTGCTTTCTACTCCAAAAGGCATTCGGAATATTTGAAGAGGCTTCTTTGATATTTTTATCTTTGAAATTTTCAAAGGATAATTGCATTTGACCATCTTGGAGTTGGTTTTGGATTTGTTGATTAATTTTTTCTTGTTTTAGAAATAACGAATGTTTTTCTTTTGTGATTATTTTTGAAATAATATTTACATGATTTTTCTGAATTGCTATATTTTAAGGGTGTTCAAATCTTTAATGTCTAGCGGATTGAGAAATTCAAATATAATTTCTTCATTAAAAATAGTTAGGCTGATAAGGTTTTTTAGATTTGTAGGAATTATCTTGGTTAGGTTGGATATAATTTTTTTATAATATTTTCTTGGATTTCTAGTATATTTGAGTTTCTTATTTTTTTCTTGACAGGGGCAAATCTTTACTAAAACCAAATTGTTCACAAAAGGTTCCCATTTCTCCTTTAGATTGAGTTAAGTCATGTTGTAATCTCTGATTTAATGGGTAATTGCTACAAATTCCAAAAGCAATATCTTTTATTGTATTAGAAATATCTGGATATGTTAATTGATCATAGGGTATTATTCTATCATTTTGTTCTTTAACTTGTTTTTACCTTTTTTGCAAAAAGTCTTGGTAATCTATTAACAAATTTTTCTTTCTAAAAAGATAGCCTTTAGTTATTTCGTTGACCAAGTTTTGTGAGGAAAGTTTTTTCATTCTGCCAATGATAATCTTGAAGTTTTTGACATCTTGGGTTTGATAAGATTATAGATGATCTTTCTTTTAATTTTGAGGTATTTCCTACAAAAAATTTGGTTATTAAGAAAATTAAGGTGTTGACAGCATCTTCAATGATTTCAACATCTTCGTCTTCATTTTCAATCTTTACTCATTTGAATTGGTCTTACTTTGGTTTTAATTTGTGATTCGTGAAAATCTTTACATATGGTATTGAACAATATGTTGCTTTCTACTCCAAAAGGCCTTTGGAATATTTGAAGAGGCTTTATTGATAATTTTATCTTTGAAATTTTCAAAGGATAATTGCATTTGACCATCTTGGAGTTGGTTTTGGATTTGTTGATTAATTTTTTCTTGTTTTAGAAATAACAAATGTTTTTCTTTTGTGATTATTTTTGAAATAATATTTACATGATTTTTCTGAATTGCTATATTTTTAAGGGTGTTCAAATCTTTAATGTCTGGTGGATTGAGAAATTCAAATATAATTTTTCATTAAAAATAGTTGTTGAAATTCTTATATGTGATACTGTCATAGGATGTGTGAGATTGAGAAAATGTGTTCCTAATATTACTTTTCTACTTAGATCTTTTATTAATAAAAATGGGGTTTTTATACATATGCCTTGATTGCAAACATGAGTGTCTATTATTTTATATTTTATTTTTTGGGGCATATCATTTGCCGATGATAGTCTTTCTTTTGTAGGTTCAAAATATTTAATAAGTATTAATCCTTCTTGAATACAATTAAGATCAACACCAAACTCCAATAAGGCTATTGTATTAAGAGCATATTCTTTATCTATTATTATTTTAAGATGAACATTCCATTTCTGATAAAAATTTTGAGTTAATAGGAAAATACCATTTATTTTGGCTTCATTCATTGGTTGATCTTGGTTAAAAGTGGATGTTGTTGCATTTGATCGTTGAGCTTTTAAATTAATATTTGATTTGTTAATTCATTAGTTTCTACTCTTAACATTCCCAATTCATTTTTTTAGCAATTTTATATCTTTTTGAATTTTTGACTTAATTTTCTTCTAATTGTACTTTTTGATTGTGCTTTTAAGGTTGTTTTACTTTTTTGGAGAATTTTATCTAAATCATAAATATTTCTAGTATTTTATCTTTTCATTTTTTATATTGTGTAGTTTGTTGGTGGCTTTTTTTTAATTTTAATAAATAATTTTTTTTAAATTTGGTCTTCTATATCTTCTATTATATCCACAATTAATTCTTGTTCTTGGTGATAACATTACATTGACAATTATTTTTAAAAATTTTTCTGGTTGAAGAATTATTGGAAGATAAAGTTTGATCAGATTGTGATGAAGAATATATTACATCAATTTCAAATTCAAATTTTGATTTTGTTAGATTTTCTTGTTAAGATTTTGAACTCCTTAATAATAATATTTCTAATTATTTTTTATTGTCATTATCAATATTTAAAGAATTTATTTTATTCTTTGCTGGATAGTTATTGCAATACTGGCCTATTTTGCCACATTTATAACAAGTTGGGGGTGTTTTATTATTAATTGTTTCTTATATTTTTGTTGATTTTTAGAAAATTGTTTTTTGTTAGGCTGATAAGGTTTTTTAGATTTGTAGGAATTATCTTGGTTAGGTTGGATATAATTTTTTTATAATATTTTCTTGGATTTCTCGTATATTTGAGTTTCTTATTTTTTTCTTTACAGGGGCAAATCTTTACTAAAACCAAATTGTTCACAAAAGGTTCCCATTTCTCCTTTAGACTGAGTTAAGTCATGTTGCAATCTCTGATTTAATGGATAATTGCTACAAATTCCAAAAGCAATATCTTTTATTGTATTAGAAATATCTGGATATGTTGATTGATCATATGGTATTATTCTATCATTTTGTTCTTTAAATCTTGTTTTTACCTTTTCTGCAAAAAGTCTTGGTAATCTATCAACAAATTTTTCTTTCTAAAAAGATAGTCTTTAGTGATTTCGTTAACCAAGTTTTGTGAGGAAAGTCTTTTCATTCCGCCAATGATAATCTTGATGTTTTTGACATCTTGGGTTTGATAAGATTATTGACCGCTATTAGAAAGTGCGTCTAAATTAACCCCCAAGTGTAAGGGTGTGCGGTGTAGTTTTAACTCGGTGAGTCCAAGGTCGAATTTACAGGGAGCCTACATTATTTAGTTTCTAAGTTATAATGGAAATCCTAAATTTGAATGTGAACTAAGTTTGAAGATTAATTAAAACTAATTCCTAGGGTTTTGCAAATTTAAAATTCAAATTCAAACAACTTAACAACCTCTTAACAAAATTTCAACAATTTAACTTTTGATTTTTGATTTCAAGGAATTGAATATTAGCTAAAAGGATTTTTCCTAATTTAAATGCGTTTCAAAATAATCTAATCTAAAAACTGCAATGTAAATACTTCAATTAAATCAACCGAAAGCAATTCAATTAATAAGAAATAAATTTAAGAAGTCCTTGACCCAACTATCAATTCCAGGTAGCTTACGTCTTCACAATGGGATGTGTTGTAATACTTACGTTAAAACCTAAATTAGGATTTGTTTGAAAATTATTGAGAAAGTTTTAATCAGAAGTTTTTATCAGGGATTATAGAGAATATAGTCAAAAACTTCTGTTTTCGAAGGGTTTTCAAACAATCCTATTCGAATTCAGATTCAAGTCCAATTCTTCTAGTTTATCCAAAATTATTAAGAAAATTTTAATCGAAAACCTTTACCAGTGATTACAAAGAATATAGTCAAAGGTTTTCATTTTTGAAAGTTTTTGAAGTAAACCAATTCAAATTAGGATTTAAATTCTGAATTTTCAGTTCTTCAAAATTATTAGGAAAATTTTAATCAAAAACCTTTACCAGTGACAACAGAGAATATAGTTAAAGATTTTCATTTTCAAAAGTTTTTGAAAGAACTGAATTGGGTTTTAAAAGGTGTAGATCCCTACGCACGAGCTTTCGCAAACCATGCGAATGGTCTACGCACGCATCAAAAAGTTGTAGATCCCTACGCATAAGTTTTCGCAAACTCTGCGAATGGTCTACGTACATCCCATAGATCAGAGTAAACTACCCCTCCTTGGTTCGTTGAATCAAGAACTAGGGTTTCTACGCTAACATGCTTGTAAACGAAATGAAAACATTCATTGAAGACATATTTAATAGATTTAATAAATCGACCACTGAAACAAAATTATTAAACCGCGAAACCAAAAACAAAACAGACACAATCAATTAATCCTATATATAAAGCATTCAAACAATATTATTAATCCAAAAACGAAGTGTAACGTACGCTGAAAGAAGCTTCAAAACAAAATTCTGAACAGTAACTGTTGAAACGAATGTGATGAAGGTTCCGAAACAACGTAAGAGCATTAACGTAAGCAATTAAAACTCTCAAAATTTGCTGGAAGAATGAAAAACAAAGAGAAGATCATCCTAGGGCCGGCTCATTTGCCCTTATGTATAAAACTTATGTATAAACCCTAAAACCCGAAGTTGAACACGCAGGGTTTCTAAAGCACTGTGGTCCAGACCGTGCGCCAGGTGGTCCGGACCACAGAACACCTCCTTTAAATGTTTTGCTCCTTGTTTGCTGCTGGTTCCTTTGGGTATCTCAGCCCATTGGAGGAGAGATTTGCACCACTTCACTTCCTTCATCTTCTATGTCATCAAAGTCACTATCATCTTCAAGTGTTTGACCATTTTCCCTGCAATTAAGAAATTAAACACTGTAAATAACAAAATAATGATAAATCTTTAAATTAAACCACTTAAATGTATTAAAAGTTATAGAGAAGTGGAGTTTATAATAGCACTTTTCAAGTGCAATCACACTCCCCAACTTGAGTATTGCTAGTCCCTAGCAATGCCTTTTATTAAAATGAAATGCAACTACCATCCTATTTCTCTTTTCGTTGGAAACACGGCTACACTTAGCTATGTGCAGCAAGCCCTTTAAACCCCTAGGTTCCCCCTAGTGGACAAGTAAGATCTCGTGAGGGTTTGCAGTAAATCTACCCATAAAATTCTATGGTATGGTCTCAAAGTGTTAAAAAGTGATCAAGATCAAAAATGAATCAAGCTCAAGCCCAACAAGTCACAAAACCCAAATATCATGTGTAATTCCCAAGTGCTAAGCATAAATACATGGACTATCAAGTAGAAAGAACATGTGTGCAAAATTGTTTCATTCATTCAACAAGGTTGCAAGAGCATAAACGGAACTAGGTTTTGACTTCAAATGCTCACAAGGTACCACTCATAGAAAGGAATTCACTCATCAAGGGTTCACACATACCTATTAGCATATGATGCTATCCTAGTTGCACATAACCCCACAAATAATTGAGTGAATTGAATTGAAGTTCAAAGTGGACAACTCATAATCACGTTCCAATGCATATGTAAGAGATCACACCACACAACCTACATAAGACCATTACATGCATAATACAAGAGTTGCTTGCTTAGAATCCACTAGGTCTTTGTTTTGGTTGTAACTTGGCCAAGGGTAATGGTTAACAATGGAAGATATGGAAATCAAAGCACATGTATTGGGATAAAGATGCTCAAGTGCGCACAAGTCCCAAACTACCCCAATTCCTTTCCAACCCAACAAGAACTACAACAAGAAGCTTATTCACAAACTAACAAACGACTCATGGGACATTCTCAATAATCACAATCCAATGCACAAGTCCCAGAATTACACGAACAAAAAGAAATGGCAAACTTTTTTTTTTTTTTGAAAAAAAAAATGAAAATACATCAGCTAGATTCTCCACCCAATATTTCCCTTCAATATGCTCTCGACAATTTCCATTCCCAACCCCCATTCACATCATTGACATTAAGGCACTTTCACAACCCAAGACATGTGAGGATAAGGCTAAAAGTATGTAAATAAGGTTAAGGGACCATATATGAGGTGGGAACTAAAGAAAAATATATATATATTTATCACACACTTTATTAAAAAGGCTTCAAATTGGTTTATAGGCAATTTCATATCAAGGAAGGATAAAGAGGCCCAAAAATAGCAAAGAGGGCCTAGTATCATGTTCGAAGCTTGCAACAACTCATAATATGCCAAGTGAAACTCATGCAAGTGTGTGTGATGCAATTGGTGCATTGAAAACCAAAGTAAAGAATAAAAGAGCTGTGATTATGTGCAACCCCTCAAGAAAAGAATAATAGGCTCAAAAGCTCACCATTAAGGGGTATAAGTCTCCACTTAGTCCAAGAATGCTCAATTAACCAATGTTAAAGAAAATCAACTCCTAAGCACATAAACTCTTCTCTATGATAGTAAAAAAAAATACACAAGGTCATTATACAATCAACTTGAACTAAGTTTCCTATTAAAGCTTGAACAAAACTCATTCATTACTCTCTAACTCAATTCCACAATCAACCAAACCAAAAAGCTGACATGTAGGTACAAATGTGCTAAATTCATGTATTCAAGGTTAAAGATGCTCAAAAATTTTTAAATTTTCAATTTTGGTATAAAGGTCATCATGCGAACCCTACCCCCCAACTTAAAATTCACATTGTCCTCAATATGAGAACCATGATGCATATGTGGGTCTGTAGTGTGCAATAGTGAGCATGATGATAAGCATGAAATAATAACCACAAAGAACATAAATAAGAACAAAGCACACAGTAAACCAAGTATGTACCCATCATTCAAGTCACTGAAAGTGGCAACTAATATGCCCCCCAACTTAAGTACAAGTGACTCATAATATAAATACAATAGAGGAAAAGCTAATACTAATATAATCAGAATAAAAAGTAACAAAATAAAATAAAGTACATAGTAGGGTTGAGAATTACCTTAAGTTAGCCTCAAATGTAGCTAAAGCATGACGAAAATCAAAAAGGGATTGCAAAGAAATGCCAAAATCATCCTGGTCTGATTCATTAGCAGTGTCAGCACTCTCAGCTCTAATCTCACTGTTAACACTCGAACCCTCAAGGATTTCCAATGGAGGCATATCCTGATATCCCATATCAGATCCAAAGTCAATATCAGTGTCTGTATCATAAGTGGGTGCATCAAGCCAATCAATGGAGATTGTGATTTTGGTCCACTCCATGTCTAAAAGAAGTTGAAGGTCAACCTCATCCCACCATTGTCCCTCAAGCAGTTGGTCAGGGTTTATATGAACAAAGGGGGGAAATATAAGTGGCAATGGCAATGAGTTACTCTCAACAAAACACTTGTTCGGCCATGAGTCCAAGTCACTCTCCGAATGGTCAAAATCACTCTCCTCGCGGTATATATAGGGTAAACTCTCCCACTTACGTTTCCTTCCAATTAATATGTTAGCATTTAGCACTGGATTATTAACATCAGAAGTAGGACCAGTCATGATGAACCTGTGCTTTCAGAAAAGATAAGACAAGATATTTAAGAACAGAAATGATAATGCCAACAACCAGAAGGTAATAATCATAATCAAGGAAGATAAAAAGAAATAACTAAACAAAAGTAAATAATGCAAATAACAATTCATACATAGTCCAAATCCCAAAAAAGTACAACTTTTGAAGTTTTAAGAATATTAAATCACATAGAGAATACCGAATTCTAAACTTCCAAAAAGAAAAATAAAACAAAAAAGAAAGAAAAACAAATCATCCCATCACTGAGGAGCCAGAGGTGGAAAAGAGTCTCTAATATGATCTAAGATACTCTGGAGAAGGTGTCCTTAAGTCTGTTGGGACTGAGTGATACGTAACAGTAACTGATGATCCTCTTCTTGTTTCTGCTCTATAAGGCTGATGCGCTCAGCCAATGCACCAATTTGCTCTGCCAATTCTGATTAGTAATGTCCTGATCATCATCTAAATCCTCCAAAACCTGTGATGGTCCACCCTCCACTGGGTCCTCAGTTTTCCTCTTCTTGTTTAGTGTACTTCGGGATTTAGCGTAGGATGTAATGTTGAAGGGTTGTAATCCCAAGGCAATGGGCAAGTCGTCTGAAATTTGAGCTCCCTTTCTCCTGAAAATATCAGTTAGAGCACCTCCAAATGGTAGAGTGGTTAAAGATCCCGAATGCTCACAAGCATAAGCCAATTGGTGCCATAAGTAAGGAGGCAAATCCAATGTCATTCCTGTCCCAATGGCATATATCAGGCGAGCTCAAAAGGCAGTGCAATCGGAATTCCTATTCTGAGGCATCAAGTTGGTACAAGAGAACATATGCAGGGCCCAGTATTTATCCTTTAGTACTGAAGCTAGTTTCCTATATTCCCCTACCCAATCCTTTCTTTCTGATAATATTTCTGAAAATACGATAGGGAAAGGTGGGGTACCCTCAGCTGGCTATGTGAACTTAGGATTTTGCACGCGGGGCAATTGAAACACTTGAGTGAAATCATCTGGTGTTACTATAACTTCAACCCCCCGGACCCAGCTTATAAGGTGCTCTCTACCCTATCTCCGAATAATGGAACCTTCTTTGAAGTTGGCAAAGAATTCTCTAACTAAATCTGTCACACAGTAGGCATTGAATTTAGCGATATGGAGCCATTGTCACCCTTCAAAATTCTATTCCAACAATAATTCCTCCCTCCTAAATTGGTCAATTTCCCAGTATCGCTCAATGACAACAGGTTTGTGGGCCCAAATATCATCATAACTACACTTAGATTCAGCCTTCCAGAATCAGGTTCTATCAAAAGAAGGAGCTCCAAGTTTCCTGTTAGCATTATGTTTAACCTGTCGAGCCATGAGAGCTACAAACCATCACAAATAAATATTAAATTACTCAATCAATCAAGCCTATGTCCACACAAATTCAGTGGCCCCAATCTAATTGCAATATGAAAATTCAAATCATGGTGGAAATGTCATTTGAGAGAAAGATACACGATTGTGCACATCTACCATGAGTGGGTTCACTTACTCATTTAGGTGGCCATACAATATCCACCAAAAATGGGGTCCCTTAATCTTCACAATAATTTGAAAAAAATTATGTGAACACAAAGTGAACAACTAGGAGTTTGTATAGCCAGAATAGAGCACACAATTAACCAAACTCTTCGGACCCAAAGTGTAACCCACGGCAAAGGGATATGAAATACTTCACACCCAATGCAAACTTTCTCTTCACCCATGGTTTTGAACTCTATAAAGGAAGAAAACACAACCCTTGAAGCTTATTAGCCTCGGGTTGAAGAAGCATGAGAGAATCGTGATCTAGGGCTTGAACGAGAAGGGAGAACATACCTTACAACTGAGTCACAAGAGCGATGGGAGACCAAATTTGTACTCGAATGAAGCTCGAGATGGTCCAAACTTGAAGAAACCCACGAGGAAGAAAGAAGAAATCAAGAGAGAAGAGAGCTGTGGGAGAGTAATTAGAGATTTGGGCTGCCGAATTTGGGATTAAAGAAGTGCAGGGTCCGGACCCTTCGCGGATGGTCCGGACCACAGAATGGTCTCAGCTCAGCAAATTTTCAAGCAGCCTACTGTGGTCCCGGCCGTGTATAGATGGTTCGGACCATAGAAAGGACATTACCCCTCTGTTTTGCTCTTCCATTCTAAAAAAAAATCAAACCCAAAGATTAAAATCCTAAACTAAAGAAATGTTAAATCTACCCTAAGCCTAAGAATGGTACAACTACAACAAATTACTCATACCGGATTACTCATAAGGTGGGGGAACCAAAAGACCCCACGTCTCAACCAACCCAACAAAATTCTCCAAGTAGGGCTTTAACCTATGCCCATTAACTTTAAAATGACTCCCGTTGCTTGGGTTTTCTATCTCAATAGCTCCATAGTCCGCTACATGTGTGACAATAAAAGGTCCCAACCATTTAGATTGCAATTTGCCCAGAAATAGGCGAAGTCGTGAGCGATAAAGTAATACCTTTTGACCCTCATGAAATGAACGTCGTGTAATATGACGGTCATGTATTTTCTTTATCTTTTCCTTGGAGATTACTGCATTCTCATATGCATCATTCCGTAATTCCTCCATTTCCGCAATCTGAAGTTTACGGTGTAGCCCGGCCTCATCAAGATCAAGGTTAAATTTCTTAATTGCCCAATAAGCTTTGTGTTCCAATTCTACGGGCAAATGGCAAGGCTTACTATAAACTAATCTATACGGTGACATCCCCAGGGTAGTTTTATATGCAGTGCGATATGTCCAGAGAGAATCAATCAACCTCAGTGACCAATCCTTGCGATTTGGATTAACAGTCTTTTCTAAAATTTGCTTAATTTCCCTATTTGCAAGTTCTACTTGGCCACTTGTTTGGGGATGATATGGAGTAGTAGTACTTACTTTATGTACTACTCCATATCTGTGTAGTAAATTTCCTACTGGCCGATTACAGAAATGTTTACCTCCATCACTAATAACTGCTCGTGGTACACCGAAACGTGAGAATATGTTTTCATGAAGGAATTTGAGCACAACTTTATGATCATTTGTTCTTGTGGCAATCGCTTCCACCCATTTGGAGACATAATCAACCCCAACTAGTATGAATTCATATCCAAATGAAACTGGGAAGGGGCCCATGAAATCTATTCCCCAACAATCAAAGATTTCTAAAACAATAATGGGGGATAAAGGCATCATGTTCCTACGTGTTAAACTACCCAAGCGTTGGCATCTATCACATGTAGTGCAAAAATGATGCACATCTTTAAAAAGCGTGGGCCAATAGAATCCACATTGAAGAATTTTAGCGGCTGTTTTGTTAGTGAAAAAATGGCTTCCACATGCTTGAGAGTGACAGAACTCAATTATACTTGAAACTTCCCACTCCAGAATACAACGGCGTATCACTTGATCAGGACAATATTTAAATAAATACGAGTCATCCCAAAAGAAAACACGTACATTTCTAAGGAATTTCTTCCTATCCTTATAGTTCCATTCTTCCGGGAGTTGTCCTGTCACTAGATAATTAGCAATATCAGCATACCAAGGAAGATTGGATGTTGTTATTGCTTCTACGTTAAGCAATTGTTCGTCGGGGAAACCATCGTTTATTTAAGTTTCATCCTGTGAATAAACTTCCACTGGCAAACGTGACAAATGATCTGCTACCACATTTTCAACTCCTTTCTTATCTCTAATTTCGAGGTTAAACTCTTGTAACAGCAATATCCATCGAATCAATTGTGGTTTGGCATCTTGCTTGGTTAATAAGTATTTAAGCACTGAATGATCAGTGAAGACGATTACTGGTGAACAAATGAGATAAGGTCGAAATTTCTCAAGGGCAAAAACAACTGCTAGCAATTCCTTTTCAGTTGTCGTATAATTTCTCTATGCCTCGTTTAAGGTCTTACTAGCATAATAAATAACATGCACCTTTTTGTCCCTCCCCTGCCCTAAAACAACTCCTATAGCATGATCACTTGCATCACACATCAGTTCAAAGAGAAGTGAACAGTTAGGAGGTTGAAGGATAGGGGCTGAGGTTAAACAACTCTTAAGTTTATCGAAGGACTTATGACACTGGGGAGTCCATTCAAATGGAGTATCTTGCATTAACAACTGACACAAGGGTTTAGAGATTTCACTAAAAGATTGAATGAACCTTCTATAAAACCCAGTGTGCCCTAAGAATGACCTAATATCCCTTACAGATTGAGGAGTGGGTAGTTTTTGAATCAACTCAACTTTGGCTTGATCTACTCGGATGCCTTCTTGAGATACAATGTGTCCTAATACAATTCCTTGGGTGACCATAAAATGACACTTCTCCCAATTTAACACTAGGTTTTTTTTCCTCACATCGTGCCAAAACTAACTCAAGATTCTTTAGACACTACTCAAACGAGTCTCCATACACAGAGAAATCGTCCATGAATACCTCGACTATATCTTCTACCATTTCACTAAAGATACTCATCATGCAGCGTTGAAAAGTAGCTGGAGCATTGCATAAGCCAAAAGGCATTCTTTTATATGCGAAGGTACCAAAAGGACAAGTAAAAGTGGTTTTAGCTTGGTCTTCTAAGGCTACCTCTATTTGATTATATCCGAAATAGCCATCTAAAAAGCAATAGTAAGCATGGCCAGCTACTCTTTCTAGAACTTGGTCTAAAAAGGGAAGAGGAAAGTGATCCTTTCGTGTAACCGCATTAAGTTTCCTATAGTCGATACACACTCGCCAACCAGTTTGTATTCGAGTTGGAACCAACTCATTTTGCTCATTCCGAATCACTGTGACACCTGATTTCTTAGGAACTACCTGTGTAAGGCTTACCTATTTAGAATCGGAGGCAGGATAAATTATTCCTACATCAAGTAGCTTCAACACTTCAGCTCTTACCACTTCTTTCATGTTCGGATTGAGTCGGCGTTGCATCTGACGAACTGGTTTGGCTTCCTCTTCTAGATAAATATGATGTGCACAAAGAAGGGGACTTATACCTGTCAGATCAGCTACTGACTATCCTAGAGCTTTCTTATAATTTTTAAGAAGTTGAACTAATATTTGCTCTTGATGAATAGTCAATTCTAAAGAAATGACTACAGGATATGTCTCTTCCTCACCTAGAAAAACATATTTCAAATTGTGAGGTAACGGTTTTTTGGGAGCTTTCACTTCTGAGGACTCTGCTTTATTTAAAAGAGGTCCCAAACTCTCAAAAGTCTGATTCCACTTACTTATAGACATGATTGGGCACATTTCCAACCAATCAACTATAGTACCTTGCTCTTGGTTTGATATCATTGGGTATGAATTCTCCTCGCTAAGGCGAATAGCTTTCTCTAAAGGATCCTCGATAAATTCACGATCTACGTAATCCTGAACTATGGATTCTACTAAATCCACTTCTTGTATATTAGGCACCTCTTTTGGTCGTTTGGTAACATAAAAGATATTCATTTCAAACTCAATGTCACCAAAAGACATTTTCATGGATCCATTCCTACAATTGATCAAAGCATTCGAAGTTGCTAAGAATGGTCGTCCTAGAATTACTGGTATCTGATCAGGTGCAGACAAACTGGTAAGTAGTTGAGTATCTAGGATTATGAAATCCACTGGAAAATAAAAATTTTCCACTTATACCAGTACATCTTCAATTATACCTCGTGGGACATTAATTGATCTATCTGCAAGTTGCAAAGTCACACAGGTAGGCTTCAACTCACCTAAGCCCAATTGCTTGTACACTGAGTAAGGAAGCAAATTCACACTCGCTCCTAAGTCAAGCAGTGCTCTACTAATATAATACTTCCCTATATAACAAGATATCATAGGACATCCTGGGTCTTTTATTTAGGGGGAGTATGACATTGTACTATGGCACTTGTTTGCTCAATGAGGAATGTTTTTTCTTTGACATTTAAGCCCTTTTTTACAGTGCATAATTCCTTGAGGAATTTGGCATAAGAAGGGAATTGCTTAATTACATCAAGGAGAGGTATATTAATTTTCACTTGTTTGAACATCTCTAGCAATTCAGCTGCTTGGGCTTCTTTCCTAGCTTTCAAAAATCTCTGAGGGAAGGGTGCTTTGGGAACATATTCCTTAGGTATTATCATAGGTTCTTCTTCTTTTTCCTATTCCTTTTCCGTTTTCTCCTGTTCTTCTGTTGTGGACTCCTCAACTATGATTGATTCTTTCCTCGCCTTCTCACTATCATCCACCATACATTTAGGTTTCAACTCTTCACTTATTTCATCTTTCCTAGGAGGAATAGTTTTATCTACAATTTTCCTGCTCCTAAGTGTGGTGATGTTTTGGATTTGTTTTACATTCCCTTGAGTACTAGAAGATCCTTCAACCTGTTTAGCTTGGACCACTGGATTTGGACGAGGTTGAGCCAAAAATTGACCCTTTGGTTGTGTGACTAGTGTTTGCGTCAAAAGAGTCAATTGGCTCTTGATTTCATCTATATTTCTCAATTGGATCTTGATTTCATCCATATTTCTATCATTTTGAATCCAACGTGTATTTTGACTATTCATGAATTGTTGAAGTGTCTCTTCTGTGGATCTTTTGCTTGGAAGAATATAGAAAGCATGGGATGGTGGTACAAAAGAAGGTTGGAATGATTGGCTTTGGTTATCATTTTTCCACCCAAAACCAGGAGGGCTTTTCCATCCTTGAGGGTAAGCATCGAGATGTTGATTTCCCCATTGATACTTAACATACCCACCTTGTGGGTATGAAGTGTTACCCTGCCCTCTATTTTGGAATGGTTGGTTCTATGTGTTATTAACATACACATTATCATAAGCTACTTCCTTAAGTAAAGGAAGCTCTGGACATGAATTAGGATCATGTCCTACTTGGTCGCATGCCCAACACACCACTTGTGCTTCCACCAACTTCTCCTTGTTCTTAAGTTCAAGGGAATCTAACTTATGTTGTGATGCAGATATCCTAACACTAAAGTCATCTCTCTCACTTAACATCAACTGACCGCTAGATACAGGATTCCTATGCTCTAAAGACGAAGGTGGTCCTATTTCCCAATCATTAGAGTCCTCCGCCACCATATCAAAGAATTCCATGGCATCTTTCGCAGTCTTATCAAACAGAGTACCATTGCACATGGTAGAAACTAATTGCTTAAGACTGGGAGTTAGGGATTCATGAAAGATGCTCATTAACCTCCATGACTCATAACCATGGTGAGGGCAAGCCATCAAGAGGTCCTTAAACCTTTCCCAGGCTCGACAGAAATTCTCATTAGGTTTGCAAGAGAAAGTGGTAATCTGTTGCCTATAATACTGAGTTTTCTGAGTTGGGAAATATTTCTTCAGAAACTCAGTCTGCATTTCACGCCACGTTCCTATAGAACGTAGGCGAAGGGAATTAAGCCAAAACTTGGCCTTGTCTTTTAAGGAAAATGGGAAGAGTTGAAGACGCACTACGTCCTCATTGATATTATGATCTATACATGTGTTGCTCACTTCCTCAAACTCCCTGAGATGGTTGTAGGGATTTTTAGAATCTAAACCATGGAAAATAGGAAGAAGTTGGATGATTCCTGGCCTAAGGTTGAAGTTCCCCCTATTTAAGGGCAAGACTATGCATAATGGGGTGGTTTGTCTAACAGGATTGAGATGATCTTTCATAGGAACAAAACCTGGAATTTCACGTGGATTGTTATCCCCATGCTCACTACCTTCCCCATTACCTCTTAACTCAGCCATGAGTGAAAGGAAGATGTGGTAAGTGAAACAGTGGAAAGTGAGGTTGGTGTAAAAAATTTGGGAAAGTATGAAGGATCTCCTAATTCAGATTCAGTTATGACTATTCTACCCGATCTTAATAGCATGCAAATAACAAATCTCTAATAAAAAAAAAATTAAGTCCAAATTTTAATTTTTAATTTCACTAGAGAAAACTAAAAAAAAAAAAAAACTTAAAAATATCCTAAAAACTAAAATTTGGCTCCCAGGCAACGGCGCCAAAAACTTGACTGCTATTAGAAAGTGCGTCTAAATTAACCCCCAAGTGCAAGGGTATGCGGTGTAGTTTTAACTCGGTGAGTCCGAGGTCGAATTCACAAGGAGCCTACATTATTTAGTTTCTAGGTTATAATGGAAATCCTAAATTTGAATGTGAACTAAGTTTGAAGATTAATTAAAACTAATTCCTAGGGTTTTGCAAATTTAAAATTCAAATTCAAACAACTTAACAACCTATTAACAAAATTTCAACAATTTAACTTTTGATTTTTGATTTCAAGGAATTGAATATTAGCTAAAAGGATTTTTCCTAATTTAAATGTGCTTCAAAATAATCTAATCTAAAAATTGCAATGTAAATACTTCAATTAAATCAACCGAAGGCAATTCAATTAATAAGAAATAAATTTAAGAAGTCCTTGATCCAACTATCAATTCCGGGTAGCTTACGTCTTCACTATGAGATGTGTTGTAATACTTGCATTAAAACCTAAATTAGGATTTGTTTGAAAATTATTGAGAAAGTTTTAATCAGAAGTTTTTACCAGTGATTACAGAGAATATAGTCAAAAACTTCTGTTTTCGAAGGGTTTTCAAACAATCCTATTTGAATTCGAATTCAAATCCAATTCTTCTAGTTTATCCAAAATTATTAAGAAAATTTTAATCGAAAACCTTTACCAGTGATAACAGAGAATATAGTCAAAGGTTTTTGTTTTCGAAAGTTTTTGAAGTAAACCAATTCAAATTAGGATTTAAAATCTGAATTTTCAGTTCTTCGAAATTATTAGGAAAATTTTAATCGAAAACTTTTACCAGTGATTACAGAGAATATAGTCAAAGGTTTTTATTTTCGAAAGTTTTTGAAAGACCTAAATTAGGTTTTAAAAGGTGTAGATCCCTACGCACGAGCTTTCGCAAACCATGCGAAAGGTCTACGCACGCATCAAAAAGTTGTAGATCCCTACGCATGAGTTTTCGCAAACTCTGCGAAGGGTCTACGTACATCCCATAGATCAGAGTAAACTACCCCTCCTTGGTTCGTTGAATCAAGAACTAGGGTTTCTACGCTAACATGCTTGTAAACGAAACGAAAACATTTATTGAAGACATATTTAATAGATTTAATAAATCGAACACTGAAACAAAATTATTAAACGGCGAAACTAAAAACAAAACAGACATAATCAATTAATCCTATATATAAAGCATTCAAACAATATTATTAATCCAAAAATGAAGTGTAACGTACGTTGAAAGAAGCTTCGAAACAAAATTCTGAACGGTAACTGTTGAAATGAATGCGATGAAGGTTCTGAAACAACGTAAGAACATTAACGTAAGCAATTAAAACTCTCAAAAAACTCTCAAAATTTGCTGGAAGAATGAAAAATAGAGAGAAGATTGTCTTAGGGCCGGCTCCCTTGCCCTTATGTATAAAACATATGTATAAACCCTAAAACCCAAAGTTGAACACGCGGGGTTTCTAAAGCACTGTGGTCCCGACCGTGCGCCAGGGGGTCCGGACCATAGAACACCTCCTTTAAATGTTTTTGCTCCTTGTTTGCTGCTGGTTCCTTTGGGTACCTCAGCCCATTGGAGGAGGGATTTGCACTACTTCACTTCCTTCATCTTCTATGTCATCAAAGTCACTATCATCTTCAAGTGTTTGACCATTTTCCCTGCAATTAAGAAATTAAACACTGTAAATAATAAAATAATGATAAATCTTTAAATTAAACCACTTAAATGTATTAATAGTTATAGATTAAACCACTTAAATGTATTAAAAGTTATAGAGAAGTGGAGTTTATAATAGCACCTTTCAAGTGCAATCAATTATAGATGATCTTTCTTTTAATTTTGAGGTATTTCCTACAAAATATTTGATTATTGAGAAAATTAAGGTGTTGACAGCATCTTCAATGATTTCAACATCTTCGTCTTCATTTTCAATCTTTATTCATTTGAATTGGTCTTACTTTGGTTTTAATTTGTGATTCGTAAAAATCTTTTACATATGGTAATTGAACAATATGTTACTTTCTACTCCAAAAGGCATTTGGAATATTTGAAGAGGCTTATTTGATAATTTTATCCTTGAAATTTTCAAAGGATAATTGCATTTGACGATCTTGGAGTTGGTTTTGGATTTGTCGATTAATTTTTTCTTGTTTTAGAAATAACAAATGTTTTTCTTTTGTGATTATTTTTGAAATACTATTTACATGATTTTTCTGAATTGCTATATTTTTAAGGGTGTTCAAATCTTTAATGTCTGGTGGATTGAGAAATTCAAATATAATTTCTTCATTAAAAATAGTTGTTGAAATTCCTATATGTGATACTGTCATAGGATGTGTGAGATTGAGAAAATGTGTTCCTAATATTACTTCTCTACTTAGGTCTTTCTTTTATAGGTTCAAAATATTTAATAAATATTAATCCTTTTTGAATACAATTAAGATCAACACCAAACTCCAATAAGGCTATTGTATTAAGAGTATATTCTTTATCTATTATTATTTTAAGATGATCATTCCATTTTTGATAAAAAAATTTGAGTTAATAGGAAAATACCATCTATTTTGGCTTCATTCATTGGTTGATCTTGGTTAAAAGTGGATGTTGTCGCATTTGATCGTTGAGCTTTTAAAATTAATATTTGATTTGTTAATTCATTAATTTCTACTCTAAACATTCCCAATTCATTTTTTTTAGCAATTTTATATCTTTTTTAATTTCTTCTAATTGTACTTTTTGAATGTTCTTTTGAAGTTGTTTTGCTTTTTTGAGAATTTTATCTAAATCATAAAGATTTTCTACTATTTTATCTTTTCATTTTTTATATTGTGTAGTTTGTTGGTGGCTTTCTTTTAATTTTAATAAATAATTTCTTTTTAAATTTGGGTCTCTATATCTTCTATTATATCCACAATTAATTCTTGTTCTTTGGTGATAACATTACATTGACAATTATTTTTTATAATTTTGCTGTTTGAAGAATTATTGGAAGATAAAGATTGATCAGATTGCGATGAAGAATATATTACATCAATTTCTAATTCAAATTTTGATTTTGTTAGATTTTCTTGTTAAGATTTTGAACTATTTAATAATAATATTTCTAATTATTTTTTAATATCATTATCAATATCTAAAGAATTTATGTTATTCTTTGTTGGACAGTTATTGCGATATTGGCCTATTTTGCCACATTTATAACAAGTTGGGGGTGTTTTATTATTAATTGTTTTCTTATATTTTTGTTGATTTTTCGAAAATTGTTTTTTGTTAGGCTTATAAGGTTTTTTTAGATTTATAGGAATTATCTTGGTTAGGTTGGATATAATTTTTTTATAATATTTTATTGGATTTCTAGTATATTTGAGTTTCTTATTTTTTTCTTGACGAAGGCAAATCTTTACTAAAATCAAATTGTTCACAAAAGGTTCCCATTTCTCCTTTAGATTGAGTTAAGTCATGTTGTAATCTCTGATTTAATGGGTAATTGGTACAAATTCCAAAAGCAATATCTTTTATTGTATTAGAAATTAATTGATCATAGGGTATTATTCTATCATTTTGTTCTTGAAATCTTGTTGTTACTTTTTCTGCAAAAAGTCTTGATAATCTATCAACAAATTTTTCTTTCTAAAAAGATAGTCTTTAATCATTTCGTAGACCAAGTTTTGTGAGGAAAGTCTTTTCACAGCAATAATAATCTTGAAGTTTTGGACATCTTGGGTTTGATAAGATTATAGATGATTTTTCTTTTAATTTTGAGATATTTCCTACAAAATATTTGATTATTGAAAAAATTAAGATTATTTAATGCTTGAGAAAATTATCCAAGATCAACCAATGAGAAAATTAACCAAGATCAACCAATGAATGAGAAAATTGATATTAAGAAAATTTACCCAAGAATTGAGAAAATTATCTTAATATCAATTTTCTCGTTCATTGGTTGATCATTCCCGAGTTGGATTGATATTAAGATTATTTTGGCTTCATTCAAAAATGGGCATATCTACTATTATTTTGGCTTGATTCTTGGGTTTGAGCTATAAGATTATTTCTTACAATTGATATTAAATTATTCAAAAGTCATTAAAAGGAAAGAATGGTTAACAATTTGTATGGAAGTTCTTTAACTTTTAAGTGATGCGGGAATTTTTTTTGTAATTATCTATATTATTGTCATAAAAGAAGAGGAGTAATATGTTGTGAAACTTTAAATTTAGTAAAGTATTAAAATTGGTGAAACTTTTTTCCTAAATTTATTTTTTAAATGTCTCTTAATTAGTTATTATTTACTCAAATATATTGAATTACTCACTATTTATTATTTATTACACTTTTGCATGTCATTTTTTTTATAATATTCTTAAGTTAACTTTTCAATATTTTCTATTTGAGACACTTTTATTAATTTTTTAATTTATAATTTATTTAAAATAAATATAACAAAAATCATAATCGTAGTATATGCCAACTTTGGTGAAGTCCAAAATTTGATGAAATTTTTTTCTTATTCTTATAATATCTCTCAACTTTTTATAATTATCTATAATTTTAACAGTAATGTAAAAGGTTTTTTTATAATTATCATCTAATTAATTTTTTTAAATACCCTTTGATTAATTAGTTATTATCAATTTAAATACACTTAAGTACTCATTATTTACCATTTGAGATACTTAAATGAAAAGAGGAGATTACCGTTATTTAATCAAAAATAAATGGGAAAATCGAGAGAGAAGTCTTGTGCTAAAGGGAAAAAGATAAGCTTTTGAAAGAGTGGACGAGTCGAGTCTCCCTTGTAGTCTTTGGCTGACTCACTTTCCAACAAACAAACAAAACCACTTAAGATCTTGTGTGGGATTACTTTTCGTTGTCTGAAGTCTTCATCTGCTAAGTCTTCCGAGTCAGTTGCCGCGTTGAGCAGATTATCTGAATATGCACTGGTTTCAGCCAGAATTAATTAGCATTTCTAGGGAAAGAGCATTTCGTTCCTCTCATTTCTAAGGTGAGCTGTCGTTTAATTTGAGAATCTTGATTTTGGAATGGCGGTTGTTTCCTTCTTTCTTGCTTGCTTTGTTCTCTCTCATCTGCAACTCCATTTTGTCTCTGCTGAAAAGCCTAACGAAACCCAAATGAGTTGTCCCAAGTTCTTCGATTGTGGAAAATTCGGACCCATTTCCTTTCCTTTCTCCAATTCCACATATCCTCAATGTGGGTTGTGCACCATCAATTGTGATTGTCATCCATTCCCGCAGATCCGACTCGGAAATGAAGGACCATGGTTTGGTATAAAAGGTATTCATGGCAATTTTATTCAAAGCAACGACAACAAATCGGCACAACTTGAAGTAGAAATCCATGACCGAATGCTCCAAAGTCATTTAGACAAAAAAAATTGCCTTGCCCTCCGTAATTTGACTTTTCCCAACTCTCCTACCATTTCATTTGCAATTTCTAATAACAATCTCACCTTCTTCAAATGCAACAAAAGTCGTGAACCCGATTCTGATCGCGCGCTTGAACTTTTCAAGCATTTTCACAGAGGAACATGTGAAGGCTTCGACTTGTTCTACAAACATCAAGCCCACCGACAATTCCTTCCTCCTGATCTTCAACAGTGCTGCTCAGTAGTTCAGCTGCCTATGAATCAGTCACAATTCCTAAATCTTAGAACCAGTAGCCCATTTGAACTATTAACTGCTACCTTCTTTCTTCAACTTGATGTGTCCAAGGATTGTGTCGAGTGTCGAGGCAGAGGAGGCCAGTGCCAAAATCACAACCATACATTTCACTGTCTGCAAATGCAAAAGGTAATGAAACCTCCATAAATGACCTATAATGTTAGGGACTGGTTTCAGAATAAGCCAAATTACATTCATTTAACCATTTATTATCTGCGAACTAATTTCATCCTGGTTGAAATTTGTTGCAGGTGGAAAGAGCTCCCAATTCCCATTCCAACGATAAAGCTAAATTCAGACTGATTCTTGCGACAGGCATAAATCTTATTGCTATTAGCTTGTCTTTTGACCACGGGAAATTCATTGATAGATATGTTTTTACTAACAATGCTGAGCCATGTATTTTGTCATTTATGCTAGCTACGTTTGGCAAATAGATTAATAAAAAGAAAAGAAAAATTGAAGGAAAATATTAGAAAAGTAGAATGAATTGAAAAAATTAATTTTTTTCAAAATTTTATTTTTTTTAAGGTAGAGTTAGAAAAATGATAAGAAAATGAATAAGTAGTTTAAAAAAAAGTTAAGAAAATAAATAAATGTTTGTGAAAAAGTTTTAATTTTTAATTTGGATAAATAAAAAAATAATACAAACTAGTAACTTTTTTTCTTTATTTTTATTTTCCCTCCAAATATTCATGTACCAAACAAGCCTTTCCTATTCATTTTCTAAAAATAGTTCTGCAATATTGATGAAACACAATTTGTATTTCTATTGATTTGCCTTTTAATTCATCATCAAGGAGAAACAAAGAAGTTGAAAAAGAACATGTAAGATTAATGAATCTTCTAATATCAACTTCAGGGGAACATACAACCTTGAAGATTATCAGCACTCTCTGACTTTGATCAACACCATAATCATGTGTATGACTGTCATGTATCCATTCTAAATTCAAAAATCGCATGTTTAACATCATTACCTTACACCATTTGACTTTGGCATCTTATTCATTTTCTTACAGGAATTGCTTCTATTGTAATGGTGATCACAATAATCTTGCTATGCTTCTTTAGGAGGAAAGTCCAAACCTTTGGGAAGTTAAGAACAAAAGAAGATCAAAATGTTGAGATTTTTCTGAAGAACTTTGGGTCTCTTGTTCCACTAAGGTATAGCTATTCCGAGGTTAAGAAAATTGCCAGCTCTTTCAAAAATAAACTCGGTGAAGGAGGCTATGGTAGCGTGTTCAAAGGAAAGTTAAAAAATGGCCAGCTTGTGGCAGTGAAGCTTTTAAAGGAGTCGAAAGGTAATGGGGAGGAATTTGTTAATGAGGTTGTGAGTATTAGTCGGACATCCCATGTTAACATTGTCACTCTCCTTGGTTTTTGTTATGAGGGTCGTAAAAGAGCTCTAATTTATGAGTTCATGCCAAATGGATCTTTGGAGAAATTCATATACAAAAGAAGTTCGTCAATGACAGAACCTCAATTAGGATGGGAGACATTATACAGAATCACAATTGGCATTGCTAGAGGGCTAGGGTACCTACATCTCGGTTGTAACACACGAATTCTGCACTTTGATATAAAGCCTCATAACATTCTCCTGGATCAAGACTTCTGTCCAAAAATATCTGATTTTGGCCTTTCTAAACTCTGCCTTAATAAAGAGAGTACCATATCACGATTAAGCACTAGAGGCACGGTTGGATATATTGCTCCTGAAGTATTTTGTAGGAACTTTGGAGTGGTTTCTTCCAAGTCAGATGTTTATAGCTATGGAATGATGATTTTAGAATTAGTTGGAGAGAGAGAGGATATTGAGGTAGGAGTTGATCATACTAGTGAAATATATTTTCCAGAATGGATATACAAGCATCTTGAAGATGATGAGGAAATAGGAGGGCATGGAATTACAAATGAAGTGGGAAATGAGAAAAGAAAGAAGATGATAATAGTTGGGTTGTGGTGCATACAAACTAATCCTTCTAATAGACCGTCCATGAGCAGGGTGGTGGAAATGTTAGAAGGAAGTGTAAAGTCCTTGCAAATCCCACCAAAGCCTTTCTTATTTTCTCCTTCGAGAGCGCCAAAAGATTCTTCATCCATAGATAATGTTACATCAGGTTCCACTTATTCTGTCCCTTCCTTGAAGTGAGAGTTATCTAGCTATATGCATACAATGTGAAATTATTCATTTTACTCTACATACAATGTGATATTATTCATTTTACTGTGTCTTATCATTTTTGCTGTGAATTTTTATAACTTGTGTAATTTCAGACATTGTCATTACTTATGAATCTATAGCTATTCATATTTTGTGAGCAGAGGTATGAAAACATATAAAGGTTGAAACATCTCTAGTCCACTTTCCCATAACATATTCAAACTAGCATAGAAAAACTAAAAAGTTATTGAACTATGTAACTATGTTACATAGATGTTTGGTGCATTGCGACAACAAGTCAAACTTCAATATTTCTTAATTTGCAATGAAAAATGTCTCATATTAAAATACCTCTTGTTATAATGCTTTATTCTAATATAATATTTGGTAGTGAGTGAAGTATTTCAAAATCTTAATGTGGCTCAAATTAAACAAATAAAGTTTGAAACATCTATGATCAACTTTCCCAACAAATATTTAAACTAGCTTAAAAAAAAATTACAAACTATATTGAGCTATTTTACATAGATGCTCAGTGCATTGAGAAGTCTACCTCCAAAATTTCTCAGTTTATAAGAAAAATATCTCATATCAAAATACTTGTTATTGTAATACCTTGAAATTTTATATGTTAGATGATCCAAACAATTCACAGAAATAGATAAATTGCAAACAGAAGGCAATAAATAAGAAAATAAAAAATTTAATAAGGAAACTCCAAACCAAAAAAAAAAATCTCAAATATTTCACTAAATCACAAACGAGTTACAAAGTATCAATTTCTAAATAGAAATAAGGGTGCCAAAAGCCTTTTTTCAAAGAGTAGAAAGGCCTTTTATTACTGTTAAAATAATAATAATAAAAACTAGAAGGATAAAATAGTAATAAACCAAAAATAGAAGGGGCATAATTGGAGCAAAATGGCCCAAAAAGGAAGTTGAACCCTTAAGTGCTATTCTCCCTTATTATATAGAGAAACAGAGAAAGGAGGGAGAGAGAGAGAGAGAGAGAGAGAGAGATTGGTTTAGATTGTTAATAGCTTCCACTAACTTGAATTTTTCCGAGTCCCACTTCATGATATGAAGTTTTAACTATAAAAATTAAGAAATTGAGTTAATAATGATATTTATCAAAAAATTATTAATCCAGAGTTCCACAGGAGACTCTGGCTATGTTGATCCAGAGTATCACCGGTGTTACGAGCTTACTAACAAAATTGAAGTCTATAGCTTTGGGTTGTGTTGATTGAGCTCGTATCGTCGATGCCTGCTATCGACATTAACAGGGATATGCATGGGATTAATTTGGCTGACTTGGTGATTAACAGGATCCAAACCTGTCCCTTGAATGAGTTGATTGACCCTTCGCTTGGGTCTCAGTCAGATTCGTCGATTGAGAGAATGACTAGCTCGGTTGCAGAGATGGCTTTTCAGTGTTTGCAATATGAAAAGGAAATGAGGCCTACAATGGATGAGGTTTTGGAGGCCTTAAAGGAAATTCACGAGTACAAAGATGACAACATGGGGAGGAAAATGATAGTAATTTTGTGCTGTTGAACAATGGCAACTTGCCAAATTCGCCAGACTTTGTGACGAAGAGATGACTTAGTAGCCCTACATAAGGCTTAGTTTCAATTTGGATTCAAATAAATTTTTAACACCGTTTAGTCCGTGGCAAGAGATTGGTTTGACTTTCCATAGCCTTTCATATGCATATGACAAGTACATAGAGAGAATGTATATGGTAAATGTCAATGGAACAAATCATTTGTATAAACACATTCATATTTTGAGATAATTCTGTTGGAATTAATTAATATTTAATTTCCATAATTAGTTTCCTAATTAAAGTGGTCCATATAAAAATCTAAAATTGATAAGGAATTATTTAGGAAGTTATTATTAGTAGAAGACTGCGAGCTATTTTCCTAACCATATCCTATTTTGATAGACAGTAGAGATTAAATAACTAATTAGGAAATTGAGTCCTCTCTCTTTCTATAAATAGTGAATGAATTCCATCAATTCATACACATTAAAATTACAACACATTAGGGTTTATAGGGCAAGAGAGAGAAACCCTAGTTTCCAAAAGGGTTTTATTTTGTTGAAGGAGAAGATTTAAGAACAATAATTTTGAGGTAGCTTCCGCATTTAGATTTTTAAAGCAATGGTTTAAAGTACGTGTTTTTAATTATATTATGTAAGTAGGAAAAATATGTGAATATCATGAAGATAAAGATTCTGTATATTTAATTAAATATTATGTGTTAATTTAATTATAAACTTACATGTGGTATCAGAGTTCAAGTTTGTAATCTCATGATATTCTATTATGATATTACCGTTAATTGAATTTTATTGCATATTTAATTATATATGTGTTTGAGAAAATTAAGAGAAGCTTATTCACATATATGTGTGTGTGTGTGTGTGTATTTTGCATGGATTTTGGTTTTCTATCCTCATTAAAATTCTTGAAAACTTGCTCAAGATGGGATATTGAATCTGTATTCACATTCTTGTATTATTGTGTTCAATAAAATAGTTTGAATGCAAACGGCATGATTAAGGATTTAAATCCCAAGGCTTGTATTAAGTTATGATTCTTTATTTTAAGTTGATTTTTTCAATTAGGATTCTTGGATAATCAACTGAAAGTATATGTTAATATTGTGAAGGCAGTGACTTAATTGCTAAAAAGAAATTAGGAAATTTAATGAATTTAATTAATTTTTGAAGGATGACAGGCGACTTGTTTTTTAATATTACTGAGTTATAAAATATATATATATATATATATTAAATGTTTAACAATTCTTTATTTGGACACGTTGAACCCTCAAGTTCTCGAAAGGTTTTGGCTAGATTACCTATTAAAATATATATATATATATATATATATATTTTTATGGATTAATGGCATACCTTCTAAATTCTGAAAATAAATGCACTTAAGTTTTGTTATTATTTTTTTATTCCTTTTTCCTTTATTTGTATTTTGAGAAAACTTAAGAAAAATATAATAATAATGTTCTTTTAATGTTTAATGATTAAATTAAGTAAATTAATTATTTTAGCCATTATTATTGATTCTAATATTCATATTATAAATGGTTTGGTGTTCACCACAGTACTCCAATCCATTATTGTGAATATTAAATTTATGATTATATTTAATTCTAATATTAATATTATGATTAGATTAAATATTCCAACTGTATTTTTCATTTACTATTATGAATATTAGATTGCTAAATTTTATTCATACCATTTATGTTTTGGTTGCCTACAGGCCCAAATATGATAGTGAATATTGGATGGTTAATGTATATATATATATATATATTTAATATTCACGTTATAAATGGTTTGGTGTTCACCAAAGTGCTCCAATCTATTATTATGAATATTATATCATTAAAATTTTATTTATACCTCTATATTTTGGTTGCCCACAGGTCCAGATATAGTAGTGAATATTGAATTGTTGATATTTTAATTACTATTTATTCAGTTATTTAATTTGGTTGCCCACAGGTCCAATTATATTAATTGAATAATTATTATGAGGTGATAAATTATTTTATTAGAAAAATTATGGACATCCACAGATGCCATATTTTTTTTTTTTTAATAATGTAGCACCCAATTAAATGTTCTTAAACATCAACAACTTTTATTCTCTTGCATAATTGTTATTTATGTGTTTATAAATGAAATAAATATGTGAGCATATTTAATAAATATTGCAGTTCCAAATCCTATTTTACTTCATTCCCAAGCCTCAACATCCCTAGATTTGATAATACTAAATTTCTTTTTTAAGTGGCATGAACAAGCCAAGTTTAATTTAGGAGTTCTTGACTTTGATTTGTGTCTTTTCGTCAATGAACCTGCTATTATTATTAATAAAAGTAGCGAAGCCGAAAAGGCCACTCATATGGCATGGTCTAGATCCAATAAATTAAGCCTAATGTTTTGTGCATGACTATTGCTGCAAACACTAAATCATATCTCCTTAGGATATAGAATGCTAAGGAATATCTTAATAATTTTTAAGGAACATTTTTAGTTTACTCACTTCCTGGAAAATTTATGGCTAGACTAACCACTATGCGTTTTCATGATACTCGTACCATGAATGAACACATTATTGAGATGACCAATCTAACTGCAAAATTAAACACTTTAACATGATTGTGGATGAGTCTTTTCTCGTCCACTTTGTCCTAAACTCCTTAATTCTAGAATATGGACTTTTTTAGTTCAATTACTACATTATTAAGAATAAATGGAATGTAAATGAACTACATAGTATGTTGGTCCAATAAGAAGGAAAACTTATGTAGTAGAATGGTCATGTGACGCATCTAATGGCGAAAGAATGAGTTACAAAGAATAAAGTTGGAAAAGGCATCAAGCGTGGCCAATCCAGGTTGAATGGATTCGATCAATCTGCCCCCAAGAAGGAAAATAAAATGATAAGTGCCACTTTTAGAAAAGAAGTGGACACTTTCAAAAAGATTGCCTAAAATGTAAGGCATGGTTCGAAAATAAGGGTAAACTTATACCTTTAGTATGTTTCGAATCATTGATATTCCTTCTAATACTCAGTGGATTGATTATTATTCAAGTACTCATATTTTAAACTCGATGCAAAGATTTTTTTTTTTTTTTTTTTGGGGTTTATTTAAGATCTCTTGCCTTATTGCATTTAGAATTTTGGTAAATGGATTATACAAAATTAACCTTGAACCTTTTTTCTCTAAATCATTTCTTACTCTGCATCATAATATTAGAACTAAACGTGAGTCATTTGATGAGCATTCATATTACTTGTGACATAAAAGATTAGGTCACATATCTAAGAAAAGAATTGAGAGATTAATAAAGGAAAAAATTCTCTCAAATCTGGATTGGGTTGATTTTGATGTGTGTCTAGACTATATTAAAGGCAAACAAACCAAACATACAAAGAAATGAGCTATAAGAAATACACAGTTCCTAGAAATAATATATATACAGACATATGTAGACCTTTTGTTAAACTCCTTGAACGTTTAGGTGTTTGTGCACAGTACACAATGCCAAATGAACCTTGGCAGAATAGTGTAGCTGAAAGGCACAATCGTACCTTTATGGATATGGTTAGAAGTATGATGAGTAATATAAGATTACCTATATCCTTATGGATGCATGCTCTTAAAATTGCTATGTATGTCTTACATAGGGTTCCTAGTAAGGCAGTCCTAAAAACACCTTTTGAATAGTAAAAATGATAGAAACCTAGTTTAAGGCATTTGCGTGTTTGGGGTTGCCCAGCAGAAGCAAGAATTTATAATCCACATGAAAGGAAATTGGATCCAAGAACAATTACTTGTTTCTTTATTGGGTATCCAGAAAAATCAAAAGGATATATATTTTATTGTCTTAACCATAGCACAAGAATTGTTGAAACCGCAAATGCCAGATTTATTGAGAATGATGAAATTAATAGGAGTGGTAAAGTTAGGGATGCAATCATTCAAGAAATCAGGGTACAATTTCCCTTACCTCTGATTCATAACAGTCTTGTTGTTCCTAATGATGTTGATATAATCAACAATAATGAACAGCAAATGAATGATTAGCAGTCTGATGATTCCCATAATGAGACTGTAACCACTGACCCTATTATGGATGCGCCACAAGAAGTAGCATTAAGAAGATCTCTTAGAAATAGGAGACCTGCTATTTCGGATAACTATGTGGTGTATTTACAAGAATCTGAGTATAATGTTGGGGATACTGATGATCCGATTACATATTCAGAAGCCATTAATAGTAATGATTCTACTAAATGGATTGATGCCATGAATGATGAAATAAAATCTATGGACTCTAATAAGGTATGGGAGTTAGTCGAATTGCTTGAAGGACATAAAAGATCAGGCGTAAATAGGTTTTTCAAACCAAACACGATTCTAAGGACAATATTGAACGACATAAAGCCAAACTTATAGCCAAAGGTTTTAATTAACGTGAAGACATTGATTATAATGAGACTTTATCTCCTATATCAAAAAATGACTCTTTGAGAATCATTTTAGCACTGGTAGCTCATTTTGATTTAGAGCTGCACCAGATAGATGTAAAGACGGCTTTCTTAAATGGGAGTTTAGAAGAAAAAGTTTATGTGACACAACCGGAGGGCTTCATAAAAGAAGGAAAGGAAAACATGGTCTGTTTGCTAAATAAGTTGAAATATGAGCTTAAACAGGCTTCTTGACAATGGTATCTTAAGTTTTATGATACTATTACTTCATTTGGGTTTAAGGAAAACACTGTTGATCGGTGTATATACCTGAAGACCAGTGTGAGCAAATTTTTGTTTTTAGTACTGTATGTTGATGACTTACTTATAGCCAACAGTGACCTTGGTTTACTACAGAAAACTAAAAATTTTCTTTTGAAAAACTTTGGAATGAAGGATATGGGATAGGCATTCTTTGTGATAGGAATAGAAGTATTCTGAGATGGATCACATGAATTGTTAGGATTGTCTCATAAAGCCTATATTAGTAAAGTTTTTGAATGAATAATATGCATAATTATGACTCCACTGTTGTTCTAATTCAAAAGGAGGATAAGTTCAGCTTAAGTTAATATTCCAAAATGAATTGGAACATAATAGTATAAAAGATATTCCTTATACTTCTATTCATATGAGTTTAATGTATATATAGATTTGCATTAGGCCAGATATTTTGGGATGTTATATGGATACCAAAGAAAACTAGGATTTGATCATTTGAAAAACTGTAAATAAATTTTAAGATATTTGTAAGGGAAAAATAATTACATGCTCACATTTAGGAGGGCCAATCACCTTAAGAAGATTGGATATTGAGACTCATATTTTGAAAGATGTGTTAATAGCAGGAAGAGTACTTTTCATTATGCGAGAAGGGTTGTTTCATAGAAGAGTGCTAAGAGTTATTACATCATCCACTATGGAGGCTGAGTTTGTTGCTTATTTTGAGGATACAAATTATGGATTATGGTTATAAAATTTTATTTCAGGGTTAGGAGTTGTGGATACTATTTCTAAGCCCTGAAAATTTACTGTGATAATGTTACAACATTTTTTTTTAAATGATAAGTATACTAAGGTGGCCAAGTACATTAAGTTAAAATACCTATCTGCTAAAGAAATTCAGAAATAACAAATGTCAATTGAACATATTAGTACAAGTGTTAACATAGCAAATCCACTTACGAAAGGGCTATCTCCAAAGACATTTATGTAGCATGCTGAAAAGACGGGTCTTGAGGGTAGCAAATAAAGTAATTAATTTGTGGATTGCTTAGTGCTTGTTTATTTGACATTATAACTTTGATATCTATTAAAGATTTTCTGAATTTATAAATTTCTGTCTTATAATATTTGTTTACATGCATGTGATTTGTTTAATGTGACAGAAATAGTCTTTTATAAAGACATTATGGGACCATTAACAACAGCTCACCTTATAGACCTTATTAAATAAATTGTTGATGGTGTAGTACATGGAATGAACCATACTCTTGAATTAGTATGGAACTGCCATGACTCTCATTAATGTTTTATTTAATTAAGGTAAGCCAATAAGATGACTTTTCTAATGTTATTGCGCACTTTATGTTTCCTATATCAAATTATGACTGTAGGATTATTATACGGATCAAGTGGGAGACTGTTGAAATTAATTAATATTTAATTCCCATACTTAGTTTCCTAATTAAAATGGTCCATATAAAAATCCAAATTTGATAAGGAATTATTTAGAAAGTTATTATTGGTAGAAGATTGTGAGCTATTTTCCTAACCATATCCTACTTTGATGGACGGTAGAGATTAAATGACTAATTAGGAAATTGGGTCCTCTCTCTCTCTATAAATAGTGAATGAATTCCATCAATTCATACACATTAAAATTACAACACATTAGGGTTTATAGGGCAAGAGTGAGAAACCCTAGTTTCCAAAATGATTTTATTTTGTTGAAGGAGAAGATTTAAGAGCAATAATTTTGAGGTATCTTCCACATTCAGATTTTCAAAGCAATGGTTTAAGGTACGTGTTCTTAATTATATTATATAAGTAGACAAAATACATGAATATCATGAAGATAAAGATCCTGTATATTTAATTAAATATTATGTGGTAATTTAATTATAAACTTACAAATTCAAGAACGGTACTAAAATATTTTTTAAACAAGATTTCATGAGTTACTAAATGAGACATGCATAATCTATCGGGCTGCTCTTTAATTCATCAGATAAAACAACAAAAAGAGAAATACAAATTTAAAGTTGGCGAATTTTTCAAAAATCAAGCCTTCAATTCATCAGATAAAACTAGAAAAAAGGAAATGCAAATGTTAAGTTGGTGAATTTTGCAAAAATCAAGCTTGGAGACATATATATAAATCTTGATAATTGTCCACGCTATTTGCTCTACTCAATAAGAAAAAGACACTTCTATTTTACTATCCTATCACAATGTCTACAGTTAAAGGAGTGTGAATTTAAAGTCGATATAGCATGTAACAAACAAAGCTGCAAGCCTGCAAGGTACTTTGTTTCTCAAAAGATGAAGTTTTATAACTTTAGGGTCCATTTGGCATGGCAAAAAATAATGAAAATCAGCAAAAAATATGGTTTGGGAAAACTTTTGACATTTGGTGTACACATCTCAAATCACATTTTTTGGAAATAAATAATAAGATTCCTGTTCTGACAGATTGAATTTCTATTTGGATGGTTTCAAAATTTTGTAATAGTCATGGCTTCTTTGTAGACCAAACTAGACTCAAAACGCCACTGACGTCAAAACAATTTGCGGTAGTCCGTTTGGACAGAAGTTGATAGTGCCAAACCATCAGAACGGGTTACTGTGGTCCGTTTAAATGGAAGTTGGCAATGCCATACTATTGGAACAATTTGGTGTGAACCGTTTGGACGGTATTGAACTATTACGCTTTATACTTTATTCTTCCATACAAGCGTTCAAAGGGTTTCTACAATCCGTCAGAATAATTCTGGAAAAATTAGTCACAATTGGTGTCATTTGGTAGTTTGAGAGTACGTGGTGAGAATAGTAAAAAAAATTTTTGCTATTTGATTTACCGAATTTCAGTTATTGACTTTTTTTTAAAAGGTAGTAAACTTTTTTTGAATTTCGAAAAAATAAGAAAGTGTGAAAATGTAATAGAGATTTTTAGAAGTTTTTAGAGTTTTCAGAGATTTTCAACAAATTTTGTTACACTAAACGGGCCCTTAATTTGTTATGTTAGAAAATTTCAACAGATAATATTGCCATCAAAATCGAATTTTAATAGTGCCTAAAGTAGAAAAGAACGGCCTAATATGATGGCCACAAATTGATCTATTTGTGAGTTGTCGAAAAAATTTGGTTCGAGCTTGATTGTAATTTAAGTGAGCCTAATTTAAGTTTGATTTATTGCTCTATTAAAATCGAGTTCAAGATTGGAGGTGCTCAGCTCGAAAGCTCTCAAGTCAATTGGATAAAATAATAAATTTATATTTAATTTATTTTTTTTTTACAAAATGACATTGTTTCAATTTAGTAGAATGGTGTGGTTTTAATTTAATTGAGTTATTTATTTTTATTTATTGTATTTTATATCAAGATGATGTCACTTTGATTAGTTGAATTATTTGTGAGTCAAGCTTAAGTCTAGTACTAGTAGTTTAAGATGAGCTTGAGTAACTTTAAGCTCGGTTTGGATTAGCTCAATTTCTAGAGTAATGTTACTTAGTAATCAATAACAACTGGCAACCTAGAAATTGAAGGCTATACGAAGATAACAACCTAAGCCATATTCAAACTATTGTTGTTTTAAGAGAAAATGGGACAACAATACTATTCTCACCACTTTAGCTTGTTGAAAAAACTGAGAACCTAATAATGCAAAGGTGATTAGACTTTCACCATCTTTTGTACTGTTTGACATTTCTGCCAGGTCCCAAGTTGGTCTTGGAACCTTGAGACAAATGTTGTGTATGAAAGGAAAAAGAAGTGAACTTTTTAAGGGTCAATATATCAAGTCTTTCTAAAGTTGGGTCAATAAGGAAGGTGAGTAAGAAACTTCTCCATTGGAATCTTTGCCAGACCAACATATCCCAATTAATCAATAAGAAGAGCCACTTGGGATTTTTTTTTTTTTTAAGACAATTTTTACTAATCTATACAATGAGCAATTATTTGGTGCTCTTAAAACAATGTTATAGGTTCGTTAATATTGTACCACATAGACACATTTTAGACCCATTATAATTACGTTTACATGTCACCATGTCAACCAAAAGAGCATGTGCTCACCAGCACCAAATAAGTTTCTTTATATATCAGTCTTCTTCAAGTCAATTGGGTTGAGAAGGAATTATATAACCTTTTGACATTTTTACTTTTGCTTTCTCTTTAAATTAATGCATTTATTAGGCCTTCTTAAGTTCTTGCCTGCCGTGCAAGCAGTGAGGCAAGCTCATGGACGTGCCATATCCAGTTAAACCATATTATGCGCACCAAAGTCATAACAACCTAATGTATGAAATAAATAAGATCAAAAATAAATAAATATCCAAATTTCAACCTAATGTATGAAATAAATAAGATCAAAAATAAATAAATATCCAAATTGTAAAAAAGAAGAAAAAAACTGCAATTCAAAAACACATGTAAATGCTTTAATTGGCCTAAAAATAATAAAGGCATTAATTAGGTTTGAAAAAAAAAAAAAAAGAAAGGGAGAGAAAATATTACACTATTCAGCCCTTGGCTTATTAGTGCTTCTGAATGGAATTTACTGGTTTTCTTAACCATTCTATCATCATTTTTTCCAGCCCTGCAACTTTCATCAAGGTTCAATATTAGAGCCATTAGAATTAGGGTTGGCCTCTAAATGGTTCTCATCTAGAGGGAAAATTTTCCATTCGAATGTCATTCGATCGGCTGGCAATTCATGGTCATTGTGACTACACTACAAGAAAATGTGTTTGTAGTGACAACAAAAGTTGTCACTGAAAGTATGATCTTTGTCACAAAAACTTTTTAGTAACGACATCAGTAACAATTAAATATTATCGCTTATAGCTAGTCCCGTTGCTAAAATTTAATGTGACGACAATTTGTTATTGTCACTAAAACTTATTTTCAATGACAAGTGCGTGTTGTCACAAAAAAAAATTACTTTTTGTGATATTTTTTGTTGTGACGACTAAACTTGTCACTAATTGATATATTTAGTAAAGTAAAATCTTGTCACAAAATTTTATAGAGTTGTCACTATTAATTTTTTTTATTTTTTCAAAATTAAAATTTTATCATTATAGTGACAATTAATTAGTAACTAAAAATGTGTAATAGTTACGAGTGACTGCATTGTCACATAAACCATTGTCAATGACACTATTATAACTTGTCACTAAATTACACAACAGTGATGGATGATTTCGTTATCACAAAATAATAATTGTTTAAATTAATTTAATAATATTATTTATTTTTAAATTAATTAAATTAAATTAAATAACTTTTTAATTATACCATTCATTAAAAATAATTTTAGTTTAACAAAATATTTAAATAAAATAATTTATTTTAAATGTGAAGTAATTAAAATGAACAAAGTGTTAAAATTGATAAAATGTTTATAACCAAAAAAAGAATAAAAAAAACCTATTTTTTTGTTTAAGTTTTCATTTATTTCAAAACAAAAAAACAAAATAGATTTAATGAATATATTTCTTTGCCTATTTTAAAAAATCTGTAAATATAAAAAGAGAAACAATAAATATAAATATTATGAAACGTAACCTTAATAATTATTTGTAAAATTTTATTTACGTGACAATAAAATTTGTCACTAAATATTTTCAGTGACGAAAAATAAATTTTGTCACAATAAAAATTTTTAATTTCACCAAAACAATAAATTTTTTTAGTGCCAATTTTTTTTTATAACTTTTAGTGATGAGATTTAATAACAATAAAATAACTTTGTCACTAAATATTAATATTTCAGTGACGATAAAATATCTTTGTCATTGAATATTAATATTTCTGTGACAATTCATATTATTTGCCACAAAAACAATCTTAAAATGCATTTTCAATGACAATAAAAAAATGTTGTTACTAAATACCATATATTTAAGACAATAGTTTTTGTTGTCACAAAAACTTGTCACTGCAACCCTTCTTGTAGTGCTAGTGAGCTATGGAAGGAAATGCATGGACATACCTCATGTGGGTAAGTAATTACAGAGGCAACCACTTTAGAGATAGAAGAAGCAATAGCAAGTTTATCAGGACTAAGCTCGCTGGGGGTTGAATCATCTGATAACATCAAATAAAGCATGGTCATCATCAACTAAATGCCCCAATACTTATAAACCTATATCTACAATCAATTTAGAAAGAAGAACACATGAACCCTTCCGCTAAGTAGGACTTGATCCTTTCACATGCTGGAAATTGGACTGCAACATGACCTATTCCAGCTAATGATGAGAAAAGGCCACTGTTTAAACCACAAAAATGGCAGCGTCATTGTATGTACTGCATAGAAAGGAATATCTAACAACATAACATTTGAATAATTTAGATTGAAAAGCCCTATGCTCATAGAAGATACATGATCATATATCAGGATTTTTGTAACTTAGGGTTTATTCACCGGGTTATTTTTAGCATTATTGTGATTTTATATTGTTGAAATTTTATTCTGATTTTATTTATAGTTCCATAATTTAAAAATGCTTGATTAGGTTTAGCGTATATAAATGCTAATATGTATTAGATTATTAGTTTTTGATGAATTGAATTGTTTTTGAATAAAGTCATAGTTTAATTAGATTGTAACTTTGGGTCTAGAAAAATTATTAAGGAAACTTGGGTTGGTGATTTTCTATGAATGTGTTAGGTAATTCTGAATGGAAAATTTCATTAAAATTATTCTAAATAATTTACTATGCTTAGATAAATTTATAAAATCCAAGAGTTCGTAAATTCAAATTAAAATATATATTGACATTCAATTATACTTATATATATTTTTAAATTTTACACAAAATTTTTAATAGATTTTAATTAATTTAATATTCTAAAAATAAAATTTTGGGGAATTACATTTGGCATTCTTAAGTTCACTCATTTTGTCTACACACAAATTTTTATTTTAAGATTTTTTTAATTTTTTAATAAATGTGAATAATATACCAAAAAAGTGTTAACAAAAAAGAAAAACTAATTATTTTTCATAAAATAAAAAATTATTCAAGAAAAAAATATTTTCCAAATTATTTAAAGTAAATTATGGATGCAAAACATAGTTTTATTTGTAATAAAAAATATTCGCTTCAGAAAATTTATGGTGTGATGATTGTTCAACTTATAAATCTAGGGTTGACTTTTTTTTTTTTTCATATTTTAACTCTGTTGTTTTTCAGCCCCATTGATCATCTTATATCCAATTTAACACTGTCTTTAATTTTCATGCCCATTATATATTTTGGGTTCCTCATGGGTCCATGGCCATTATCAGTATTCAAATGAAAGTGTGCGTGTTTCTTCGGTTAACAATTTGAATTACGGTCATATTCAAACTTATAATTATATTTATTTGTGTCAATGTTCAAATATTTCAAAAATTAATAAACATGTTTTATAATTAATTTATTTCATAATCAGGTTAAATTCATATTAAATCATATTAATTTTTAGTTCACATATTCATATTGTGTCAGGACATATTCAAATTTTCTCATAATAACTTTGTGTTACAATTTAGGTCGAATCGCACTATCAACCTTACGTATTTTAGAATTTGGACTCTTACAAGGCAGCTTTCACCACTTAATTTTCTTGATATAGAGATAGAATAAAGATCTCCTATGTAATAGATCGGATGTAGTATAGGTGGACACGTGAGGGGATTGGGTGAGTTACCATTGAACAAAGTGAAACACTCCCGTCTTAGTGGATAAAGTTAAATAAAGTGTCATATATATTATATCCATTATATTTTTAATTCAAAATGTTAAAATCATGTGTGTACTAGATTTCCTTGGAATCCTGTGATTAAGTGTACTTGGGTTAGAATAGCACCAGAATTGGTGACTATCGAGGAATTTCTCATTCTACACCTAATCAAACTCAAATTAGACAATATTATAATGTGGAGATGTAGATCTTCACTTACGATATTAAAACCAATGCCCAGTTAGAAATGTGGGGTCATGCGGAGATGTATTCCCAAAATGGAGGAACATGTAATGAATTGGTGGTGATGTAAACGAGAACATGAGGATTGTTGGGTGGGCTAGTACCAAGGCATAGTGAAACACTTCTTCTCATATTATCTGGATAGAATTAAGCAAAGTTTCATATATATAATATTCAATATATCTTTAATACAACACATTTCAAAGTCATTTGTATTGAATCCTATTGAAAATATATGATTAAGCATGATAGTAGTATTAGAAATGGGTACTTATACATTGATATATCACTTTGCGTAATACAAGATCATAATAGCTATACACCCTGGATTTTGCTCCAAGCCAAAGGATGACTTTAAAAAAAGAAAATACAACGCACTAATGCCAAGCTGTCACGCCTAAGAAGACTCGATGGTCACTTGGAAATTCATCAAAGTATAATAAGATCAAGGCCAGATCTCAAATATTCGATGAAATTTGAACCAAACAAAGAAGATACAGTGATAAATTTGGTTATGACTATTATAATAAAATCAATCTTGCAACATTGCCTACCAAATCCATCAAAGGCTCCAAAGAAGAACTCACTTTCCTCACAAAAACCTCACTCCTCCTAAGGGATAGGTGCACATTCTTGTAAGTTTATACCTGCATGTCATATTGTGGCATCAAAGAAAACATTTGGCCAAATTGTCATAAATTCTATGATTTGTCTAAAGACTATGTTGACTCTTTTTCTAGAGGTAAGATAATAAAGTTAAGATGATAAATAGTTTTCAACCTTTGGACAAAGATAACGTTTTTAAAATATCTTTGTCAAATCAAGGTGATATGTTGACTGACATTCAAGATCTAAAAGATTTGTATATTTTTAATTTTGCATCTATCCAACAAAGGCTTAATTAAAGGCTAAATCAAATAAAACTTGATTACTTTGAAGTTCACAATGAAAAGAAAGATGTTGAGTTTCAAAGTGTTGCTCCTAGTAATGGTGCTGTTGATGCTACTCGTGGAGGAGCACCGTGATAGCTGTTGCTTTTATTTTATTTTATTTTATTTTATTTGTCTTTTCTTTATTTTATCAATTCCATTTCAAAAATGAAGAGAATTGGTTAATTATTATTTTTTTATCGATCTCTTGGTTATGCTTTGAGTTTTTAATGATTATTATTTTCTTAATACGTTGCTTTGATAAACTTGTTCGTGAGCTTTAACTATGGCATGTTGTTCTTGTATTGAGTTTTGTTATGAAATGTCAAGGAAGAGATTATAGACTCTTAAGTGGCATACTTGAAACAAAATGAAGATTGGACTATAGAGCATCGTATCACCAAGAAGAGATTAGACTTCAGATAATTTTCAAGTTGCAGTAAAATTCTGGAAGTTCTTAAGTTTTAATTCAAATTGAAGATTGGAGTTGAATTAAAGTTCATAATAATCGAGGATGTATCAATTCGAATGTAAACAGGACATCTGGGAAACCAAGCCAATACACATCACAACTTAGTTACACCTTACTTAAAACCTCGAAGAAGCCAATTCTCCAACACAGAATACCTCATACCGTAGGCGCATGTTGCTCAAAGCCTCAAGGATGTTCATAAGATGCTCACACCCTACTCTATGGTTCAAGCTCACAAGTTGTGTTTTAGTTAGACTTTGTTTTTTGCTAGAACTCTTTGAAGTTTTATATATACACTAGCAAATAACCCATACCTACGGCACTCCTCAACTAAAATAAATATGCACATATTTAAAATTGAAATATGTTAACATATTTTTTCTTTTCAAAAATCAAAAATAAATTCCTTTTCCATTGTATTATTCCTACGAAGTAAAATTTTTGTCTTTCTTATTGCAACTCTTCAAATATCATCATTAAGTTTAACTCAATGGTCTATTAGAATATGAAGTGACCCAAAGATTGGGTAAGAGTTTGACAGCAAGCTTTGGTTTATAAAAGATTTTAACCATTCGTTAAAAAATAAAACTCAATCTTAGCCTTTGGATTTTATTTTGTGAGAGAGAGATTTTTGAAATGTGTTGTGTTTTATTATATAGATATATATTATGCATATTGATGATCCGATTAATGAAATGATGTATGACTAGAGCCATAGAGATACATTGTCTAAGTTTTAAATGGAATTCACTGTTATCATTATTTTTAAGCAATTTTATTACATAAGCGTGTAAAGTGTTAAAGGTTCAAGATTTTTTTTCTTCTTTTTTTCTGAGAAATCAAAAAGTTCTTCCACTTAGTTATTATGTATCGAGGAGTCGAGCAAGGTTATTGATAGAATATGTGCAAGAAGTCGTAGAATATTTAAAGTCAATTTCTCATGACCAAATCTTTTATTGTGGTGTTTTTGGATAGTCTCTAATATCAGACCCAGATTTTATCTTACTGTTTTAGCAAAGATTTCCCTGTCAAAAATTTGGTTTCTTGTGTGATTGGTTAGTTGATTAGTTTGTTACTTGGATTTGTTATTGCTAAATTAGCAACTTGGGAACTTCAAATGCATTTTAAAGTGGTATATGTTATGGATTCCATTTGAATTCTGAGGCTAAGCGTACTTATGTAAGAGTAGCACCAAGATAAGTGACCTCGAAAAGTCCTCGCACTCTACCTAACTAATCTAAAAGAGAATAATTTTGTTGTATGTAGATGTGGGTAGTTACAGCGATCATGTGGGCTATCATCCTCAACTATCGTTCGAACAATCTTGGAACACTATCTTGACCACAGTAGCTTTGCATCTCATTTTTCCAAATCAACTCTTTATCACTTAGACCATCTTGATCCACCATTCAAATTACAATCATCCAAACCATAACTCAAGCTCCACATTCCCAGTAAAATCTATGTATCTATTATGAATAAGCACAATTATTCCAAACAAATACAACTTTCACATCATTAAGAAATAAAATCATTATGAGAAAAATAAATAAGTTTTTACTATTACTGTTTCCAATATATTGCTAGGTTACACTTGTAATTTGTAATTTGTGAACAAAACAATAAGTTCAAACTTTTATTCTAAAAAAATTTGCTAGGGTATCCTAGCATCGAGGTTTGAAAGGAATTCAATGCAACATATATCCAGAGTGAACAAAGCATCAGATTGAAGCATTAGCAGGTTGAAACTTGCTGAAACTAGCAAACAGTAGTGCTCGTTGGCAAATCACCTTCGTAACTAAGTTACAATGACGAGGTGAGAAAATTTTTCATCTTTTTAAATTTAGATCTCAAGCAGTTTTGACATATTGTGTATTTTATACTTTGTTGGGACTTGGAGATTCAATATTATCCTACTGCAAAAAATAAATTCAAGTCTAGGGAATTCTAGAACTCAAAAGTTTGGTTGTTGGGGAGTTTGTCCCATTAAGTGTCAAGAATTTCATGATTGTTAAGGCAATCCCAAATCCTATTCAAAACTAGAAACTGTAAATTTTTCAAAGACAAGAGAATTTCACTCCTTTTTTATATTCTAATAATTGTTGTCCTTTAATACAAAGTAGATTTACTTATATATAGTGCCACAATTATGTAAGGTGAAAACATAATTAGAAAACCAATAACGTCTAGTAAATCCTAGAATAAATCAATCGTTGACTAACCCTTATAAATTAAAGATTTATTGGCTCCTCTATGATTTCGATCAATCCCCATAAATTAGGGATTTATTGGCTCATCTAAAATTTCAACACTCCCCTTCAAGCCAAGTATGGATGTTAATCAAACCAAGCTTGGAACTCAAATCTTTAAAGGTTCTCCTTGGAAGAGCTTTGGTAAGGATGTCTGAGATTTGCTGGCCTGTAATAATATGGAGAAGCTACATAGTGTTGTTGTCAATTTTCTCCTTGATCAAGTAATGATCAATTTCTACATATTTGGTCCTATCATAGTGCACTGGATTTTTAGAAATACAAATAGTTGACTGATTATCGCAGTGTACTTTCATCGTTTTTGTAGAAGTACTTATCTTAATCTCCATCAAGAGTCTCTCCATTCACATTCTTTCATATATAACCAGAGTTATAGCTCTATATTATGCCTCTGCACTATGTTTAGACACCACAAGTTGCTTTTTGCTATGCCATGTCACAAGGTTACCCCATACATAGGTATAATATCCTGAAGTGAATTTCTTATCAGTGAGAGAACCAGCCCAATCTGCAACTACAAACACTTCAGGATTACGCATAGAGCCTTTCTTGAAGTACAAACCTTTTCCAACTGTCATTTTTAGGTACCTTAAAAATTCTAAGCATTGCTTTTAGGTGTTCATCTATTGGATCATGTATAAACTGGCTAACCACACTTACGGCAAATCTGATGTTTGGTTTGGTGTGTGATAGGTAAATCAGTTTTCCTACAAGCCTTTGACATCTCCCCTTGCCTATTAGACTACAGTCTATCTTTACCCCAAGCTTAGTACTAGAATCGATAGATGTATTAGCGGGTTTACACCTTTGTATGCTTGTCTCCTTATGTAAGTTAAAGACATACTTGTGTTGTGCCATAGAAATTCCCTATCTTGATCGAGCTATCTCCATCCCCAGAAAATATTTTAGTTAACCCATGTCCTTAGTCTCAAATTCCTTTGTTAAGGCCTTCTTGAGATAATTTAGTACTTCCATATAGTCCCCCTGTCAAGATAATATCACTGACATAAACAATAAGAATTGCAATTTGACCATTGAGAGACCATCTAATAAACAAAATATGATCAGATTGACACTCTGTATAATCCATTTGTCTCACAGTCCTATTGAACTTGTCAAAACACACTCATGGAGACTATTTTAGACCATACAAAAATCTTTTTAGCTTATACATTTTTTCTTTGTTATCTAAAGATTCAAATCCTAAAAGAATGTCCATGTACACTTCTTCAATAAGATCTCCATTTAGAAAAGAATTATTCACATCTAGTTCAAACAGAGGCTAATTAAGGTTAGCTACCAAACTTAAGAGCACCCGTATAGTATTTAATTTACGACTGGTGCAAAAAATTTCTAATAATTAATGCCATATGACCAAGTAAAGTCTTTTGCTACCAATCGAACTTTAAACCTATCGATGCTCCCATCAACCTGGTATTTAACTATAAAGATTCACTTACAGCCTACAGTATGTTTCCCATCTGGTAACTCTGATAGAACCCATATGCCATTCTTCTAAAGAGCTTGCATCTTATCCTACACTATTTTTTTTCCATTCTGAATTAGTCTGAGCTTCCTAAATGGATGATGAAACTTGTATAGTAGTTGTATTTGCCACAAATGACTAATATTAAGATGACAAATTCCCGTAAGATATATAATTCCCAATCGAGTGATTAGCACAAGATCATACTCCTTTTCTCAAGGCAATATGGCAATTTAGATCATTAGTAACTGAGACAATAGGTAGGGATTCAAAGGAAGTGTTACCTATGCTAGGTTTTGAATGACCTTCACCTAAATCAGATGGCTAGCCTTACATAGGAGTGTCTGTGTGCTCTATGTCTTCAATGGTTTTGGGCCATCCACATTAAATTTGGAGAGGGAAAGTCTTTTCTATAGCTAGCCCCGTAAGGGCGACAGACGGTGATGTCATAAGTTCAAGTGACATAGTATCAAGTATAGTTAAGGGTTCAAGTACAAGATCACCTCAACTTGAATATTCTTAAGAAAGCTCCCCTGAATATGAGAAATGGTGCAGCAGGATTGGTGTTCAAAGAAAGTGACATTCGTAGAGACATAAAACTTTCTAGTAGAAGGTGAGTAGCACTTATAGCTGCGCTATGTGGGGCAATATCCTAAGAACTTGCATTTGAAGGTTCTAGGAGTTAATTTTCCAAGATTAGGTTGGTGATTATAAACAAAAGCAGAACATCCAAATACTTTGAGAGGAATGTCAGACACAAGGCGTGTGGTCGGATAAGACTGAAGGATGATTTGACTTGGAGTTTGAAATTTGACGTATAAAAGGGCATGCAGTTAATAAGGAAGGTAGCAGTCAAAAGGGCTTCCCCTCTCTTCCCCCCAAAATGAGAGAGGACATGGGATTAGAACATGATTGAACAAGCAACTTCAAGGAGATACTGATTCTTTCATTTGGTGACCTCATTTTGTTATGATGTTTCAACACATGAGCTTTGGTGGAGAATGCCGTGTGAACTCAAGTACATCTCAAGGATTGATTAAAGTAATTCCTAGCATTATCTGTTTGAAATATCTAGATTTGGGTTTGAAACCGAGTTTTGACCATAAAATGGAACTTTTAGACAATCCATTGTGCCAAAGCATAATAGCAACATCTTTATTGGAAGGAGAACTGGCAACTTGAGTGGAGAGATCAGATATGGAAGCATATTGGGCTTGTTGGGAAGTGCCTGAAAAAAAAAAAAAAAAAAAAAAAAAAAAAAAAAAAAAACAGATAAGGCCAAAACACTTTCTAGCATTGCCAATCGTTTTCTCCAAATGTAGATCCTGAAAGGTGCATAGATGAGAAGAAACGTTAAAACATAATTTAGTCATGAGTGAGCTCGCTAATGGACAAAAGGTTACAATTAAGTGTGGGAACATAATGAATAGTATGCAAAGTTAGGTTAGGAGAGAGCACTATAGAACCTATACTAGACACCTTAGAAAAGGAACTGTCTACAATTCTTGTAGAAAAATTGCCATCACAAACAATAAATGTGTTAAATAGACTAGTATTCCTTGTCATGTGATCTAAAGTCCCTGAGTCTACTATCCATGTGTTACAATTATCACTATGTGCATCAAAGGCAAAAGAATGATTACCTTTCTGTGTTATACTACTAGAACTAACGACCGAGAAAATGGTGGCTTGTTACTACATGATAAATTTTTGGAGGATCTTAATCTTTTCTTTGCTAAAAGGACTAGACACTGGTTGATTGAGAACTTGAGGAGAAATGGCAGTGGTGGCAACATTACCACTGCTGTCACGAGGACTAAGGCAAGAAGGTTTCCAATTTGCCTAGCTTCCTATGAATTTTTCAACAAGCGTCTAAAGTATGACCAGTCTTCATACAATGCTCACACTAAGGTCTCCAGTTCCTAGATTTATTATCAGAAAAAGAATTATTGGGTCCCTGTGAGCTAAGGTTGACCCTTCAAGTAGAGTAAAAGCTAAAGTGGAACCAAGCATCTTTGTCAACTTTCCGCTATGCAATCTCAGAAAAGGCTTCTCTCAAGTTAGAAAGAGGTTTTGACCCTAGGATACGGCCTCGAACTTCATCCAATCCCTTATTCAAACCAAGAAAGAATTTATACAGCCTTTTCTTTTCAACAATTTTCTTAAATATAATATTATCTGCAGTGCAAGTCCATACATACTTCTCATCCATATCCAATTGTTGCCAATTTATCGTGAGAGTGTTAAAATATTATGTTACAGAAAGATCACAATGACAGAAATCATAAAATACACTCTCTATAGTAAATCGTTCTGAAACATTGTCAAAACTGGAGAAGGTCTCTTTCGCTACATTTGAGATATCTTTGTTGTTGTCATAGAGGAGGAGGTTTTCACCTATCTTATTTGTTACAAAGTTGATCAACTATGACACGACTAGGTTGTTTTCAAATATCTAGATCTAATACTTTGGATCATCCTATGAAGAAGCAATGGCTTCCCTAGTAACATATTCATTCTTTCCTCGACCCTGAATAAACATACATACAGATTGGGACCGTAAAGATAGTCAGCACCATTGAGTTTATGATTGGTGATGGAGGTAGGCCCTGTATTGGTACTACCATAGCTAGCAACAATACCAAATATGCTAGAAGAAGGCTTGTTGATGTCTCCATCGTGTGAACCCAAGGAGCCACTACCTCCTATAAAGGAGGAAGATTTATCACTACTGGTAAGGTGTGCTACCAATTTGTGCTTCGTTATTGGAGATGTTGAAAAACACAGAATCATAGGGAGAAGGGGCGAAGAAGTGTGTTGAGAAAAAACTGGAGAAGGAGCCAACAAAGGGCTGCAAAGCTAATGACATCAGTAGTGCCAGAGGTGAGACACCGGAGGAGATGCAATGCTAGAGTAGCAATGCTAAAGGAGATGGGATGCCGAATGAGTGACACTGAAAGAGATGCGATGCCGAATGAGTGACACTGAAGGAGATGTGATGCTAAAAGTGATGTAGGCTGGAATAGAAACCCTAGCCATACAGAAAAGTGGCCACCAGAGAATATTATCACGACTCTGATACCATCTAAATTTTTTAGAGATGAGAGAATTTCACTCTTTTTTTTTATTCTAATAATTGTTGTGCACTTGAATATGAAGTAGATTTACCTATATATAGTGCCCCAACTACATAAGTTAGACACAAAATTAGGAAACTAATTATGTCTAGTAAATCTTAGAATAGAAAATAAGATCAATCATTGACTAATCCGTAATTTTAATCCCTATAGATTAGGGATTTATTGGCTCCTTGGGGATTTTAATAGAAACTTCCAAGGTACTGCCCAAAGTTGGAAACTTGCTAAAATAATAAGAATGTGGATTCTTGCTTCATGGAGTATGGAAATTAAAAAATCAAAAATCTATAATGAATAAATATAATCAAACACAAAAAAGCAAGGACACAAGATCCTAATAAGGTAAATCCTAGAACCACTTTTAGGTAAAATCTCGAGTCTACAAAATGACTAACCTAAAAATTAATCCACTATAAATGAATAGGTTACAAGAGATTCGCTGAATACAGATAGAACTTGATCCCATCATAATTCTATTCTTCACTTGCTAGTTAAAACCTACGATGAACCAAGTCCATAGATTGACTCCATTCTTGAACCCAAATGGCACCTACTAGAATCCAAAGATGTTCTACTTCATCAAAATGAAAGGTTGAATCAATGTTCTTTTGAAAACTGCACTTGTTGATCTCTTCAATTTGAATATTAGAGTTTTAAATTTTTTAAGGTTTGCTCAATAGAATAGCAGAGATATTTGTGGCTACTAGAAAAACCTTTTTATACTTGGATCGATGAAATTAGGGTAACAAAAATTCCAATTAGGCCACTCAAACACCCTTCGAGTTCTTTTTCTGGATCTTAAGTGCTTGAACTCCCTTCAAAAACTTTACAGACTCAAATTTCGACTCGCAATTGTCATTAGTGAAATTAATTAATCAAAATAATAGACCTAACAAAAACAATAAAAATAATATTCAATCATACTCTAGATTCTATTCTTATTGTATTCTATATAAAAAAGACATTATCATGGGTTCAAGAGCAAGAATTAAGGAGAGAAGATCATATTCATCTATTTTGCTTCATAAAAATTTCTCTCATATACTTAGCTAAAGACACATTTTTCAGAGACTGGTGTTATTAGTAGTGGACTTGATTCACATGGTGATTCTCCCTTGTGGACTTGATTGTGTAACTTTTGTGAAGAAGTTTTGATAATCGAAATCACATAGTGAAAGAGTTTTGGATACCCCTCTGAGACTTGAGGTTTTTCTCCCTTTATGTTTGATAATGGTTTCTTTAATAAATTTTTATGTCTCATTTTTTTCACTTTTATAAATATGATTTCTTGTTTGATTGATTGAGATTGAACTAGCATATAAAAATTCTATTAAAAGTGATGTTATTTAACTGTTATATTGGGTGTCATTTGGTTTATTTTTTTATTTTTTGTTTTTTGTTTTTGTTTTCTATTTTCTATTTTGAATAAATTTGCCACTTTATGCTTTTGAAAATAAGGAAAATAATCCAAAACGCATTTGATCACTTGTGTTTCCAAAATTATTTTTTAAAAAATAGAAAATGAGTTTAGACATAAAATGAAAAATGGTAAAAATTCGTTTTAAGTATTTTCAAACCAAAATAAAGAAAATTTCAAAACAAGTAAAACAAAGCATTTTTTGTTTCCTTATTTTGAGATTTTTAAAACAGAAAACACATAAAATAGAAAACTAGAAAATAGAAAAGTAAATCAAGTGACATCTTAGTTTTTCCAATATTGGAAAATTCTATATATTTTATCTTATTTTTGAATTGTAAAGTTTGTGTTTCACATTTTTGTTTTTTAATGCTATAGACACTCCCACTTCACCATTAAAACATTGTTTATAACGTTAGAATAATAATTTTGGAAAAGAATAAAATGCACTTGCCTTCTCTCAATATTTAGGTAATTATATTTACATCCCTCAATAATTAAAAATTATACTTATCTTTCTTATTTTGAAATATTTTTTTTTATGATCCGCCGGCCGGTTTATTGCAGTCCTCAACGGACCGTGTAGCCGACCGGTAAACCAGGGGCAGACGAATACCTCACAAACCCACCAACCAGATAAGTCACAAGCTTGTGCTTGTGGTGGGTGGCCCTTGGAATCGAACCCAGGCAAACTATGTAGGAAATACTCCCTCAAGCCGCTGGACCAACCCCAAGGGTTTTATTTTGAAATATTGTTAACATTGACCACCTTCTATTAAATAAACCATTAAAACTTAACAGAAAATATCAAATTAATCAAAGTTTTAAGTATTTTTCTTTTTTATCCCTCATTCTCTCACATAGTTTTTAGTTTTCTCTACAAAAATTTACCAAACTATTTGTTTTACTTGTTTTGGGGGATTTTTATTAAAAAAAAAAAAACTAACGAATATATGAGAGAGGGAGGGATAAAATTAATTGACAAAACACCTAAAATTTTGGTTACTTTGACACTTTTTGCTAAATTTTAACGGTTGACTTGATAAAGGAGTCATTGTAAATAATATTTCAAAATAATATTTGTAAATATAATTTTTAAATATTAAAAGGTATAAGTATAATTATTCAAATGTTCAGAGAAATTATAATTTACTCTTTTGAAAACACTCGAAAGATGAAATGTAATTTTGATTGCAACATATTTGGTCAGGGTCGTCATACTTATTAAGCAATTGTTTAAGGCTGTCAAAATAAGACGTACCAAATTAGTTTTCTAAGAATTTGGAATATATATTTCATATTAATTTATAAAATTGACTTAAAATTCAAAATCCTTTTAAAGTTATTATCTCCCGTAATAATTTATAATTTTTGTAACAAAAATCTTTCTGTCAAAGAACACTTAATAAAAATAATAATAATAATAATCCCCAAGATATAACAATGGCTAATACTCTCTTATAATAATTTTGTAATTTTTGCAACAAAAATCTCTCTCTTCTATCAATAAAAGAGTTGGCGCACTTAATAAGAAAGCGAAATAAATCCCATCGTTTCAAGAGTTTACTCAACTGCATGCTTTTTTTAGAATTTTTTTTATTTTACTACGTACTCCATAATAATTTTAGAAATGTTCAAATCTTATTATAATTCAATTGTTTTGATCTTATTATTATTCAATAAGTCCACATGTTATTTTCAATTCTTAAAAAAACTAAATTTAAAATTATTTCTAAAAATTATTTAATTCCAATAGATATTAAAAAAATATAAAACCTCTTATAATGTCTATCGAATTCAAGAGTTCGAAAATAAAAAAAAAAATCAATAAGTAAAAAGACAACAAAATTTTATGATTGAGAAGTCTCAATTTTAGTAGTAGAGAATCTCTTATAATGCTGCGAAAACAAATTCAACTGTTATATTCTTACTGAAAAAAGAAAAAAGTTTATAATATCAAATTGCATTTAGTTTTTTAAAAAATAAAAAGCTGCCTATATTTACACTTTTCATTCAGTTTACACTAGATTTTTTCACGGCGATAATTGCATTAATTTTTTGTTCAATATTATTCTAATTTAAATTATCTAATAAAAAGTATCAAAATCACAATATAAAAATATGTAAAAAAAAAAAAGCTCATTCAATTTAAAAAAAAAAAAAAAAAACTCTTAATAAATTTGTTGTTACTAATAAACAAATACCATGTGATGTGCAAAATAAGAGGATGATTTCCTTTTTTAATGGATCTTAAATGTAAAAAACTTGATAAGTAATTTTATGTCTAAAATGAGAAAAGAATTTTCTACACATGAAATATTTTTTTATTTATTATAATTTGTATGTTATTTTAACGAAATGAATCATGCTTATTTAAGAGTAAAATGGGTTGGCAAGGAGTTGTCAGAAAATTCACAAAGAAGATAGAAGGGTTAATAATTAATGAAGAGTGTTTTGAGTGAAAAAAATTATCATAAATCAGTAGAAGTTACAATTCATAGGAGGCATTGGGTTAGTCAAAATTAACCAAAGCTTACAAATTTTTACCAATTATTACACTTTCTTCCATTCAAATTTTGTCACATCAATTTTTAATTAAATTTTTGTATTTTTATTATATTTTTTGTCAAATTTTTTCTAACCAAACACTCATAATTTCACCATGAGTAAAAAAAATTAAATTTCATTCTAATTTACAGAGATTTATTTTTATTTTTAAAGTTACAAATAACTCCTAATAATAAACAAGAGTTTGTTTTTTAAATCATTTAGGTGATATTTGGTTTTTAAACCAGTCTTCACTTGTGAGAAGATCCTCCGACGAGGTTTCTGTCACCGCATTGATTTCCAGTGGATATTTGTGACCCCAAAATATACGGGCCTACTTTTCTTTTCTTTTTTTTTTTTTTTTTCTGGTACTGTTTCGACTTGTACCTTGGGCGGATGGACATTGCATTGAAACGGAGGGCAAATTATAACAACTCGCCCAACATAGGGGAATTTGGGTAAAAAAAAATTATGAAAATAATTATTATTTTAATAACAATTAATAATTTACCTTTGAAATGAAAAAATAAATATTATTTGATAATAATTATATTATACTTAAAATATTAAAATTTTAAAAATAAAAATTAATTGTATTAATTATATTTAAAATGAAAATAAATTGACAGGTAAAAGTTAATTCTTAATAGTAATAAAATATTATAATAAAATAAATCATCATAATTATTATTATTTTAACAATAATTAATTTTAATAAAATATATAATTTAAATAAAAATATCAATTATAAAAAATAATTTTATCATAGATTTTCAATAGTAATTTATTTTAATAATAAACTTTTATTTGTTAAAATTGTTTTTATTTTGATAAAATAATTTAATAAAACAATTTAGATTAATTAAATAAATTATTAATTTAATAAATTATATTAATACAATACATAATCTAGTGTATTTTTATTTATGAGAAACAATTTTCATTTAATAAAACATTTTAACAAAATAAATTATTTTAATAAGTAATTATTATTTATTAAAAATATTTTTAATTTGAGAAAATAAATAATTTTAATCAATAAATTAATATTTCAATAGTATTAATTTAATAAAATAAAATAAATTAATTTAATAATAAATTATTATTTATTAAATATTATTTTGATAAATTAGTGTAATGAATTATTAATTTTAGTTTGGTTAAATAAATTATTATTTTATAAATATTTATTATGATAAATGGGAAAATCGAGAGAGAAGTTTTGTGTTAGAAGGAAAAAGATAAGCTTTTGAAAGAGTGGAGGAGCCAAGTCTCCCTTGTAGTCTTTCGCTGACCCACTGTTCCAACAAACAAACGGAACCACTTAAAAGATCTTGTGCGGCATTGCTTTCGGTTGTCTGAAGTCTTCATCTGCTATGTTTTCCAAGTCAGTTGCCGTGTTGAGAGGGTTAAAATCATCTGAATATTGGTTTCAGCAGAATTAAATAGCAGTTCCAAAGGAAGAGCATTTCGTTCCTCTCATTGCTTTTAGTGACGGGGTGAGGTGTCGTTTAATTTGAAAATTTTGATTTTGAGATGGCAATTGCTCCTTTCTTTCTTGCTTGCTTTGTTCTCTCTCATCTGCAACTCCATTTTGTCTGTGCTGAAAATCCTAACGAAGCCCAAATGAGTTGTCCCGAGTTCTTCGATTGTGGAAAATTCGGACCGATTTCCTTTCCTTTCTCCAATTCCACGTATCCTCAGTGTGGGTTGTGGACCATCAATTGTGATTGTCATCCATTCCCACAGATCAGACTCGGAAATGAAGGACCATCGTTTGATATAAAAAGCATTAATAGCAATGCTTTTCAAAGCAATGACAACAAATCGGTACAAATTGAAGTCGAAATCCATGACCAAATGCTCCAAAGTCATTTAGACAACAGAAGTTGCCTTGCCTTCAGTAATTTGACTTTTCCCAACTCTCCTTCCATTTCTTTTACAATCCCTAACATTCTCACCTTGTTCAAATGCAACAAAGGTTATGAACTCAATTCTAATCGCACACATGAACTTTTCAAGCATTTTCCCACTGAAACATGTGAAGGCTTCGACTTGTTCTACAAACATCAACCCAACCAACAATTCCTTCCTTCTGATTTTCAACAGTGTTGCTCAGTAGTTCAGCTGCCCATGAGTCAGTCAAAACACCCAAATTTTAATACGGATAACCCATTTGAACTATTAACTGCTACCTTCCTTCTTCAACTTCAACTTCATATGTCCAAGGATTGTGTCGAACGTCGACACAGAGGAGGCCAGTGCCAAAATCACAACCAAACATATCAATCCCCGCCAATGCATAAGGTATTGAAACCTCCATAAATGAGCTATAGTGTTAGGGCCTGGTTTTTAGAATAAACCAAATTACATTCGTTCAACCATTTGATTTCTCTGAACTAATTTCGTCCTCGCTGAAATTTGCTGCAGGAAGAAAGAACTCACAATTCCCATACCAACAGTAAAACTAAATTCAAATTGATTCTTGCCGCAGGTAAATAAAATAAAATTTATTCAAATATCTCCATTAGAATTTCATGCTATGACTCTTTTTAGTTGCCATTTTACAGTTTTCATCCACAGCATTCTGTTTCTTCCATTTTTGCGATTCTTTTTTGTTGTTTCAATATATTTTTAAGTAAATCTAACTTCACAATATTCAAACTGTGTCTTCTTCAGTTGTAATTGGAGGCTTTATCCTCATGATTTGCCTGCTATAAGCACTCCCACTTCACCATTAAAACATTGTTTTTAACGTTAGAATAATAATTTTGAAAAGAATAAAATCACTTACATTCTCTCAATATTTAGGTAATTATATTTACATCCCTCAACATTTAAAAATTATACTTCTCTTCCTTATTTTAAAATATTATTAACAGTGACCACCTTCTATTAAATAAACCATTAAAACTTAATAGAAAATATCAAATTAATCAAAATTTTAAATATTTTTCTTATTTTATCTCTCATTCTCTCACATATTTCTTAGTTTTCTCTACAAAAATTTATCAAACTATTTGTTTTTATTTGTTTTTGGGGATTTTTATTAAAAAAAACACTAACTAATATATGAGAGTAGAGGATAAAAATGAAAAAATGCCTAAAATTTTGTTTATTTTGACACTTTCTGCTAAATTTTAACGGTTGCCTTAATAAAAGGAATCAATGTTAATAACATTTCGAAATAATATATGTAAATATAATTTTCAAATATTGAAAGACGTAAGTATAATTATTCAAATGTTCAGAGAAATTATAATATACTATTTTAAAACACTGAAAAGATGAAATGTAATTTTGACTGTACATATTTGATCAGAGTCGTCACAGTTATTAAGTAGTTGTCTAATACTGTCAAAATAAGACGTACCGAATTAGTTTTCTAAGAATGTGTAATATATATTTCTTTTTAATTTATAAAATTGACTTAAAATTTAAAATCCTTTTAAAATTTTAATCTCCTCTCATAACTTTATAATTTTTGTAACAAAAATCTTTCTCTCAAAGCACACTTGGTAATCATCATCATCATCATACAATGGCTAATACTCTCCCATAATAATTTTGTAACTTTGTAACAAAAATCTCCCTCTTCTATGAAAGAGTTGCGCACTTAATAAGAAAGCGAAATAAATCCTATTGTTTCAAGAGTCTACTCAAGTACATGCTTTTTTTAGAATTTTCTTTTATTTTACTATATATTTCATAATAATTTTGAAAATGTTCAAATCTTATTGTAATTCAGTTGTTTTAATCTATAGTTATTCAATAAGTCCACGTACATGTTATTTTCAATACTTAAAAAACTAAATTTTAAATTATTTCTAAAATTTATTTAATCCCAATAGATATTAAAAAAATATATAAAATCTCTTATAATGTCCTATCGAATTCAAGAGTTTGAAAAAAAAAATCAATAAGTAACAAGACAACAAAATTTTATAATTAGAAAATCTTAATTTTAGTAATAGAAAATCTCTTATAATGTTACAATAACAAATTCAACTGTTACGTTCTTACGAAAAAAGAAAAAAATTTCTAGTACCTAATTGCATTTAGTTTTTTGAAAAATAAGAAGTGGTCTATATTTATACTTTTATTCATATCACACTAAATTTTTTCACGGCGATAATTGCATTAATTTTCTGTTCAATATTATTCTAATTTAAATTATCTAATAAAAAGTATCAAAATCACAATATAAAAATATGAGAAAGAAAGCTCATTCAATTTAAAAAAAAAAAAAAAAAAAACTTTTAATAAGTTTGTCGTTACTAATAAACAAATACCATGTAATGTGCAAAGCAATACAATAATTTTCTTTCTTAATGGATCTTAAACGCAAAAACACTTGATAAGTAATTTTATGTCTAAAATGATAAAAGAACTATCTTTACATGAAATATTTTTTATTTATTATAATTTTTATGTTATTTTAACAAAATGAATCATCCTTATTTAAGAGTAAAATGGCTTGACAAGGAGTCCTCAGAAAAATCACAGAGAAGATAGAAGGGTTAATAATCATAGAGGGTGTTTAGAGCGAAAAAATTATCATAAATCAGCAGCAGTTACAATTCATAGGGGATGTTGGGTTAGTCAAAATCAACCAAAGTCTATTAATTTTTATTAATTTTTATATTTTATTTCAATTAAATTTACTACATATCAATTTTATATTAAATTTTTATATTTTTACTATACTTTTTGGCCAAATTTTTACTAACCCTACATCCTCATAATTTCACCGTAAATAAGAAATTTAAATTTCATTAAAATTTATAGAGATTTATTTTATCTTTAAAGTTTCAAATAACTCCTAATAATAAACAAGAGGTTTTTTTTTTTTTTAAGTCATTTAAGGGTTTGATAAAAACCAGTCTTGACTTGTGAGAAAATCCTCCGACAAGGCTTCTGTCACCGCATTGATTTCCAGTGGAAATTTGTGAGGCCCAAAATATACGGGTCTACTTTGCCCTTTTTTTTTTTTTTTTGGGTACTGTTTCGACTTGTCCATCAAGCGGATGGACATTGCATTGAAATAAAGGGCAAATTATAACCAAGTCGCCAACTTGGAGGTAAAAATTTGGGTAAAAAATTACGAAATATTTATTATTTAATAACAGTTAATAAAATAATAAATTTACAATATTTATCTTTAAAATGAGAGAATAAATATTACCTTGATAATAATTATGATGTATTTAAAAATGTTAAAAATTAAAAGAATAAAAATTAGTTGTGTTTAGAATAGAAATAAATTGACAGGTAAAAGTTAATATTTAATCTTACTAAAATATTAGAATAAAATAATTATCATAATTATTGTTATTTTAATAATAATTAATTTTATAAAGTATATAATTTAAATAAAAATATCAATTATAAAACAATAATTCTACCATAGATTTAATAGTAATTAATTTTAATAATAAATTTTTAGTTGTTAAAAATTATTTTATTTTGATAAACTAATTTAACAAAACAACTAATTTTAGTTTAATTAATAAATTATATTAATAAAATACAAAATCTAGTGTATTTTATTTATGAAAAACAATTTTTATTTAATAAAAATTTTAATAAAATAAATTATTTTAAAGTAATTATTATTTATTAAATTAATTTTAATTTGAGAAAATAAATAATTTCAATAAATTAATATTTCATTGTATTAATTGATAAAATAAAATAAATAAATTTAATAATAAATTATTATTATTAAATCTTATTTTGATAAAATAGTTTAATGAATAATTAATTTTAGTCTGGTTAAATAAATTATTATTTTATAAGTATTTATTATAATAAATGGGAAAATCGAGAGAGAAGTTTTGTGTTAGAAGGAAAAAGATAAGCTTTGAAAGAGTCGACGAGCCGAGTCTCCTTGGAGTCTTTGGCTGACCCACTGTTCCAACAAACAAATGGAACCACTTAATTTTTGAAAATTCGGACCGATTTCCTTTCCTTTCTCCAATTCCACATATCCTCAATGTGGGTTGTGCCCATCAATTGTGATCATCATCCATTCCCACGGATCCGACTAGGAAATGAAGGACCATGGTTTGATATAAAAAGCATTAATAGCAATGTTATTCAAAGTAATGACAACAAATCGGTACAGATCGATTGAAGTCGAAATCCATGACCAAATGCTCCAAAGTCATTTAGACAACAAGAATTGCCATGCCTTCAGTAATTTGACTTTTCCCAACTCTCCTTCCCTTTCGTTTACAAATCCTAATTCCAGTAAGCCATTTGAACTATTAACTTCATATGTCCAACTTCAACTTCATATGTCCAAGGATTGCGTCGAGTGTCGACACAGAGGAGGCCAGTGCCAAAATCACAACCAAACATTTCAATGCCCGCCAATGCATAAGGTATTGAAACCTCCATAAATGACCTATAATGTTGGGGAATGATTTTTAGAATAAACCAAATTACATTCATTTAACCATTTGTTGTATATGTGAACTAATTTCATCCTGGTTGAATTTTGTTGCAAGACGAAAGAACTCCCAATAAGATAAAATACAGACTGATTCTTGCAACAGACATAAATCTTATTGATATTATCTTGTCTTTCGATCACGGGAAATTCATGATAGATATGTTTTTACTAACAATGCTGAGCCATGTATTTTGTCATTTATGCTAGCTCGTTTGGCAAATAGATTTATGGGAGAAAGAAAAATTGAAGGAAAATATTAGGAAAGTAGAATGAATTGAAAAAATTAGATTTTTTCAAATTTTATTTATTTATTTTTTGGGTAGAGTTAGAAAAAAATAATAAGAAAATGAATAAATATTTGTGAAAAAGTCCTAATTTTTACTTTGGATAAATAAAAATTAACACAAACTAGTAACTTTTTTGCTTCATTTTATTCTTCCTCCACAAATTCATGTACCGAACAAGCTTTTCGTATTCATTTTCTAAAAATAGTACTACAACATTGATGATTTGTACGTATTTCTATTGATTTGCCCTTTTAATTCATCACCCAAAAGAAAAAATAAAGTGGAAAAAGAACATGTAATATTGATGAATTTTCTATTACTGAGTTTAGGAGAACGTACAGCCTTGAAAATTATCAACACTTTATGACTTTGTTCAACTCAATAACCATGTGTATGACTATCATGTATCCATTCTAATTAAATTAAAAAGCATATTTAGCATTACCGTGCACCATTTGACTTCGGCATCTTATTCACTGTCTCACAGGAGTTGCTTCTATTGTAATGGTGATCACAATAATCTTGTTATGCTTCTTCAGTAAGAAAGTCCAAACCTTTGGGAAGTTGAGACAAAAGATGATCAAAATATTGAGACTTTTATGAAGAACTTTAAGTCTCTTTTTCCGCTAAGGTATGGCTATTCAGAGGTTAAGAAAATTGCCAACTCTTTCAAAGACAAACTCGGTGAAGGAGGCTATGGTAGCGTGTTCAAAGGAAAGTTAAAAAATGGCCAGTTTGTGGCAGTGAAGCTTTTGAAGGATTCGAAAGGTAATGGGGAAGAATTTCTTAATGAAGTTGCGAGTATTAGTCGGACATCCCATGTTAACATTGTCAGTCTCATTGGCTTTTGCTATGAGGGTCATAAAAGAGCTCTAATTTATGAGTTCATGCCAAATGGATCTTTGGAGAAATTCATATACAAGAGAAGTTCATTGATGATAGAACCTCTATTAGGATGGGAGACATTGTACAAAATTGCAATTGGCATTGCTAGAGGGTTAGAGTACCTACATCTCGGTTGTAACACACAAATTCTGCACTTTGATATAAAGCCTCATAACATTCTTCTAGATCAAGACTTCTGTCCAAAAATATCTGATTTTGGCCTTTCTAAACTCTGCCTTAATAAAGAGAGTACTATATCACGGTTGAGCACTAGAGGCACAGTTGGATATATTGCTCCTGAAGTAATTTGTAGGAACTTTGGAGTGGTTTCTTCCAAGTCAGATGTTTATAGTTATGGAATGATGATTTTGGAATTGGTTGGGGAGAGAGAGGGTATTGATGTAGGAGTTGATCATACTAGTGAAATATATTTTCCAGAATGGATATACAAGCATCTTGAACTTGATAAGGAAATTGGATTGCATGGAATTACAAACGAATTGAGAAATGAGAAAAGAAAGAAAATGATAATAGTTGGGCTGTGGTGCATACAATCTAATCCCTCTAATAGACCATCCATGAACAGGGTGGTGGAAATGTTAGAAGGAAGTGTAGAGTCCTTGCAAATCCCACCAAAGCCTTTCTTATTTTCTCCTCCGAGAGCACCAAAAGACTCTTCATCCATAGATAATGTTGCATTAGGTTCGACTTATTCTATCCCTTCCTTGAAGTGAGAGCTATCTAGCTATATGTATACAATGTGATATTATTCATTTTATTGTGTCCTATCATTTTTGCTGTGAATTTCTATAACTTGTGTAGTTTCATACGTTGTCGTTAATTATGAATCTGCAACTATTCATATTTTGTGAGCAAAGGTATGAAAACATATAAAGCTTGAAATATCTCTGATCAACTTTCCCACAACATATTCAAACTAGCATAGAAAAACTAAAAAAATTATTAAACTATGAAACTAAGTTACATAGATGGTTGGTGCATTACGACAAGTAGTCAAGTTTCAATATTTCTCAACTTGCAATGAAAAATGTCTCATATTAAAAACCTCTTGTTATAATGCTTTATTTTAATATAATATTTGGTAGTGAGTGAAGTATTTCAAAATCTAAATGTGGCTCAAATTAAATAAACAAAGTTTGAAACATCTATGATCAACTTTCCCAACACATATTTAAACTAGCTTCCAAAAAAAAATAATAAATTACAAACTATATTGAACTATTTTACATAGATACTCGGTGCATTAAGAAGTCTACCTCCAAAATATCTCAGTTTATAAGAAAAATATCTCATATCAAAATACTAGTTATTATAATGTTTATCTTATACAATAACTTTTTGCCAAAATGACATCGTTTCGGTTTAGTAAAAGGGTGTCGTTTTGGTTTATTCAAGTTATTTATTTTTATTTATTATATTCTATACCAAGATGACATCGTTTTGATTACTTGAGCTATTTGTGAGCCAAGCTAGAGCCTAGTATTAATAGTTTGAGATGAGCTTAAGTAACCTAAAGCTCTATTCGAATTAGCTCGATTTCTATAGGGGTGTGACTTGGTAATCAAGGACAACTGGCAAATATTTAAATTGAAGGCTATATGAGGGTAACAACCTAAATAGATTCAAACTGTTATTGTTTTAAGAGGAAATGTCACAACAATGCTATTCTCACCACATTAATTCTTGTTGGAAAAATTGAGAACCTAATACATCACCATGTTGTGTACTATTTGTTTGACATTTATGCCAATCCCTAAGTTGGTCTTGGAACCTTGAGAGAGATGTGTATGAAAGTGAGTAGCACTTTCTAGTAGAAGGTAAGTAGCACTTATAACTGTACTGTGTGGGGGAATATCCCAAGAATATGCATTTGAAGGTTCTAAGACTTCATTTTCCAAGATTGGGTTGGTGGTTATGAATAAAAGTAGAACATCCAAATATTTTGAGAGGAATGTCAGACATAAGGCGTTGGTCAGATAAGACTAAAGGATGATTTGACTTGGAGTTTAAACTTTGAGAGTATGAAAGAGCGTGCAGTTAATAAGGATGGTAGTAGTCAGAAGGGCTTCCCTTTCCCAAGAAATAAGAGAGGATATGGGATTGGAATATGATTGAACAAGCAACTTCAAGGAGGTGCCGATTCTTTCATTTGATGACCTCATTGTGTTATCGTGTTTCAACACATAGCTTTGGTGGAGAATTCCATGTGAACTCAAGTACTCCCCAGGGATTTGATTAAAGTAATCCCTAGCATTATCTGTTCGAAATATCTGGATTTGGGTTTGAAATTGAGTTTTGACCATAGAATGGAATTTTTGGACAATTTGGGAAGTCCTAATCCGTTGTGCCAAAGCATAATAGCACCATCTTTATTGGAAGGAGAATTGGCAACTTGACTGGAGAGATCGGACATGGGAGCATGGTAGGCTTGTTAAGAAGTGCCTGAAAGCAGATAAGACCAAAGCAGTTCCCATCATTGCCAATTGTTTTCCCTTAATGTAGGTCCTAAAAGGTGCATAGATGAGAAGAAAATTTACAACACAATTTAGGTCACAAGTGAGCTGGCTAATGGATAAGAGGTTACAGTTAACTGTGGGAACATAAAAAACAGTGTGTAAAGTTAAGTTGGGAGAGAGCACTACAGAACCTGTACCAGACACCTTAGAAAGGGAACCGTCTAGAATTCTTATAGAAAAGTTGCCATCATAGACAGTAAATGTGTTAAACAGACTAGTATTCCCTGTCATGTGATCTAAAGGCCCCGAGTCTATTATCCATGTGTTACCATTATCATTATGTGCATTAAAGGCAAAAGAATGATTAACTTTCTGTGCTATACTACTAGAACCAACAATTGAGGAAGTGGTGGCTTGTTGCTGCATGATAAATTTCTGGAGGCTCTCAATCTCTTCTTTGCTAAAGGGACTAGGCACTGGTGATTGAGAACTTAAGGAGCAATGGCAGTGGTAGCAACGTTACCACGGCCGCCATGAGGACCCAGGCAAGAAGGCTTCCAATCTACTGGCTTCCCATAAATTTTCCAACAAGTGTCTAGAGTTTGACCAATCTTCTTACAATGCTAACACTAGGGTCTCCCTTTCCTAGATTTATTGTCAGAAAAGGAATTATTAGGTCTCTATGCAGCTAAGGTTGACCCTTCAAGTAGAGTAAAAGCTAAAGTGGACTCAAGCATCATTTTTTGTCGACTTTTACCCGTGTGAACCTTAGGAAAGGCTTCTCTCAAGCGAGGAAGAGGTTTTGCCCAGGACCCTAACTTCATCCAATCTCTTATTCAGACTAAGAAGGAATTTATATAGCCTTTTCTCTTTAACAATTTTCCTAAACATAATATTGTCTGCAGTACAAGTCCATGCATATTTCTCACACATGTCCAACTGCTGCCAATTTCTCATGAGAGTGTTAAAATATTATGTTACAGAAGAATCACATTGACAAAAATCATAAAGTACACTCTCTATAGTAAATCATTCTGAAGCATTGTCAAAACTGGAGAAGGTCTCTTTCACTGTATTCTAGATATCTTTGGCATTGTTATAGAGGAGGAAGTTTTCACCTATCTTATTTTTATAAAGTTGATCAACCATGACATGACTAGGTTGTTTTAGATATCTAGATCTGATACTTTGCATCATCCTGTGAAGGAGCAATGGCTTCCCCTATAATGTATGCATCTTTTCCTCGACCCCGAATGAACATATAATAGATTGGGATCATTGGAGATAGTTAGCACCATTGAGTTTATGATTGGTGATGGAGGTAGGCTCGATATTGGTACTACCATAGCTAGCGGCAATACTAAATATGTTAGAAGAAAGGCTGTTGATGTCTCTACCGTGTGAACCTAAGGACCCACTACCACCTATAGAGGCAAAAGATTTATCATCATTGGTAGGGTGTGCTGCCAATATGTGCTTCGTTATGGGAGATGTTAAAAAACACAGAATCATAGGGAAAATGGCAGAGAGGTGCGTTGAGAAGAAACCAGATGAGGCACCAACAGAGGGCTACAAAGCTAGCGACATCAGCAATGCCAGAGATGAGTCAACAAAGGAGATACAATGCTAGAGTAGCAATGCCAAAGGAGATGGGATGCCGAATGAGTGATGCTGGAGGAGATGCGACGTCGAAAGTGATGTAAGTTGGAATTGAAACCTTAGCCATATAGAAAAGAGACCATCAGAGAATATTATCGTGCCTCTAATACCACGTAAAGTTTTCAGAGACGAGAGAATTTCATTCCCCTTTTTTTTATTCTAATAATTGTTGTGTACTTGAATACAAAGTACGTTTACCTATATATAGTGCCAGAAATATAAGGTAAACACATAATTAGGAAACTAATTATGTCTAGTAAATCTTAAAATAAGATCAATCATTGACTAATCCTTATAAATTAGGGATTCATTGGCTCCTTCGAAATTTTAACAGAAACTTCCAAAGTGCTGTCCAAAGTTTGAAACCTGCTAAAATGATAAGAATGTGGATTCTTATGTCTTCATAAAGTATGGAAATCGAAAAATCAAAAATCTATAAAAAATAAACATAATCAAACACGAAGAAAACAAAGACACAAGATCTTAACAAGATAAATCCTAGAACCACTTCTAAGTAAAATTTCGAGTCTATAAAGGAACTAACCCAAAAATTAATCCACTACAAATGAATAGGTTACAAGAATTCACCAAATACAAATATAACTTGACCCTACCCTAACTCTACTCTTCACTTACTCACTAAAACCCATGATGAACCAAGCCCGTAGATTGACTCTATTCTTGAACCCGAATGGCACCTGTTAAAATTCAGAGATGTTCTACTTCATCAAAATGGAATGGTGAATCGATATTCTTACTTGTTGATCTTTTCAGTTTGAATATTAGAGTTTTGGATTTTTTAGGATTTACTCAATGGAATAGCAAAGATATCTGTGGCTACTGGAAAAAGCCTTTGTATACTCTTAAGTGCTTGAACCTTTGAGTTCTTTTTCTAAAATCTTGAATACTTGAACTCCCTTCGATCTCTTTTCTAAAATGTTGAGTGCTTGAACTATCTTTGAACTCTTTCCCTGCTACAAAAATTATTTGAAGCAATCTTCTTTGAACCGAGGAGTGACTCAATTAATAAGACTCGATTCATGATACTTCAAAAACTTTACAGAATTAAAATTTAGCTCGCATTGTCATTAATAAATTAATTAATCAAAATAAATAGACTTAACAGAAAACAATAAAAATATATTCAATCATACTCTAGATTGGATTCTTATTATATTCTATAGAAAAAGACATTCTCATATGTTCAAGAGCAAAATTGAGAGAAGAAAATCATATTCATGCTATTTGCTTCATAAAGGTTTCTCTCATATACTTAGCTAAAGACCATTTTTTGGAGACCGTGTTATAGGTAGTGGACTTGATTCACATGGTGGTTTCTCCTGCGTGAACTCGATTGTGTAACTTTTGTAGTGAAGTTTTGATAATCAAAATTACATAGTGAAAGAGTTTGAATCTCCCTCCAAGACTTGAGGTTTTTCTCCCTTTATGCTTGATAATGGTTTCTTCGATAAATTTTTATGTCTCATGTTTTTTACTTTTATAAATATAATTTTTTGTTTGATTGATTAAGATGAACTAGCATATAAAAATTCTATTATAAGTGATGTTATTTAACTGTTATATTAGTTTTTTCAATATTGGAAATTCTATGTATTTTAATCTCATTTTTGAATTGTAAGTTGTGTTTCACATTTTTGTAGTTTAATGCTATAAGCACTCCCACTTCGCCATTAAAACATTGTTTTTAATGTTAGAATAATAATTTTGAAAATAATAAAATGCACTTGCCTTCTCTCAATATGTAGGTAATTATATTTACATACCATCAATATTTAAAAATTATACTTGTCTTCCTTAGTTCAAAAATATTATTAACATTAACTATCTTCTATTAAAATAACCATTAAAACTTAACAAGAAATATCAAATTAATCAAAATTTTAAATATTTTTCTTATTTTAACCTCTCATTCTCTCACATATTTCTTGGTTTTCCTCTTCAAAAATTTACTAAACTATTTGTTTTTATTTGGTTTTTGGGGATTTTTATAGAAAAGAAAAAGAAAAACCTAATGAATATATGAGAGAGTGGGGGATAAAATTGAAAAAAAAAGCCTAAAATTTGATTACTTTGACACTTTTGCTAAATTTAACGGTTGTCTTAACGGAACGGAACCAATGTTAATAACATTTTAAAATAATATATGTAAATATAATTTCCAAATATTGAAAGACGTAAGTATTATTATTCAAATGTTCAAAGAAATTATAATATACCCTTTTGAACACTCAAAAGATGAAATGTAATTTTGACTACAACATATTTGATCAGAGTCATCACAGTTATTAAGCAGTTGTCTAAGGCTGTCAAAATAAGACGTATCGAATTAGTTTTGTAAGAATTTGTAATGTATATTTCTTTATAATTTATAAAATTGACTTAAAATTTAAAATCCTTTTAAAATTTTAATCTCCTGTCATAACTTATAATTTTTGTAACAAAAATCTTTTCTCTCAAAGCACACTTAGTAATAATAATAATAATAATAATCCCCAAGATACAATGGCTAATACTCTCCTATAATAATTTTGTAATTTTTGTAACAAAAATCTATCTCTTCTATGAATGAAAAAGTAGGCGCACTTAATAAGAAAGCGAAATAAATCCTATCGTTTCAAAAGTCTACTCAACTGCATGCTTTTTCTAGAATTTTCTTTTATTTTACTATGTATTTCATAATAATTTTGGAAATGTTCAAATCTTATTGTAATTCAATTGTTTTAATCTTATTGTTATTCAATAAGTCCACGTGTTATTTTCAATACTTAAAAAACTAAATTTAAATTATTTATAAAATTTATTTAATCCTAATAGATATTAAAAAATATATAAAATCTCTTATAATGTCTATTGAATTCAAGAGTTTGAAAATAAATAAAAAAATCAATAAGTATCAAGACAACAAAATTTTGTAATTGGAAATCTCAATTTTAGTAGTAGAAAATCTCTTATAATGCTACGATAACAAATTCAACCGTTACGTTCTCACGGAAAAAAGAAAAAGTTTCTAGTACCAAATTGCATTTTGTCATGCCCCCGAAATCTACGACCGGGGACGTGGGAACGAAACCTAAAAGTAAATATCAAACCATGAAAAATGTACTATATCAGAGCGGAAGCTAATTAAAGTAAGTATTTATTAATTTCTTAAATATTCAAAATACCTTTAAAAATGCCCCTAAAAATAGGTTACAAAACCATGACACAAATATGGGCTCGAATCAATACTCCATTACATTAAAATTTAACTATTGGAATGTAAAATAAACAAATCATCCAGCTATAACAACCCAAGACGACTAGCTAACCCATTGGTCCATCACGAGCGTCAACCCCTGTATTATCAATTGTAGTAGGTGGTGAGTACTAAAATTCCACGTGTGCTCAGAAAGTGTTTTATAAAATATAATTTCTTAATCATGCAAAGCTATTAACACTAATCGATAAGAATAAAATTTAAAATCTTAAAATTTTCAAAATATCCATATTTAATCATTTCATTCAAATAATAAAGTTACTCAACCATGATCCCACAGTCTCATGCTAGAATTAAATCATTTCACATCATCACATCACCACACATTAATATCATACTATGGGTTAGGTACTCTGCAAGTTAGTCTGTGTGCCTCAGAACTAAACCCAAAATAGATCCCCAGGCTTAAGCCGTAGGGTATAACTAGTCCCGCAGTCCTAGATGTACTCATCACGTCCCCAGACCTCAGTCATAGGGTACAATTGGCACTGCAGTCCCAAATGTACTCATTTGCTTTAGTAGGCAAACCGGTCTCGCAGCAGTCTCGGTATTGAATATACACTAGAATAAGCTGTTTATTGCATTTTGTAGGTTTCTATCCTACTGGTTATGCTAACCATCCTACGCAAGTTTTGGGACTGCCAACCCTTGGGCTTTAGAACCCACTTTTTCTAGTACCCTTAATGACCCCAATAACCCAAAAATCAAATCTCAAGTAATTCTTTTAATTAACAGCACAACATACACAAAAGTTCTCCTTAATTTGATTTTTTGTGTTCTTCCATTTACTTTATAAGTTTTATGAAGTGTGAATGTGTTTCAGGCTTAAGTTTCATGTTGCCTTTCCATAAAAAATATTCTTATACAAGATTTATCAAATAAATATCATGCAGCCATATTCAAGAATATATATTCAGCTAGCTTCGTAAATAAATTTTATATCAAGCATGTCATGACAATGAAGGATTCAAGACATAAATTTTGATAATTCATAAAAAAATAGAAAATGAAATATTTTATACTAATTCAAAAGCCTAAAATACTTACAATTAAGTCTAGTTTCATAAAAAAATAAGATTTAAAATTTATTCATAAAGCCATATAATACAATTTTAAGAATACTAAATGGGTATTTCTGCTAAAACCATACAGAATAGCTTACTTTTACGATTTTTATAAAATCCATTTTAAATCCAAAAATTTTGAAATTTTCACAGAAAGCTCATTCATATATCTAGTTTAACATATAAAAATTTCAAAAATTATATCAACTTTTATTTATACCTTTTATACCAAATATCTGACTGCTGTCAGTACAGCAATGTAAACCAAGCAACCAAGTTAAAAATATTTTTATAAAATAAATTATTAGTCAAAAAATTATAAAAATAGAATATTTAACATGTCTAGTTTCATATATAAAATTCTTAGAAATAAATTTAATCTCCAAGTATCATTTTTATACCAAAAATTAACTCCTGTCAGCACAGCAATTTAAAAACAAGCATTCAAATTTCATGATTTTTATAAAATCCATTTTAACTAAAAAAAATATAAAATTTTTATTGGATATTAGTTTGGATATGTACTCCCACATATAAAAATATCAAAAATTAATTCGATATAAAAAACAGTGAACTGATCCTAGTATAGAAATCCCAACCAATCAGTCAAGTTTGACTAATTTTAATAAATTCATTTAAATTCCAAAAATTATGAATTTTTATAGGAAACTCATCTACATGTCTGATTTAACATATTAAAGTTTCACTAATTAAATCAATCTCTAAGTATGATTTTTATGGGAAAACAGTGTACCCGTTTCAGTATAAAAGTTTCAGAATTTCACATAATCAAGAATCAATTCATAGAATAGGTTTTTCATCTCTTGCACATATATATATATATATATATACATGACATGATAAAAAATATATATCAAATAAACATAATCCCACCTACCTCACTACACATGTAGACTATCAGTGTGTAAGTAATCACACCAACTCAAGTTGACCTTAAATTCGATCCGGTAATCCTCTTTGAAACGACAATTACGCGTTTTTTGAAAATCTCTCAACGATCTTTACCAACGTACAACCGATAGCATGATCTCTCTCTCCCCCTCTCTCTTAAATTCAAAATGCAAAAATGAAAAATGCAGAGTTTCTTGTGGAATATCATAGATGGTGAAGATTTTAAACAATCCAAGAGTCCCCCCTTTATCCACTCGTACAAGCACATAGAATAAATCTCCCATTAATATCTTCCACACTCTAACACTAAATTCAATTTTAAACCGTAACCCTTTGACCTCTCTTATCATAATTACTTCTCAGCCACCTCTTTCATCCAATGAGAAAACATAACACATAATATATATACATACATACCATTGCTAGCGCACACACAAATACTAGTAATGAAAAATATATAAAAATTAATGTAAGCACACTTAATGCATGATATACGTAATAACTTTAAAATCTCATTTCTAAATAAATTTTAAATGGCACAAAAAATTTGAAATTAAATGTAAATAATTCTAAAATAAAATTAAATCACAAAAAATTTGGGTCTTTACACATTTAGTTTTTTGAAAAATAAGAAGCAGTCTATATTTAGACTTTTTATTTAGATCACACTAAATTTTTCAACGGCAATAGTTGCATTAATTTTTTGTTCAATATTATTCTAATTTAAATTATCTAATAAAAAGTATCAAAATCACAATAAAAAAATGAAAAAAAAGCTCATTCAATTTAAGTAAAAAAAACTCTTAATAAGTTCGTCGTTACTAATAAGCAAATACCATGTGATGTGCAAAGTAATACAATAATTTTCTTTTTTTAATGGATCTTAAACGTAAAAAACTTGACAAGTGATTTTATGTCTAAAATGATAAAAGAATTATCTTTATGTGAAATATTTTTATTTATTATAATTTTTATATTATTTTAACGAAATGAATCATGCCTATTTAAGAGTAAAATGGCTTGGCAAGGAGTCCTCATAAAAATCACAGAGAAGATAAAAGGGTTAATAATCAATAGAGGGTGTTTAGAGCAAAAAAATTATCATAAATCAGTAGAGATTACAATTTATAGGAGACGTTGGATTAGTCAAAACCAACCAAAGTCTATTAATTTTATCAATTTTTATATTTTCTTCCAATTAAATTCTACTACATATCAATTTTACATTAAATTTTTATACTTTTACTATACTTTTTGTCAAACTTTTGTCAACCCAACATCCTCATAATTTCACAATAAATAAAATTTTGAATTTCATTAAAATTTATAGAGATTTATTTTTACCTTTAAAGTTCCAAATAACTCCTAATAATAAACAATAGTTTTTTTTTTTTTTTAAGTCATTTAAGGTTTGATAAAACCAGTCTTGACTTGTGAGAAAATCCTCCGACAAACCGTTCAAAAACAAAAAAAAAAAATCCTCCGACAGATTCCAGTGGAAATTTGTGAGCCCAAAATACACGGGTCTACTTTTCCCTGTTTTGTTTTTTTTTTGTACTGTTTCGACGTGTCCATTAAGCGGATGGACATTGCATTGAAATAAAGGGCAAATTATAATAACTCGCCAACTTAGAGTTAGAGGTAAAAATTTTAGGTAAAAAAAAATTACGAAAATAATTATTATTTAATAACAATTAACAAAATAATAAATTTTTAATATTTATCTTTGAAATGAAAGAGTAAATATCACCTAATAATAATTATACTATATTTAAAATGTTAAAAAATTTAAAGGATAAAGATTAATTGTGTTTGAAATGAGAATAAATTGACAGGTAAAAGTTAATATTTAATATTAATAAAATATTATAATAAATTGAATCATCATAATTATTATTATTTTAATAATAATCAATTTTAATAAAATATATAATTTAAATAAAAATACCAATTTTAAAAAATAATTTTATCATAGATTTTTAATAGCAATTAACTTTAATAATAAATTTTTATTTGTTAAAAATTCTTTTTATTTTGATAAAATAATTTAATAAAGCAACCAATTGTAGTTTAATTAAATAAATTATTAATTTAATAAATTATTAATACAATACATAATCTAATGTATTTTTTATGAGAAACAATTTTTATTTAATAAAACATTTTAATAAGATAAATTATTTTAATAAGTAAATATTATTTATTAAAAATAATTATAATCTGATAAAATAAATAATTTTAATCCTAAATTAATATATCAACAGTATTAATTTAATAAAATAAAATAAATTACTATTTGTGAAATATTATTTTGTTAAAATAGTTTAATGAATAATTAATTTTAGTTTGGTTAAATAAATTATTATTTTATGAATATTTATTATAATAAATGGGAAAATCGAGAGTAAGGTTTTGTGTTTGAAGCAAAAAGATAAGCTTTTGAAAGAGTGGACGAGTCGAGTCTCCCTTGTAGTCTTTGGCTGACTGACTGTTCCAACAAAAAAACAAACAGAACCACTAAAAGATCTTGTGTGGGATTACTTTCGGTTGTCTGAAGTCTTCATCTGCTATGTTTTCCAAGTCACTTGCCGCGTTGAGTAGGTTAAAATCATCTGAATATTGGTTTCAGCAGAATTAAATAGCAGTTCTAAGTGAAGAGAATTTCGTTCCTCTCATTGCGTTTAGTGACAGGGTGAGGTGTCGTTTAGTTTGAGAATTTTGATTTTGGAATGGCAATTGTTCCTTTCTTTCTTGCTTGCTTTGCTCTCTCTCATCTGCAACTCCATTTTGTGTCTGCTGAAAAACCTAACGAATCCCAAATCAGTTGTCCGGAGTTCCTCGTCTGTGGAAAATTCGGATCCATTCGCTTTCCTTTCTCCAATTCCACGTTTCCTCAATGTGGGTTGTGCACCGCCGATTGTGATCATCATCCATTCCCACAGATCCAACTCGGAAATGAAGGACCATGGTTTGATGTAAAAGGCATTGATCACGATGTTAGTCCAAAAAATATCAATGGAGCAGTACAAATTGAAGTCGAAATCCATGACCAAATGCTCCAAAGTCATTTAGACAACAAAAATTACCTCGCCTTCAGTAATTCGACTTTTCCCAACTCTCCTTCCATTTCTTTTACAATCCCTAACAATCTCACCTTGTTCAAATGCAACAAAGGTTATGAACTCAATTCTAATCGCACACATGAACTTTTCAAGCATTTTCCCACTGAAACATGTGGAGGTTTCCACTTGTTATACAAACATCAAGCCAACCAACAATTCCTTCCTTCTGATTTTCAACAGTGCTGCTCAGTAGTTCAGCTGCCCATGAATCAGTCAAAACACCCAAATTTTAATACGGATAACCCATTTGAACTATTAGCTGCTACCTTCTTTCTTCAACTTCATGTGTCCAAGGATTGCGTCGAGTGTCGACACAAGGGAGGCCAGTGCCAAAATCAGAACCAAAAATTTCGATGCCAGAAAACGCAAAAGGTATTGAAACCTCCACAAATGACCTATAGTGTTAGGGCCTGGTTTTTAGAATAAACCAAATTACATTCATTCAACCGTTTGTTATCTCTGAACTAATTTCGTCCTGGCTGAAATTGCAGCAGGAAGAAAGAACTCACAATTCCCATACCAAAAGTAAAACTAAATTCAAATTGATTCTTGCCGCAGGTAAATAAAATAAAATTTATTCAAATATCTCCATTAGAATTTCATGCTATGACTCTTTTTGGTTTCCCATTTTACAGTTTTCATCCACAGCATTCTGTTTCTTCCATTTTGGGATTCTTTTTTGTTGTTTTAATATATTTTTAAGTAAATCTAACTTCACAATATTCAAACTGTATCTTCTTCAGTTGTAATCGGAGGCTTTATCCTCATGATTTGCCTGCTATAAGCACTCCCACTTGACCATTAAAACATTGTTTTTAATGTTAGAATAATAATTTTGAAAAGAATAAAATCACTAACATTCTCCCAATATTTAAGTAATTATATTTACATCCCTCAACATTTTAAAATTATACTTCTCTTCCTTACTTTAAAATATTATTAACAGTGACCACCTTCTATTAAATAAACCATTAAAACTTAATAGAAAATATCAAATTAATCAAAATTATAAAGTCCTAAATTATTTAATTTAGAAATAACTAGGCAATATTATTGAATAAAATGAATAGTAAAATATAGATTTAAATTCAATCCAAATCATTACATTAGTGATAAGAATTTGGAATATTGAGATTTATGATTTGTGGGGTGTAAATTAATACTAGCTTGCAAGCAATAATCTATTAAGAAATATGATGGAAGAATCAACAAGAAATTATAATTAGTTTTTATCTTCTTCAAAATAAGATGTATTTGTGTGGTATCGATTTGTCATTAAACACGTAAAATAGTATAGTTGTTAATTAATACGTAAAATTAGAATAAACTTGAGATAGGTGTAGATTAAAGTTATAATGACCAAATAGAGTTGATTCTAACTGTAGTGCAAATATAAATACTTAATTTTGGAAAATAAATTGTTATAACTACTAAACATAAACTTAACAGAAAGTCACGTAGAATGTGGTCCAAATCTAACGACGGTAAAAAATATTATAAATATAGAGAAAATTTATTAAAAAGATGTATGAACTAACGCATCCTTGTATGTACTTTACCTAAATTCATTTCATGCGTACCAATGTTTTCAAAATTGAATTGGACCGTCTGTTTCAATTGGTTGAACTGAGAACCAGTTCAAAAAACGTTTTAATCAACTAGTAAAAACCGTTTAAAACTTAAACTGAACTAAAATCGGTGATCCACCAATTCAACCGGTGAACAGGCGAACCAGTACCGGGTTTAAATAACCGGCCGGTTCATACAAAAATAACAGCGAAGACGACGGCTACGGTGACGCGACGAGTTTGGAAGAGACAGGCTTGGATTTCGAGGGTTGGGGGAGATTGAGAGAGAGATGTTGGCAGGGAAAGTGGCGGGCGGCGAGGATATTGTCGGAAAGAATGGTTGCTGGTTGAGGGGTGGAAGTGGAAAATGGGTATTTTGGGGTCGGAGGTTGAGGAGATGGGGGCGGAGTTGGGGTCACCGATTCCTGGGGGAAGAAGGGTTGGTGGAGAACCCAGTGGTTGTGAGTAGCAACGGTGGCGGAGCAAGACAGGAGGAGGAGGAAGATAACGACGGAGTAGGGGAAGGAAGAGGAGGAGGAGGAGGACATTGTGGTGTGATTAATTGGTTTTAGAGAGAGAGAGAATAGAGATAGAGTAATTCTTCTTGGGGACTGGTTTCAGTTTCATACAGCATAAGAGCTACAAAGATTGGAAATCTGGAATGGTGACTGACTCAAGAGAGTGTGAAAAGGTTGAAACTTCTGGTACGTGAAAATCTGCAGCCGCTATCCTGTACTGGGGTGCGCACAGGGCGAAGCACGTTCCAGGACCCTAGCCGACAAAGGCCCTGAAGAGTTAACCAGCCTAGGCAAACCCTGATTGACCGGCACGACCGAGAGGAGTCCATTAAGCACCCGCCATTACAACGGTAACCCACCCTCGTAAGGGAGTCAAACCCGTAACCTCAAGAGGTCCAAGCTCTAAGATGAGCCCGACTTCCACTCAACCACTCCCGTGGGGGCGAAAAGGTTGAAACTTGAAACACACGGAGGGGGGAGAGAGAGAGAGAGAGAGAGGGAGAAAGCAAAGACCATTGAGCTAAAAGAGCCTGGTATTTAACTATGAAGATTCACTTACAGCCTACAGTATGTTTCCCATCTGGTAACTCTGATAGAACCCATATGCCATTCTTCTAAAGAGCCTGCATCTTATCCTACACTATTTTTTTTTTCCATTCTAAATTAGTCCGAGCTTCCTAAATGGATGATGAAACTTGTATAGTAGTTGTATTTGCCACAAATGACTAATATTAAGATGACAAATTCCCATAAGATATATAATTCCCAATAGAGTGATTAGCACAAGATCATGCTCCTTTTCTCAAGGCAATATGGCAATTTAGATCATTGGCAACTGAGATAATAGATAGGGATTCAAAGGAAGTGTTACCTATGCTAGGTTTTGAATGACCTTCACCTAAATTAGATGGCTAGCCTTACATAGGAGTGTCTGTGTGCTCTATGTCTTCAATGGTTTTGGGCCATCCACATTAAATTTGGAGAAGGAAAGTCTTTTCTATAGCTAGCCCCGTAAGGGCGATAGATAGTGATGTCATAAGTTCAAGTGACGTAGTATCAAGTATAGTTAAGGGTTCAAGTACAAGATCACCCCAACTTGAATATTCTTAAGAAAGCTCCCCTGAATATGAGAAATGGTGTAGAAGGATTGGTGTTCAAAGAAAGTGATATTCATAGAGACATAAAACTTTCTAGTAGAAGGTGAGTAGCACTTATAGCTGCGCTATGTGGGGCAATATCCTAAGACTTGCATTTGAAGGTTCTAGGAGTTAATTTTCCAAGATTAGGTTGGTGATTATAAACAAAAGCAGAACATCCAAATACTTTGAGAGGAATGTCAAACACAAGGCGTGTGGTCGGATAAGACTGAAGGATGATTTGACTTGGAGTTTGAAATTTGAGGTATAAAAGGGCATGCAGTTAATAAGGAAGGTAGCAGTTAGAAGGGCCTCCCCTCCTTTCCCCCCAAAATGAGAGAGGACATGGGATTAGAACATGATTGAATAAGCAACTTCAAGGAGATACTTAGTCTTTCATTTGGTGACCTCATTTTGTTATGATGTTTCAAAACATGAGCTTTGGTGGAGAATGTCGTGTGAACTCAAGTACTCCTCAAGGATTGATTAAAGTAATTCCTGGCATTATCTGTTTGAAATATCTAGATTTGGATTTGAAACCGAGTTTTGACCATAAAATGGAACTTTTAGACAATTTGGGATGTCCTAATCCATTGTGCCAAAGCATAATAGCAACGTCTTTATTGGAAGGAGAACTGGCAACTTGAGTGGAGAGATCAGATATGGAAGCATATTAGGCTTGTTGGGAAGTGCCTAAAAAAAAAAAATAAGTAGATAAGGCCAAAACACTTTCTAGCATTGCCAATCGTTTTCTCCAAATGTAGATCCTGAAAGATGCATAGATGAGAAGAAAAGTTAAAACATAATTTAGTCATGAGTGAGCTCGCTAATGAACAAAAGGTTACAGTTAAGTGTGGGAACATAATGAATAAGTATGCAAAGTTAGGTTAGGAGAGAGCACTATAGAACCCATACTAGACACCTTAGAAAAGGAACTGTCTACAATTCTTGTAGAAAAATTGCCATCACAAACAATAAATGTGTTAAATAGACTAGTATTTCCTGTCATGTGATCTAAAGTCCCTGAGTCTACTATCCATGTGTTACAATTATCACTATGTGCATCAAAGGCAAAAGAATGATTACTTTTCTGTGCTATACTACTAGAACTAACGACCGAGAAAGTGGTGGCTTGTTACTACATGATAAATTTTTGGAGGATCTTAATCTTTTCTTTACTAAAAGGACTAGACATTGGTTGATTGAGAACTTGAGGAGCAGTGGCAGTGGTGGCAACATTACCACGGCTGTCACGAGGACCAGGGCAAGAAGGTTTCCAATTTACCTAGCTTCCTATGAATTTTCCAACAAGCATCTAAAGTATGACCAGTCTTCATACAATGCTCACACTAAAGTCTCCATTTCCTAGATTTATTATCAGAAAAGGAATTATTGGGTCCTTGTGAGCTAAGGTCGACCCTTCAAGTAGAGTAAAAGCTAAAGTGGAACCAAGCATCTTTGTCAACTTTCCGTCATGCAATCTCAGAAAAGGCTTCTCTCAAGTTAGAAAGAGGTTTTGACCCTAGGATACGACCTTGAACTTCATCCAATCCCTTATTCAAACCAAGAAAGAATTTATACAGCCTTTTCTTTTCAACAATTTTCTTAAATATAATACTATCTGCAGTACAAGTTCATACATACTTCTCATACATATCCAATTGTTGCCAATTTATCGTGAGAGTGTTAAAATATTATGTCACAGAAAGATCACAATGACAGAAATCATAAAATACACTCTCTATAGTAAATCGTTCCGAAGCATTGTCAAAACTAGAGAAGGTCTATTTTGCTACATTCCAAATATCTTTGTTGTTGTCATAAAGGAGGAGGTTTTCACCTATCTTATTTGTTACAAAGTTGATCAACTATGACACGACTAGGTTGTTTTCAAATATCTAGATCTGATACTTTGGATCATCCTATGAAGGAGCAATGGCTTCCCCAGTAACATATTCATTCTTTCCTCGACCCCGAATAAACATACATGCAGATTGGGACCGTAAAGATAGTCAGCACCATTGAGTTTATGATTGGTGATGGAGGTAGGCCCTGTATTGGTACTGCCATAGCTGGCAACAATACCAAATACGCTAGAAGAAGGCTCGTTGATGTCTCCACCTTGTGAACCCAAGGAGCCACTACCTCCTATAAAGGAGGAAGATTTATTACTACTGGTAAGGTGTGCTGCCAATCTGTGCTTCGTTATTGGAGATGTTGAAAAACACGAAATCATAGGGAGAAGGGGCGAAGAAGTGTGTTGAGAAGAAACCGGAGAAGGAGCCGACAAAGGGCTGCAAAGCTAATGACATCAGTAGTGCCAGACGCGAGACACCGGAGGAGATGCGATGCTAGAGTAGCGATGCTAAAGGAGATGGGATGCCGAATGAGTGACACTGGAGGAGATGTGATGCTGAAAGTGATGTATGCTGGAATAGAAACCCTAGCCATACAGAAAAGTGGCCACCAGAGAATATTATCATGACTCTTATACCATCTAAATTTTTTAGAGATGAGAGAATTTCACTCTTTTTTTTTTATTCTAATAATTGTTGTGCACTTGAATATGAAGTAGATTTACCTATATATAGTGCCCCAACTACATAAGTTAGACACAAAATTAGGAAACTAATTATGTCTAGTAAATCTTAGAATAGAAAATAAGATCAATCATTGACTAATCCCTAATTTTAATCCCTATAGATTAGGGATTTATTGGCTCCTTCGGGATTTTAACAGAAACTTCCAAGGTACTATCCAAAGTTGGAAACTGGCTAAAATAATAAGAATGTGGATTCCTGCTTCATGGAGTATGGAAATTAAAAAATCAAAAATCTATGAAGAATAAATATAATCAAACACGAAAAAGCAATGACACAAAATCCTAATAAGGTAAATCCTAGAACCACTTTTAGGTAAAATCTCGAGTCTACAAAATGACTAACCTAAAAATTAATCCACTATAAATGAATAGGTTACAAGAGATTCGCTGAATATAGATAGAACTTGATCCCATCATAATTCTATTCTTCACTTGCCAGTTAGAACCTGCGATGAACCAAGCCCATAGATTGACTCCATTCTTAAACCCGAATGGCACCTACTAGAATCCAAAGATGCTCTACTTCATCAAAATGAAAGGTTGAATCAATGTTCTTTTGAAAACTGCACTTGTTGATCTCTTCAATTTGAATATTAGAGTTTTAAAATTTTGAAGGTTTGCTCAATAGAATAGCAGAGATATTTGTGGCTACTAGAAAAACCTTTTTATACTTGGATGAAATTAGGGTAACAAAAATTCCAATTAGGCCACTCAAACACCCTTCGAGTTCTTTTTCTGGATCTTAAGTGCTTGAACTCCCTTCAAAAACTTTACAGACTCAAATTTCGACTCGCAATTGTCATTAGTGAAATTAATTAATCAAAATAATAGACCTAACAAAAACAATAAAAATAATATTCAATCATACTCTAGATTCTATTCTTATTGTATTCTATATAAAAAAGACATTATCATGGGTTCAAGAGCAAGAATTAAGGAGAGAAGATCATATTCATCTATTTTGCTTCATAAAAATTTCTCTCATATACTTAGCTAAAGACACATTTTTCAGAGACTGGTGTTATTAGTAGTGGACTTGATTCACATGGTGATTCTCCTTTGTGGACTTGATTGTGTAACTTTTGGAAAGAAGTTTTGATAATCAAAATCACATAGTGAAAGAGTTTTGGATACCCCTCTGAGACTTGAGGTTTTTCTCCCTTTATGTTTGATAATGGTTTCTTTAATAAATTTTTATGTCTCATTTTTTTTTACTTTTATAAATATGATTTCTTGTTTGATTGATTGAGATTGAACTAGCATATAAAAATTCTGTTATAAGTGATGTTATTTAACTGTTATATTAGGTGTCATTTGGTTTATTTTTTTATTTTTTGTTTTTTGTTTTTGTTTTCTATTTTCTGTTTTGAATAAATTTGCCACTTTATGCTTTTGAAAATAAGAAAAATAATCCAAAACGCAATTGATCACTTGTGTTTCTAGAATTTATTTTTAAAAAATAGAAAATGAGTTTAGACATAAAATGAAAAATGATAAAAATTCATTTTAAGTATTTTCAAACCAAAATAAAGAAAATTTCAAAACAAGTAAAACAAAACACTTTTTGTTTCCTTATTTTGAGATTTTTAAAACAGAAAACACATAAAATAGAAAACTAAAAAATAGAAAAGTAAATCAAATGACATCTTAGTTTTTCCAATATTGGAAAATTCTATATATTTTTATCTTATTTTTGAATTGTAAAGTTTGTGTTTCACATTTTTGTTTTTTAATGCTATAGACACTCCCACTTTACCATTAAAACATTGTTTATAACGTTAGAATAATAATTTTGGAAAAGAATAAAATGCACTTGCCTTCTCTCAATATTTAAGTAATTATATTTACATCCTTCGAGAATTAAAAATTATACTTATCTTCCTTATTTTGAAATATTTTTTTTTTGTGACCCGGAACTCAGCCGGTTTATTACAGTCCTCAACGGACCGTGTAGCCGACCGGTAAACCGGGGGCAAACGAATACCCCACAAACCCACCAACCAGATAAGTCATAAGCTTACGCTTGTGGTAGGTGGCCCTTGGAATCGAACCTAGGCAAACTATGTAGGAAATGCTCCCTCAAGCCACTGGACCAACCCCAAGGGTTTTATTTTGAAATATTGTTAACATTGACTACCTTCTATTAAATAAACCATTAAAACTTAACAGAAAATATCAAATTAATCAAAGTTTTAAGTATTTTTCTTTTTTTATCCCTCATTCTCTCACATAGTTTTTAGTTTTCTCTACAAAAATTTACCAAACTATTTGTTTTACTTGTTTTGGGGGATTTTATTAAAAAAAAAAAAAAACTAATGAATATATGAGAGAGGGAGGGATAAAATTAATTGACAAAACACCTAAAATTTTGGTTATTTTGACACTTTTTGCTAAATTTTAACGGTTGACTTGATAAAGGAGTCATTGTTAATAATATTTTAAAATAATATATGTAAATATAATTTTTAAATATTAAAAGGTATAAGTATAATCATTCAAATGTTCAGAGAAATTATAATTTACCCTTTTGAAAACACTCAAAAGATGAAATCTAATTTTGATTGCAACATATTTGGTCAGGGTCGTCATACTTATTAAGCAATTGTTTAAGGCTGTCAAAATAAGACGTATCAAATTAGTTTTTTAAGAATTTGTAATATATATTTCATATTAATTTATAAAATTGACTTAAAATTCAAAATCCTTTTAAAGTTATTATCTCCCGTAATAATTTATAATTTTTGTAACAAAAATCTTTCTGTCAAAGAACACTTAATAAAAATAATAATAATAATAATAATAATAATAATAATAATCCCCAAGATATAACAATGGCTAATACTCTCCTATAATAATTTTGTAATTTTTGCAACAAAAATCTCTCTCTTCTATCAATAAAAGAGTTGGCGCACTTAATAAGAAAGCAAAATAAATCCCATCGTTTCAAGAGTTTACTCAACTGCATGCTTTTTTTAGAATTTTTTTTTATTTTACTACGTACTCCATAATAATTTTAGAAATGTTCAAATCTTATTGTAATTCAACTGTTTTGATCTTATTATTATTCAATAAGTCCACATGTTATTTTCAATTCTTAAAAAAACTAAATTTAAAATTATTTCTAAAAATTACTTAATTCCAATAGATATTAAAAAAATATAAAACCTCTTATAATGTCTATCGAATTTAAGAGTTCGAAAATAAAAAAAAAATCAATAAGTAAAAAGACAACAAAATTTATGATTGAGAAATCTCAATTTTAGTAGTAGAGAATCTCTTATAATGCTGCGAAAACAAATTCAACCCTTATATTCTTACGGAAAAAAAAAAAAGTTTATAATATCAAATTGCATTTAGTTTTTTAAAAAATAAAAAGCTGCCTATATTTACACTTTTCATTCAGATTACACTAAATTTTTTCACGGCGATAATTGCATTAATTTTTTGTTCAATATTATTCTAATTTAAATTATCTAATAAAAAGTATCAAAATCACAATATAAAAATATGTGAAAAAAAAGCTCATTCAATTTAAAAAAAAAAAACTCTTAATAAATTTGTTGTTACTAATAAACAAATACCATGTGATGTGCAAAATAAGAGGATTATTTTCTTTTTTAATGGATCTTAAATGTAAAAAACTTGATAAGTAATTTTATGTCTAAAATGAGAAAAGAATTTTCTACACATGAAATATTTTTTTATTTATTATAATTTGTATGTTATTTTAACGAAATGAATCATGCTTATTTAAGAGTAAAATGGGTTGGCAAGGAGTTGTCAGAAAATTCACAAAGAAGATAGAAGGGTTAATAATTAATGAAGAGTGTTTTGAGTGAAAAAAATTATCATAAATCAGTAGAAGTTACAATTCATAGGAGGCATTGGGTTAGTCAAAATTAACCAAAGCTTACAAATTTTTACCAATTATTACACTTTCTTCCATTCAAATTTTGTCACATCAATTTTTAATTAAATTTTTGTATTTTTATTATATTTTTTGTCAAATTTTTTCTAACCAAACACTCATAATTTCACCATGAGTAAAAAAAATTAAATTTCATTCTAATTTACAGAGATTTATTTTTATTTTTAAAGTTACAAATAACTCCTAATAATAAACAAGAGTTTGTTTTTTAAATCATTTAGGTGATATTTGGTTTTTAAACCAGTCTTCACTTGTGAGAAGATCCTCCGACGAGGTTTCTGTCACCGCATTGATTTCCAGTGGATATTTGTGACCCCAAAATATACGGGCCTACTTTTCTTTTCTTTTTTTTTTTTTTTTTTCTGGTACTGTTTCGACTTGTACCTTGGGCGGATGGACATTGCATTGAAACGGAGGGCAAATTATAACAACTCGCCCAACATAGGGGAATTTGGGTAAAAAAAAATTATGAAAATAATTATTATTTTAATAACAATTAATAATTTACCTTTGAAATGAAAAAATAAATATTATTTGATAATAATTATATTATACTTAAAATATTAAAAATTTTAAAAAATAAAAATTAATTGTATTAATTATATTTAAAATGAAAATAAATTGACAGGTAAAAGTTAATTCTTAATAGTAATAAAATATTATAATAAAATAAATCATCATAATTATTATTATTTTAACAATAATTAATTTTAATAAAATATATAATTTAAATAAAAATATCAATTATAAAAAATAATTTTATCATAGATTTTCAATAGTAATTTATTTTAATAATAAACTTTTACTTGTTAAAATTGTTTTTATTTTGATAAAATAATTTAATAAAACAATTTAGATTAATTAAATAAATTATTAATTTAATAAATTATATTAATACAATACATAATCTAGTGTATTTTTATTTATGAGAAACAATTTTCATTTAATAAAACATTTTAACAAAATAAATTATTTTAATAAGTAATTATTATTTATTAAAAATATTTTTAATTTGAGAAAATAAATAATTTTAATCAATAAATTAATTTTTCAATAGTATTAATTTAATAAAATAAAATAAATTAATTTAATAATAAATTATTATTTATTAAATATTATTTTGATAAATTAGTGTAATGAATTATTAATTTTAGTTTGGTTAAATAAATTGTTATTTTATAAATATTTATTATGATAAATGGGAAAATCGAGAGAGAAGTTTTGTGTTAGAAGGAAAAAGATAAGCTTTTGAAAGAGTGGAGGAGCCAAGTCTCCCTTGTAGTCTTTCGCTGACCCACTGTTCCAACAAACAAACGGAACCACTTAAAAGATCTTGTGCGGCATTGCTTTCGGTTGTCTGAAGTCTTCATCTGCTTTGTTTTCCAAGTCAGTTGCCGTGTTGAGAGGGCCAAAATCATCTGAATATTGGTTTCAGCAGAATTAAATAGCAGTTCCAGGGGAAGAGCATTTCGTTCCTCTCATTGCTTTTAGTGACGGGGTGAGGTGTCGTTTAATTTGAAAATTTTGATTTTGAGATGGCAATTGTTCCTTTCTTTCTTGCTTGCTTTGTTCTCTCTCATCTGCAACTCCATTTTGTCTGTGCTGAAAATCCTAACGAAGCCCAAATGAGTTGTCCCAAGTTCTTCGATTGTGGAAAATTCGGAACCATTTTCTTTCCTTTCTCCAATTCCACGTATCCTCAGTGTGGGTTGTGGACCATCAATTGTGATTGTCATCCATTCCCACAGATCCGACTCGGAAATGAAGGACCATCGTTTGATATAAAAAGCATTAATAGCAATGTTTTTCAAAGCAATGACAACAAATCGGTACAAATTGAAGTCGAAATCCATGACCAAATGCTCCAAAGTCATTTAGACAACAGAAGTTGCCTTGCCTTCAGTAATTTGACTTTTCCCAACTCTCCTTCCATTTCGTTTACAATCCCTAACAATCTCACCTTGTTCAAATGCAACAAAGGTTATGAACTCAATTCTAGTCGCACACATGAACTTTTCAAGCATTTTCCCACTAAAACATGTGAAGGCTTCGACTTGTTCTACAAACATCAACCCAACCAACAATTCCTTCCTTCTGTTTTTCAACAGTGCTGCTCAGTAGTTCAGCTGCCCATGAATCAGTCAAAACACCCAAATTTTAATACGGATAACCCATTTGAACTATTAACTGCTACCTTCTTTCTTCAACTTCAACTTCATATGTCCAAGGATTGTGTCGAACGTCGACACAAAGGAGGCCAGTGCCAAAATCACAACCAAACATATCAATGCCCGCCAATGCATAAGGTAATGAAACCTCCATAAATGACCTATAATATTAGGGACTGATTTTTGGAATAAACCAAATTACATTCATTTAAACTTCTGTTATCTGTAAATTAATTTCACCCTGGTTGAATTTTTTTTGCAGGAGGAAAGAACTCCCAATTCCCATTCCAACAATACAATAAAATCCAGATTGATTCCAGCCGCAGGTAAATAAAATAAATAAATGACTCAAATATCTGCATTAGAATTTCATGTTGAGACTTTTTGGTTTTCTATTTTACAGCTTTCATTCACAGCATTCTGTTTCTTCCATTTTGCGATTCTTTTTTGTTGCTTTAATATATTTTTAACTAAATCTAACATTGCAATATTCAAACTGTATCTTCTTCAGTTGTAATTGGTGGCTTTATCCTCATGACTTGCCTGCTTGTGTTTATCGTCTACCGTTGCAAAAGATGGAAGCATCTCTCAAAGAACCCTAATTCAAATCCTTCCTTCAAAGCCAATAATGGAAGGACAATGAGCACTATGTTCCTTGGGGTCCCTCTCTTCTCATACAGTGAACTTGAACAAGCGACGAACAATTTTGATCCTTTTAAAGAACTAGGAGATGGAGGCTTTGGCACTGTATATCATGGTAAGAAGGTCAATAGATTTGCCCCTCTGTCCCAACGTCTCCAAATTTACATTGTGCGTTTGGGAAAAAATAAAAAATTGATAGCTCAACTTCTAACTACTAGTTTTTTAACTTTAAGTTGGCTTTTTTACCTTCTTAATCACACACACACACACACACAAATTAGCTTTTAAATAGATCACTAATAGCTTGCTAAAAAAAAAAAAAAAAAAAAAGAAGTTCATATTTTTTTCTTCTCAAACTCACATACACAAAAATTAGCTTTTTAATAGATCGCTAATAGCCAACTAAAAAAAAAAAAAAAAAGAAGTTCATATTTTCTTTTCTTCCCAAACTCAGTTTTAATATTAGAGGCCTAACATTAACATACTCTCCTTAAAATAGGCAAACTCCAGGATGGGAGGGAAGTGGCAGTGAAAAGGCTATACGAGTACAACTGCAAGCGAATGAGCCAGTTCCTGAATGAAGTTGAAATCCTCACCCGCTTGCACCACCAAAATCTTGTATCCCTCTACGGTTGTACCTCGCAACATAGCCGCGAACTCCTCCTCGTTTACGAATACATTCCTAACGGTACTGTCGCAGATCATCTCCATGGCAATCGTGCAAAGTACGGGTTGCTCACATGGCCTATTCGCATGAACATAGCACTAGAAACAGCCAGTGCATTGTCTTACCTCCACGCTTCTGACATCATCCACCGCGATGTGAAGACAAGCAACATACTGCTCGACAACAACTACAACGTCAAAGTTGCAGATTTCGGAATTTCAAGACTCTTCCCCACTGATGTTAGCCATGTCTCCACTACTCCACAGGGGACTCCTGGCTATGTTGATCCAGAGTATCACCGATGTTACCAGCTTACTAACAAAAGTGATGTCTATAGTTTTGGGGTTGTGCTAATTGAGCTTATATCGTCGATGCCTGCTGTCGACATTAACAGGCATAGGCATGAGATTAATTTGGCTGACTTGGCGATTAACAGGATCCAAACCCGTCCCTTGAATGAGTTGATCGACCCTTCGCTTAGGTCTCAGTCAGATTCGTCAATTGAGAGGATGACTAGCTCGGTTGCAGAGGTGGCTTTTCAGTGTTTGCAATATGAAACGGAAATGAGGCCTACAATGGATGAGGTTTTGGAGGCCTTGAAGGAAATTCACGATTACAAAGATGACAACGATGGGGAGTGTTAGAATATTAGGGAGGAACGCGAGAGTAATTTTGTGCTTGTGACAAGTATATAGAGAGAATGTATATGGTAAATTCCAATGGAGCAAGTCATTTGTATAAGCACATTCATATTTTGAGATAATTCAAAAACGGTATTGAAATATTTCTGAAACAGGAATTCGTGAGTTACTAATTGAGACATGAATAATCTCTCATTCTGCCCTTCAATTCATCGGATAAAGCAACAAAAAAGGAAATGCAAATGTAAAGTTGGTGAATTTTTCAAAAATCAAGCTCAGGGACATATATATAAACCTTGATAATTATCCACACACTCTATTTGCTCTGCTCATTTAATTAAGGACAAGCCACCTCTCTTTTACAATCCTGTCACAATCTCCACAGTTGAAGCAGTGTGAATTCAAAGCCGATATAGCATCTAAGCAAACAAAGCTGCAAGGTCCTTTGTTTTTCAAGTGATGAAGTTTTATAAGTTTATTATGTTATAAAATTTCAACTGATAATATAGCGATTTTAATTTCAATAAAGCCTAAAGTAGAAAAGGAAAACAGTGGCCACAAATTGAACTATTCGTGAATTGCGAGAAAAGAAAAAAAAAAAAAAAAACTTGGTTTGATTTGTGAATTAAATGAGCAGAATTTAAGTTTGATTTATTGCTCCATTAAAGTCGAGTTCGAGCTTAGAAGTATTCGACTCGAAAACTCACAAGTCAGTTCGATAAAATAATACATATATTTTATATAATAATTTTTTACCAAAATGACATTTTTTCGGTTTAGTAAAACGGTGTCATTTTAGTCTAATCAAGTTATTTAATTTTTGACCAGTGTAACATCGTTTTAAATAGTCAAGTTATTCGTGAACCGAGTTCGAGCCTAATTTGAGCCTAATATTAGTAGTTTAAGTTGTACTCAAGTAACCTAAAACTCCACTCGGATCAACTCAAATTCTACAAGAGTGTTACTTGGTAATCAAGGACAACTAACACACCTAGAAATTGAACGCTTTACAAGAATAACAACCTAAACCAAATTCAAACTGATGCAATGGCCATGGAGAAAGAGTTCTTCAGGCGTTTTAAGTTCAAAGTAAAAAAGTCGTAAATACCCAACTATGGAATTTTGCATTAGACCTATCTAAATTCAATTGGAAACGGTCAAATGATCAATACTTATTACGGAAAATTGTATCCAAGTCATACTTTATAATCTTTTAAAACTATTAGTCACACCCAAAAAAAAAAGTATTGCTTTTAAGTTACATTAATGTGAAAAGTTTTGTATTTAAGTCACACTTTTGAGTGGGTCCTACGAGTTTGTTTTAAATATAGTTTCTAATATACCGATAATATCCTTTATTTCTATAACAAAGTTACACAAGTTATTTTCGGGAAATCCAGGAATCACGTGAAGATATGATTTATCGAGGATCACGCTTCTTCCGTTTTTTTTTTCTTTCCTTGTTTTCAGTTTCATTATTTACAGTTTTAGTCGTGAAGATATTAAGAAGATAGAGCTTATTTGGCCTATCTTCTTCGTGGATTGATTTTGCCGATTGGCGTTTTGAGCTATCTTCAAAATAGTACTGGTACTGTTTCAAAAAAGATGATGATGTTGGGTCGTATGGTTGGTTTGTGTTATGTATCGATTGATGTTTTTTAGGCAGTATGAAAACAGTATCGATCCATAACAGTACCGATACTGTTTTATCGGTACTGTTTTCAAAACAGCACCATGAATTATAAGCAGATGACGAGTTTTAAGGGTAAGAGAAATCTATTGGGTCAATCAACATTTTGAGCTATCTTCAAAACAGTATCGGTACTGTTTCAAAACATATGATGATATTGGCTCATATGGTTGGTTTATGTTACGTATCGATTGATGTTTTTTAGGTAATATGAAAATAGTACCGGTCCTGTTTTCAAAACAGCACCATGAATTATAAGCAGATAACGAGTTTTAATGGCAAGAGAAATTCATAGGGCCGATGGGCTTTTTGAGCTATCTTCAAAACAGTACCGGTACTATTTCAAAAAATATGATGATATTGGCTCATATGATTAGTTTGTGTTATGTATCGATTGATGTTTTTTAGGCAGTATGAAAACAGTATCGGTCTAAAATAGTACCGGTCTAAAACAGTACCGGTACTGTTTTATTGATACTGTTTTATCGGTACTGTTTTCAAAACAGCATCATGAATTATGAGCAGATGACAAGTTTTGAACAAGAGAAATCCATGGGGTTGATTAACATTTTGAGTTATTTTCAAAACAGTACCGATACTGTTTCAAAATCAGAAAAAAATAAAGATACTTAGGAATGATGATTGATTTAGGTTTTTTCCAAACAGTTTTGATTTTGTTTCCAAAAATCGGTTTTAGTTACTTTGTAAAGAAGATAGAAAGTCGCGGAAGTTATGAGTGAAGTGTGCACTATTTTCGGATAAAACTGACAGTTTTGAAATGTGGTGAAAAACGCGTGATGTCTTTTTTTGTCTTTTTGTTACAAGTATGACTTATTTACAAACAAGTTTTTTGGGTATGACTTAAATCCTTATAAGTCCATAAATAATGACCGGCCTCCAAAAACCCCTACTTATTACTCTGCAATGGCCTACGATAGTTTTTGGGTTTTCATCGCTCTTTGGGCCTCCGATTGGCCAAATTTGTTATTTTTCAAAAGTTTTTAGGACTTAATTACTTGGACTAAATGAATCCATTTGTAGCAGGGATTTGCGAGAAAGCTTATAATTTTCTATATTTTTCAAATTTATTTTTATTTCAAATTTTTTGTTTTTTGTAATTTTTGTTAATTAGTCCGGTTTTATACCTTTATTGGTTCGGCCCATTAATGTTATGGTTTCTTTTTATACTTAAACAACCGTAAGTCTAAGGACAAGTTAGTTTTTGGTGATTATTGAATGAAAATAGAGAGTTTCTCCTAAATATCTTATTGCAATCGTCTCTTACACGCTTCCCTACATCACAAATAATTATTTTTTTAAGATGAAATGCCACAACAATGCTGTTCTCACCACATTAATTTTGAGAACCTAATAATGCATGCGTGGATTAGACTTCAACGTCTTTTGCACTGTTTGTTTGACATTTCTCCTAGGCCCCGATTTGGGCTTGGAACCTTGAGAGAGATGTTTTGTGTATGAAAGCAAAAAGAAGTGAGGTTTTGAAGGGTCAATGTATCAAGTCTTTCAAAAGTTGGGTCAATGCGGTAGGTGAGTAAGAAACTTCTCCATTGGAATCTTTGCCAGACCAACTTATCCCAATCAACAAGGAGAGCCACTTGGGATCATCTTTTGAGCAATTTCTAATAGTCTATATAACAAGAAATTATTTGATACCCCAACAGCAATATTTGTAGGTCCTTCCAATCCAATCAATAAGAAGAGCCACTTGGGATTTTAGACAATTTTTACTAATTCATATAATGAGCAATTTTTTGGTACTCTCAAAATAATCTTACAAGTCTATTCATATGGTGCCACACAAGTAATTGCGTTTAACCGTTTATATTTTAGATCCATTATAGCTGCGTCTGCATGTCACCATCTCCACCAACCTAGAGCATGCGCTCACAAGCACCAAATTTCTTTATGTAACCATTTTCTTCAAGTCAAATGTTTTGAGCATGATTTAAGATTCATGCATGGCTCAGTTTCCGTCGTAAAAAGTTATAAAAAATTATTACTTACTTCACCAAAAGCACCAATAATTACAGTTAGCAACTTTTGTTAAAAAAGTCAAATTTTTTTAAAATTTGGACTTTCAAATAGTATCTTAATATATGAAATAAATAAGATCAAAAATAAATAAATATCTAAATTGAAAAACGTAAGTGTGATTCAGAAACACAAGTAAATGCTTTAATTGACCTGAAAAAATAAAGGCATTAATTAAGTCTGAAAAAGAACCCTGGAAAAATAATGATAAGAAAAAATTAGAACACAACGTAAACGGAGATAACTATCAAGCCAAAAAATAAAAAAATAAAAAAGCAACCACTTTTATTCCCAGCCACATTAACGACTTCCAACTTCAAGAAAATTCTTTTTTTTTTTTTAATTGAATAACCCACCACTCAATTTTTCAACTCAAAAGTTAGAAAGACAGGTAAGAAATATATGGCAACACACGCATCCTAACTATCACCATATGGGATAGCCTGTCCACTGCAACCCCTCGGACCAAGGCCCAAACTGACCGAAGCAGCTCATAAGGTGAGTGGAATATTGGACGACGCATGCATACATACACGGGTTGATTTGTTTTTTTTTTGTTTTTTTTTTTTTTTTGAACTGAAGAAACGCACAACTTAACTTTCCAAACTCAAAGTTGGAAAGACAGGTGAGACATATTCAGGAAAATTCTGCTTGTTGTGCCCAAAGATTAAAAAAAGGGGGGGGGGGAGGCGGAGAACATATCACATTATTCAGCCTTTGGCTTATTAGTGCTTCTGAATGGAATTTACTGGTTTTTTTTAACCATTCTATCGTCATTCTTTCCAGTGCTATAATTTTCCTCAAGGTTCAGTAGATAGCCATCAGATTTAGGGTTGGCCTCTAAATGCTTCTCGTCTAGAGGGAAAATTATTCCATGCAAAAGTCATTCGGCAGGCAATTCATGATCATTGTGACTAGTGAGCTATAGAAGGAAATGCATAGACACACCTCATGTGGGTAACCGGTAACCAGGGTGAGTAATTACAGAGGCAACCAATTTGGAGATGGAAGAAGCAGCAGCAAGGTTACCAGGACTTAGCTTGCTGGGGCTTGAATCATATGATAAACAAGAGTTTTTCCTTTTTTTTAAGTCATTTAAGGTTTGATAAAAGCCAGTCTTGACTTGTGAGAAAATCCTCCAACAAGGTTTCTGTCATCGCATTGATTTCCAGTGGAAATTTGGGAGCCCAAAATACACCGGTCTACTTTTCCCTGTTTTTTTGTACTGTTTCGACGCATCCATCAAGCAAATGGACATTGCATTGAAATAAAGGGCAAATTATAATAACTCGCCAACTTAGAGGTAAAAATTTTAGGTAAAAAAAAATTACGAAAATAATTATTATTTTAATAACATTTAATAATTTAATAAATTTATAATATTTATCTTTGAAATGAAAGAGTAAATATTACCTGATAATAATTATATTATATTTAAGATATTAAAAATTTTTAAATGATAAAAATTAATTATGTTTAAAATGAAAATAAATTGATAGGTAAAATTTAATACTTAATATTAGTAAAATGTTATAATAAAATAAATCATCATAATTATTATTATTTTAATAATAATCAATTTTAACAAAATATATAATTTAAATAAAAATATCAATTATAAAAAATAATTTTATCATAGATTTTCTAATAGTAGTTAATTTTAATAACTAACCCAAAAATTAATCCACTACAAATGAATAGGTTACAAGAGATTCACTAAGTACAAATATAACTTGACCCTACCCTAACTCTACTCTTCACTTACTCACTAAAACCTATGATGAACCAAGCCCATAGATTGTCTCTGTTTTTTAACCCGAATAGCACCAGTTAAAATTCAGAGACGTTCTACTTCATCAAAATGGAATGGTGAACCAATATTCTTACTTGTTGATCTTTTCAGTTTGAATATTAGAGTTTTGGATTTTTTAGGGTTTACTCAATGGAATAGCAAAGATATCTATGGCTACTAGAAAAAGCCTTTTTACACTCTTAAGTGCTTGAACCTTCGAGTTCTTTTTCTAGAATCTTGAATACTTGAACTCCCTTCGAGCTCTTTTCTAAAATGTTGAGTGCTTGAACTGTTTTTGAACTCTTTCCCTGCTACAAAAATTATTTGAAACAATCTTTTTTGAACTGAGGAGTGACTCGATTAATAAGACTCGATTCATGATACTTCAAAAACTTTACAGAATTAAATTTTAGCTCGCAATTGTCATTAATAAATTAATTAATCAAAATAATAGACTTAACAGAAACAATAAAAATAATATTCAATCATACTCTAGATTGGATTCTTATTATATTCCATAGAAAATACATTCTCATGTGTTCAAGGGCAAAATTGAGAGAAGAAAATCATATTCATCTATTTTGCTTCATAAAGGTTTCTCTCATATACTCAGCTAAAGACACATTTTTTGGAGACCGATGTTATAGGTAGTGGACTTGATTCACATGGTGGTTCTCCCACGTGAACTCGATTGTGTAACTTTTGTAGTGAAGTTTTGATAATCAAAATTACATAGTGAAAGAGTTTTGAATCTCCCTCCAAGACTTGAGGTTTTTCTCCCTTTATGCTTGATAATGGTTTCTTCAATAAATTTTTATGTCTTATGTTTTTTACTTTTATAAATATAATTTTTTGTTTGATTGATTAAGATTGAACTAGCATATAAAAATTTTGTTATAAGTGATGTTATTTAACTGTTATATTAGTTTTTTCAATATTGGAAATTCTATGTATTTTATCTCATTTTTGAATTGTAAAGTTTGTGTTTCACATTTTTGTATTTTAATGCTATAAGCACTCCCACTTCGCCATTAAAACATTGTTTTTTAATGTTAGAATAATAATTTTGAAAATAATAAAATGCACTTGCCTTCTCTCAATATGTAGGTAATTATATTTACATCCCTCAACATTTAAAAATTATACTTATCTTCCTTATTTTAAAATATTATTAACATTGACTATCTTCTATTAAATAACCATTAAAACTTAACAAAAAATATCAAATTAATCAAAATTTTAAATATTTTCTTATTTTACCTCTCATTCTCTCACATATTTCTTAGTTTTCTCTACAAAAATTTACCAAACTATTTGTTTTTATTTGTTTTTGGGGATTTTTATAAAAAAGGAAAAGAAAAAAACTAACGAATATATGAGAGAGTGGGGGATAAAATTGAAAAAAAAAAGCCTAAAATTTGGATTACTTTGACACTTTTTACTAAATTTTAACGGTTGTCTTAACGGAACGAAGTCAATGTTAATAACATTTTAAAATAATATATGGAAATATAATTTCCAAATATTGAAAGACGTAAGTATTATTATTCAAATGTTCAAAGAAAGTATAATATACCCTTTGAAACACTCAAAAGATGAAATGTAATTTTGACTGCAACATATTTGATCAGAGTCGTCACAGTTATTAAGCAGTTGTCTAAGGCTGTCAAAATAAGACGTACCGAATTAGTTTTGTAAGAATTTGTAATATATATTTCTTTTTAATTTATAAAATTGACTTAAATTTTAAAATCTAAAATTTTAATCTCCTGTCATAACTTTATAATTTTTGTAACAAAAATCTTTCTGTCAAAGCACACTTAATAAAAATAATAATAATAATAATAATCCCCAAGATACAATGGCTAATACTCTCCATAATAATTTTGTAATTTTTGTAACAAAAATCTCTCTCTTCTATGAATGAAAGAGTATGCGCACTTAATAAGAAAACAAAATAAATCCTATCGTTTCAAGAGTCTACTCAACTGCATGCTTTTTTTAGAATTTTCTTTATTTTACTATGTATTTCATAATAATTTTGGAAATGTTCAAATCTTATTGTAATTCAATTGTTTTAATCTTATTGTTATTCAATAAGTCCACATGTTATTTTCAATACTTAAAAAACTAAATTTTAAATTATTTCTAAAATTTATTTAATCCCAATAGATATTAAAAAAATATATAACATCTCTTATAATGTCTATCGAATTCAAGAGTTTGAAAATTAAAAAAAAAATCGATAAGTAACAAGACAACAAAATTTTGTAATTGGAAAATCTCAATTTTAGTAGTAGAAAATCTCTTATAATGCTACGATAACAAATTCAACCGTTACGTTCTCACGGAAAAAAGAAAAGTTTCTAGTACCAAATTGCATTTTGTCACGCCTTGAAATCTACGACCGGGGACGTGGGAACGAAACCTTAAAAATAAATATCAAACCATGAAAAATGTACCATATCAGAGCGGAAGCTAATTAAAGTAAATATTTATTCAATTTCTTAAATATTCAAAATAACTTTAAAATGCCCTAAAAATAGGCTACAAACCATGCCACAAATATGGGCTCGAATCAATACTCCATTACATTAAAATTTAACTATTGAAATGCAAAATAAAACAAATCATCCAGCTATAATAACGCTAGCTAACCCACTGGTCCATCACGAGCATCAACTCCTGCATTACCAACTGTAGTAGGTGGTGAGTACTAAATTCCACGTGTGCTCAGAAAGTGTTTATAAAATATAATTTCTTAATCATGCAAAGCTATTAACAGTAATCAATAAGAATAAAATTTAAAATTTAAAATTTTCGAAATATTCATATTTAATCATTTCATTCAAATAATAAAGTTACTCAGCTATGATCCCACAGTCTCATGCTAGAATTAAATCATTTCACATCATTCACATCACCACACATTAATATCATACTATGGCTTAGATACTCTGCAAGTTTAGTCTGTGACCTCAGAACTAAACCCAAAATAGATCCTCAAGCTTAAGCCGTGGGGTATAACTAGTCCCGCAATCCTAGATGTACTCATCACATCCCCAGACCTCAGTCATGGGGTACAATTGGTCCTGCAGTCCCAAATGTACTCATTTGCCTTATTAGGCAAACCGGTCCCGCAGTCCCGATATTGAATATACGCTAAAATAAGCTATATATGCATTTTGTAGATTTCTAGACTACTGGTTATGCTAACCACCCTATGCAAGTTTTGGGACTTCTAATCCTTGGGCTTTAGAACCCACTCTTTCTAGTACCCTTAATGACCCCAATAACCCAAAAATCAAATCTCAAGTAATTCATTTAATTAACAGCACAACATACACAAAAGTTCTCCTTAATTTGATTTTTTTGTATTCTTCCCTTTACTTTATAATTTTATGAAGTGTGAATGTGTTTCGGACTTAAGTTTCATGTTACCCTTCCATAAAAAATATTCTCATACAAGATTTATCAAATAAATATCATGCAACCATATTCAATAATATATATACAGCTAGCTTGGTAAATAAAATTTTATATCAAGCATGTCATGACAATGAAGGATTCAAGACATAAATTTTGATAATTCATAAAAAAATAGAAAATGAAATATTTTATACTAATTCAAAAGCCTAAAATACTTACAATTAACTCCAGTTTTATAAAAACAAGATTTAAAATTTATTCATAAAGCCATATAATATAATTTTAAGAATACTAATAGGGTATTTCTACTAGAACCATACAGAATAGCTTATTTTACGATTTTTATAAAATACATTTTAAATCCAAAACTTTTGAAATTTTCACATAAAGCTCATTCATATATCTAGTTTAAAATAAAATTTCAAAAATTATATCAACTTTTATTTATACCTTTTATACCTAAATATCTGAACTGCTGTCAGTACAAGCAATGTAACCAAGCAGCCAAGTTTCAATATTTTTATAAAATAAATTATTAGTCAAAAAAATTATAAAAATAGATATTGTAGAATGTTTACTGTCTAGTTTCATATATAAATTCTTAGGAAATAAATTTAATCTCCAGTAATCATTTTTATACCAAAAATTAAACTCCTGTCAGCACAGCAATTTAAAACAAAGCAGTCAAATTTCACTGATTTTTATAAAATCCATTTTAACTCAAAAAAAATATAAAATTTTTACTGGATATTAGTTTAGATATGTACTCCCACATATAAAAATATCGAAAATTAATTCGACCTCTAAGTATGAATTTCATATAAAAATAGTGTACTGATCCTAGCATAGAAATCCCAACCAATCAGTCAAGTTTGACTATTTTTAATAAATTCATTTAAACTCCAAAAATTATGAAATTTTTACAGGAAACTCATCTACATGTCTAATTTAACATATAAAAGTTTCATTAATTAAATCAATCTCTAGGTATGATTTTTATGGGAAAAAAGTGTACCCATTTCAATGTAAAAGTTCTAGAATTTCACATAATCAAAAATCAATTCATAGAATAGGTTTTTCATCTTTTGCACATATATATATATACATGACATGATACAAAAATATATATCAAATAAACATAATCCCACCTACCTCACTACACATGTAGACGATCGGTGTGTAAGCAATCAACACCAACTTAAGTGGCCTTAAACACGATCCGTTAATCCTCTTTGAAACGACAATTACGCATTTTCTGAAAATCTTTCAACGATCAACGTACAACCGATAGCATAATCTCTCTCTCTCCCTCTCTCTTAAATTTGAAAGGCCAAAATAAAAATACAGAGTTTCTTGGTGGAAAATCATAAATGGTGAAGATTTTAAACAACCCAAGAGTCCCCCCTTTACCCACTCGTACAAGCACCTAGAATAAATCTCTCATTAATATCTTCCAAACTCCAACACTAAATTCAATTTTAACCATAACCCTTTGACCTCTCTTATCATAATTATTTCTCAGCCACCTCTTTCATCCAATGGGAAAACACAACACATAATATATATCCATACATACCATTGCTAGCACACACACAAATGCTAATAATAAAAAATATATAAAAATGAATGTAAGCACACTTAATGCATGATATACGTAATTACTTTAAAATATCATTTCCAAATAAAATTTTAAATGGCACAAAAAAATTTGAAATTAAATGTAAATAATTCTAAAATAAAATTAAATCACAAAAAATTTGGGTCTTTACACATTTAGTTTTTTGAAAAATAAGAAGCAGTCTATATTTAGACTTTTTATTCAGATCACACTAAATTTTTTCACGGCAATAGTTGCATTAATTTTTTGATCAATATTATTCTAATTTAAATTATCTAACAAAAAGTATCAAAATCACAATAAAAAAATATGAAAAAAAAGCTCATTCAATTTAAGAAAAAAAAACTCTTAATAAGTTCGGCGTTACTAATAAGCAAATACCATGTGATGTGAAAAGTAATACAATAATTTTCTTTTTTTAATGGATCTTAAACGTAAAAAACTTGACGAGTGATTTTATGTCTAAAATGATAAAAGAATTATCTTTATGTGAAATATTTTTATTTATTATAATTTTATATTATTTTAACGAAATCAATCGTGCCTATTTAAGAGTAAAATGGCTTTGCAAGGAGTCCTCAGAAAAATCACAGAGAAGATAGAAGGGTTAATAATCCATAGAGGGTGTTTAGAGCGAAAAAAATTATCATAAATCAGTAGAGGTTAGAATTCATAGGAGACGTTGGGTTAAGTTAGTCAAAACCAGTCAAAGTCTATTAATTTTTATCAATTCTTATATTTTTTTTCCAATTAAATTCTACTACATATCAATTTTACATTAAATTTTTATACTTTTACTATACTTTTTGTCAAACTTTTGTCAACCCAACATCCTCATAATTTCACAATAAATTACAATTTTGAATTTCATGAAAATTTATAGAGATTTATTTTTACCTTTAAAGTTCCAAATAACTCCTAATAATAAACAAGAGTTTTTTTTTTTTTTTAAGTCATTTAAGGTTTGATAAAACCAGTCTTGACTTGTGAGAAAATCCTCCGACAAACCTTTCAAAAAAAAAAAAAAAATCCTCCGACAAGATTTCCAGTGGAAATTTGTGAGCCCAAAATACACGGGTCTACTTTTCCCTGTTTTTTTGGTACTGTATCGACGTGTCCATTAAGCGGATGGACATTGCATTGAAATAAAGGGCAAATTATAATAACTCGCCAACTTAGAGTTAGAGGTAAAAATTTTAGGTAAAAAAAATTACGAAAATAATTATTATTTTAAATAACAATTAACAAAATAATAAATTTTTAATATTTATCTTTGAAATAAAAGAGTAAATATTACCTAATAATAATTATACTATATTTAAAATGTTAAAAATTTTAAAAGGATAAAAATTAATTGTGTTTGAAATGAGAATAAATTGACAAGTAAAAGTTAATATTTAATATTAGTAAAATATTATAATAAATTGAATCATCATAATTATTATTATTTTAATAATAATCAATTTTAATAAATATATAATTTAAATAAAAATACCAATTTTAAAAAATAATTTTATCATAGATTTTAATAGCAATTAACTTTAATAATAAATTTTTATTTGTTAAAAATTCTTTTTATTTTGATAAAATAATTTAATAAAGCAACCAATTGTAGTTTAATTAAATAAATTATTAATTTAATAAATTATATTAATACAATACATAATCTAATGTATTTTTTATGAGAAACAATTTTTATTTAATAAAACATTTTAATAAGATAAATTATTTTAATAAGTAAATATTATTTATTAAAAATAATTATAATCTGATAAAATAAATAATTTTAATCCTAAATTAATATATCAACAGTATTAATTTAATAAAATAAAATAAATTACTATTTGTGAAATATTATTTTGTTAAAATAGTTTAATGAATAATTAATTTTAGTTTGGTTAAATAAATTATTATTTTATAAATATTTATTATAATCAATGGGAAAATCGACAGCAAGGTTTTGTGTTTGAAGCAAAAAGATAAGCTTTTGAAAGAGTGGACGAGTCGAGTCTCCCTTGTAGTCTTTGGCTGACTGACTGTTCCAACAAAAAAACAGCAGAACCACTAAAAGATCTTGTGTGGGATTACTTTCGGTTGTCTGAAGTGTTCATCTGCTATGTTTTCCAATCACTTGCGGCGTTGAGTAAGTTAAAATCATCTGAATATTGGTTTCAGCAGAATTAAATAGCAGTTCTAAGGGAAGAGAATGTCGTTCCTCTCATTACTTTTAGTGACAGGGTGAAGTGTCGTTTAGTTTGAGAATTTTGATTTTAGAATGGCAATTGTTCCTTTCTTTCTTGCTTGCTTTGTTCTCTCTCATCTGCAACTCCATTTTGTGTCTGCTGAAAAACCTAACGAATCCCAAATCAGTTGTCCCAAGTTCCTCGACTGCGGAAAATTCGGACCCATTCGCTTTCCTTTCTCCAATTCCACGTATCCTCAATGTGGGTTGTGCACCGCCGATTGTGATCATCATCCATTCCCACAGATCCAACTCGGAAATGAAGGACCATGGTTTGATGTACAAGGCATTGTTATTCAAAGCAATGACAACAAATCGGTACAAATTGAAGTCGAAATCCATGACCAAATGCTCCAAAGTCATTTAGACAACAGAAGTTGCCGTGCCTTCAGTAATTTGACTTTTCCCAACTCTCCTTCCATTTCTTTTACAATCCCTAACAATCTCACCTTGTTCAAATGCAACAAAGGTTATGAACTCAATTCTAATCGCACACATGAACTTTTCAAGCATTTTCCCACTGAAACATGTGAAGGCTTCGACTTGTTCTACAAACATCAAGCCAACCAACAATTCCTTCCTTCTGATTTTGAACAGTGCTGCTCAGTAGTTCAGCTGCCCATGAGTCAGTCAAAAAACCCAAATTTTTATACGGATAACCCATTTGAACTATTAACTGCTACCTTCTTTCTTCAACTTCATGTGTCCAAGGATTGCGTCGAGTGTCGACACAAGGGAGGCCAGTGCCAAAATCACAACCAAAATTTTCGATGCCAGAAAACGCAAAAGGTATTGAAACCTCCACAAATGACCTATAGTGTTAGGGCCTGGTTTTTAGAATAAACCAAATTACATTCATTCAACCTTTTGTTATCTCTGAACTAATTTCGTCCTGGCTGAAATTTGCTGCAGGAAGAAAGAACTCACAATTCCCATACCAACAGTAAAACTAAATTCAAATTGATTCTTGCCGCAGGTAAATAAAATAAAAATTTATTCAAATATCTCCATTAGAATTTCATGCTATGACTCTTTTTGGTTTCCCATTTTACAGTTTTCATCCACAGCATTCTGTTTCTTCCATTTTGCGATTCTTTTTTGTTGTTTCAATATATTTTTAACTAAATCTAACTTCACAATATTCAAACTGTATCTTCTCCAGTTGTAATTGGAGGCTTTATCCTCATGATTTGCCTGCTTGTGTTTATCATCTACTGTTGCAAAAGATGGAAGCATCTCTCAAAGAACCCTAATTCAAATCCTTCCTTCAAAGCCGATAATGGAAGGACAATGAGCACTATGTTCTTCGGGGTCCCTCTCTTCTCATACAGCGAACTTGAACAAGCAACGAACAATTTTGATCCTTCTAAAGAACTAGGAGATGGAGGCTTTGGCACTGTATATCATGGTAAGAAACTCAATAGATTTTTCCCTCTGTCCCACCTCCAAATTTATAATGTGCGTTTGGAAAAAAAATAAAAAGCCGACAGCTCAGTTTCTAACTACTAACTTTTTTTACTTTAAGTTGGCTTTTTTTTCTTTCTCAAACACATAAAAAAAAATGTTAGCGTAGATCACTAATAGCCAACTACCAAAAAAAAAAAAGAAAGTTATCGTTTTTTTCTTCCCAAACTTAGTCTTAATGTTGGAGGTCTAATATTAACATCCTCTCCTTAAAACAGGCAAACTCCAGGATGGGAGGGAAGTGGCAGTAAAGTGGCTATACAAGCACAACTGCAAGCGGATGAGTCAGTTCCTAAATGAAGTTGAAATCCTCACCCGCTTGCACCACCAAAATCTTGTATCCCTCTACGGTTGTACCCCGCGACACAGCCGCGAATTACTCCTCGTTTACGAATACATTCCCAACGGTACTGTTGCGGATCATCTCCATGGCGATCGAGCAAAGTACAGCTCGCTCACATGGCCTATTCGCATGAACATAGCACTAGAAACAGCCAGCGTGTTGTCTTACCTCCACGCTTCTGACATCATCCACCGCGATGTGAAGACAAGTAACATACTACTCGACAACAACTACAACATCAAAGTTGCAGATTTTGGGATTTCAAAACTCTTCCCCACCGATGTCAGCCATATCTCTACTGCTCCACAAGGGACTCCTGGCTATGTTGATCCAGAGTATCATCGGTGTTACCAGCTTACTAACAAAAGTGATGTTTATAGTTTTGGGGTTGTGCTGATTGAGCTCATATCGTCGATGCCTGCTGTCGACATTAACAGGCATAGGCATGAGATTAATTTGGCTGACTTGGCGATTAACAGGATCCAAACCCGTCCCTTGAATGAGTTGATCGACCCTTCGCTTGGGTTTCAGTCAGATTCATCGATTGAGAGAATGACTAGCTCAGTTGCAGAGGTGGCTTTTCAATGTTTGCAATATGAAAGGGAAATGAGGCCTACAATGGATGAGGTTTTGGAGGCCTTGAAGGAAATTCACGATTACAAAGATGACAACAATGGGGAGTGTTAGAATATTAGGGAGGAACACGGGAGTAATTTTGTGCATGTGACAAATATATAGAGAGAATGTATATGGTAAATGCCAATGGAATAAGTCATTTGTATGGGCACATTCATATTTTGAGATAATTCAAAAACCGTACTGAAATATTTCTTAAACAAGAGTTCGTGAGTTACTAATTGAGACATGAATAATCTTTCAGTCTGCCCTTCAATTCATCAGATAAAGCAACAAAAAAGGAACTGCAAATGTAAGGTTGATGAATTTTTCAAAAATCAAGCTCAGGGATATATATATATATATGTAAACCTTGATAATTATCCGGACACTCTATTTGTTCTACTCAATTAATTAAGGATGAATCACCTCTGCTTTACAATCCTGTCAAAATCTCCACAGTTGGAGCGTGAATTCAAAGCCGATATAGGATGTAAGCAAACAAAGATGCAAGGTCCTTTGTTTTTCAAGGGATGAAGTTTTATTAGTCTGTTATGTTATAAAATTTCAGCTGATAATATAGCCGTTTTAATTTTAGTAAAGCCCAAGGTAGAAAAGGGCAACAGTGGCCACAAATCGAACTAATAGTGAATTGCCAGAGTAAAAAAAAAAACTTGCTTCGATTTGTGAATTAAATGAGTCGAATTTAAGTTTGATTTACTACTATATTAAAGTCGAGTTCCAGTTTAGAGGTACTCGGTTCGAAAACTCACAAGTCAACTCAATCAAATAATATATATTTTATATAATATTTTTTTACCAAAATGACATTGTTTCGATTTAGTAAAACGGTATCATTGTGGTTTAATCAAGTTATTTACTTTCATATATTATATTTTTTATCAAGATGATATCATTTAAAATAGTCAAGTTATTCGTAAATTGAGTTCGAGCTTAATTCAAACCTAATATTAGTAGTTCGAGATGAATTTGAGTAATCTAAGGCTTCGCTCGGATCAACTCGAATTCTGTAGGAGTGTTACTTGATAATCAAGGACAACTAACAAACCTAGAAATTGAAGGCTTTACAAGAATAACAACCTAAATTACCAAAAAAAAAAAAAAAGAATAACAACCTAAACCAAATTCAAACTAACGCAATCTCCATGGAAGAAGAATTCTTTAAGTATTTTAAGTCTAGAGTAGCAAAGTCGTAAATATCTAATTATGGATTTTAACATTGGGCCTATCTAGGTTCAATTGGAAATAGTCCAACAGTCAATACCCATTACTTTGCAATGGCCTATAATAATTTTTGGGCTTTTGTCGCTCTTTGGGCCTCCGATTGGCAAAATTTGCTATTTTTGAAAAATTTTTAAGTCTTAAATACTTAGATTAGATGAATCCATTTTTAGCTTAAATACTAAGAGAAACCTTATAATTTTTTATATTTTTTAAATATACTTTTATTTCAAATTTTTTATTTTTGATAATTTTTGTTAATTAGTCAATTTTATGCTTTTTTAAGTTCGGCTCAGTAAGGTTACAGTTTCTTTTTCTATTTAAGTAATTGTAAGCATGAGGCCAAATCAATTTTTAATGATCATTGAATAAAAATAAAAAATTTCTCCTAAGTATCTAATTGCAGTCATCTCTTACACGCTTCCCTACGTCACAAGCAATTATTCTTGTGAGATGAAATGCTGCAACAATGCTCTTCTCCTCACATTAATTTTCTGGTTAGGAAAATTGAGAACCTGATAATGCATGCGTGGATTACACTTCACCGTCCTTTGTACTGTTTGTTTGACATTTCTGCTAGCCCGAGTTGGTCTTGGAACCTAGAGAGAGATATTTTGTGTACGAAAGGAGAAAGAAGTGAGGTTTTGAAGGGTCAACATATCAAGTCTTTCTAAAGTTGGGTCAATAAGGAAGGTCAGTAAGAAACTTCTCCATTGGAATCTTCGCCAGACCGACTTATCCCAGTCAACAAGGAGAGCCACTTGGGATCATCTTTTGAGGAATTTCTACTAGTCTATATAACTAGTAATTATTTGATGCCCCTACAACAATATTATAGGTCCTTCCAATCCAATCAATAAGAAGAGCCGCTTGGGATTGTAGACAAATTTTACTAATTCACAATGAGCAATTATTTGGTGCTCTCAAAATAATGTTACAAGTCTGTTAATAATAGTACCACACAAATATCTGCATTCAACTGTTTACATTTTAGACCCATTATAACTGCATTTACTTGTCACCATTTCAACCAACTTAGAGCATGTGCTCACGAGTACCAAATTTCTTTATATAACCATTTTCTTCAAGTCAATTGGGTTAAGCATGATTTAATAGTCATGCACGGCTCAGTTTCCATTGCAAAAAATTACAAAAAATTGCTACATGTTTCACGAAAAGCATCTAAAATTACTACTAGTAATTTTTAGTAAAAAAATGACGTTAAAAATTATTAAAATTTAGACTTCCAAACAATATCTTATTGTATGAAATAAATAAGACCAAAAATAAATAAATATCTCAATTGAAAAATGTAAGTATGATTCAGAAACACCAGTAAATGCTTCAATTGATCTAAAAAAATAAACGCATTAATTGAGTTTGAAAAAGAACCCTAGAAGAATAATGATAAGGAAAAATTAGAACACAATGCAAACGGAGATAACTATCAAGCCAAAAAACTAAGAAATAAAAATAAAAAAGCAACCATTTTTATTCCCAGCCACATTAAAGACTTCCAACTTCATGAAAATTCTTCTTGTTGGGCCCAAAGATTAAAAAAGAGGGGGGGGGGGGGGATATCACATTATTCAGCCTTTGGCTTATTAGTGCTTCTGAATGAAATTTACTGGTTTTTTTAACCATTCTATCATTGCTTTCTCCAGTCCTGTAATTTTCCTCAAGGTTCAGCAGATAGTCATCAGATTTAGGGTTGGCCTCTAAATGCTTCTCATCTAGAGGGAAAATCATTCCATGCAAAAGTCATTCGGCAGGCAATTCATGGTCATTGTGACTAGTGAGCTATAGAAGGAAATGCATAGACACACCTCATGTGGGTAATCGGTAACCAGGGTAAGTAATTACAGAGGCAACCAATTTGGAGATGGAAGAAGCAAGAGCAAGTTTACCAGGACTTAGCTTGCTGGGGGTTGAATCACATGATAACATCAAATAAGCATGGTCATCACCAACTAAATGCCACAACACATGTAAACCTAATATCTACAATCAATTTACAAAGAAAAGATAATAAAGAAAGCACGACGATAAAAACACGTTGAAGTGTTCGGAATTGTATAAATTAGTACAAATTTGTAAAAATTATAATCTCTAAATTCGCATAATGAATAGGAAATTTAAATCTTGTAAGAATTTGTAAAATTTTATTATATTTTATAGCAAATCGAAAGCACCCATTACCTCTACTTGCTAAGCAGGACGTGATGTTGAAGGGATTTTATATGTTAAGATTTATTTCCCAAGTTATTTTTAGTATTATTGAGATTTTCTATTTTTGTAATTTTATTTTAATTTTATTTACACTTGTGTAATTTAGAAATGCTTAATTAAGGTGATTTTATATGTTAAGATTTATTTCCCCGGTTATTTTTAGTACTGTTGAGATTTTATATTGTTGAAACTTTATTTTGATTTTATTTACAGTTGTATAATTTAGAAATGTTTAACTAGGTTTATCCTATGTAAATGCTAATATGTAGATCATTAATGCTTGATGAATTGAATTGAATATTAACAAATTTTTCGGGGTATTACATTTGGCATTCCTAAGTTGACTCGTTTTGCCTGCACGTGAATTTTTTTTATTTTTAAGATTTTTTAATAAATATAAATAATATACCAAAAAATTGTTAAAAGACAAACTAATTTTTCATAAATAAAAAAATTATAAAAGGAAAAAATATTTGAACAATGCGAAACTATTTAAAGTAAATTAGGGATGCCAAACTTTTATTTCTAATAAAAAATATTCAGTTCAGAAAATTTATAGCATGATGGTTGTACAACCTATAAATCTATGATTGACCTTTTTTTTATTTTAACTATGACTTCATTTAGAGCTCCAAAACTTTTCAAAAAAAATTTCAAAAATTTCCAATTTCTTTCAATTAAATTTCACTTTATGTCACTTTTATATCACGTCAACGTCAATTTTTAATTCTTTTTAAATTTTTTTAATAACAAACGCCCCCATATGCCTGTTGTTTTTCGGCCTTATTCATCATCTTTTATCTAATGTAACAGTGTCTTTTAATTTTCAAGCCCATTATATATTTTGGTTCGTCAAGGGCCCATGGCCATTTTTAATATTCTAATCAAAAGTGTGTGTATTTTTGGCGGGATAACAATTTGGCTTCAACCATCACATTCGAATGTATAATTATGGTTATTTGTGTCAATACTTAAATGTCTCAAAATTAAATAAATATATTGTATAATTAATTTATTTTATAATTAAGTTGAATTTGTGTTAAATCGTATTAATTTATGATTCACACAGTCATATTGTGTCGTGTCATATTCAAGTTTTTCTTATAGTAACTCGTGTTATGAGTTGGGTTGAGTCACATTATCATCCTTACGTGTTTTAGCTTTGGACTCTCACTAGGCGGCTCCTACCACTTAATTTTTTAAACTCTCAGTCACTTATACCCCTATACTTAAGAACTATGCACTAGTACCCTATATATTATTTCAAAAAGTGACAAACCAAATGGAATTAAGGAATTTAACAGAGCGTGTGTTTCATGTGCAAGAAAATTGCAACTAGCCAATATGAACCTAAAACAAGTATATGAACTAACGAAAATTCCCTTGCTTCAATTCTTAACTATCCTGCTTCTTTTGCTTCAGTTTTAATAATCAAATTAAATTAAACTAATTCAATAAAACTAATTTAATTTAAATAAATAACAAATTAATTAATTAATTTAATAATTAATTTAATTTAAATTATTTGTAAATTAAATTATTTTGAAAAATAATAAAATTAAATTAATTAATTTGAAGAAGATCCGAGTAAGAGATATACTTTCTCGAGAATGAAAAAAAATCGATCTACTTTCATTTGGTATTTTGACCTAAATTCATTAATTCCTTGATACTCAATCAAATCCTCTTTTTTGACGATTGATTGCACTTCAATATTTGGCTCTCGTGCTCATTAATTACTTATGGAAACATAATTTTTGAATTGGATTAGGATTAATACTTCCAATTAAATAAATATGGACAAAGGGGTAGGTAAAAAAAAGAATTGGATTGCGTCATATATATGAAAGAGTATACAATAATAATGTATTTGGTGAATCAAATACCATTATAAAATATATTTTATTAAATTATTTTGAATAAATAATAAAAATTAATTAATTAATTTAATTAGTATGAAATATATTTGATTAAATTATTTTTAATAATTAATTTAATTTAATTTAGTTTAATAATTTATTTATTTTAATTTATTTATTTAATATGAAATATATTTTATTAAATTATTTTCAATAAGTATCATAACTAAATTATTTAATTTATTATAAAATATATTTTATTCAATTGTTTTCAATAAATAATATAATTAAATTATAATTAATATATTTTATATTAACTAAAATAAATGACATAATAATTATATTTTATTCAATTTCTTTTAACAAGTAATATAATTAAATTATAACTTAGTATATTTTATATTTATTAAATTAAATTATTTTTAATGAATAATTTAATAGATTAATTTAATTTAATTAATCTAATTACTTAAATTAAAATGAAATATAAATTTTGATAAATTCAATTAATTTTTAAAAAGTAATAAAATAAAATATTTTATGAAAATAAAAAAATTAATAATTATAAATAAAATTGCAGAGGCTGTTATTTAGATGGAAAAAAAAAACAAAAAAAGAATGATGGGGGATGTTTACCCATGGAAAGTGTAACAGACATGTCAAAGGTAATACTATTGGAAGACCAAGTAGCAAAGAGAAAAAGCTTGAGGAGATGAAGAGAAATTAGTGCATATTAAGGTTGTGTTTACAAAGAAAAAAAAAAAAAAAACTTTTTTGTAGCTGACTACAAGCGACCTACTAAAAACTAGTTTTTTTTTTTTTTTTTTTTGGAAGGGAAAAAAGCTAACATTTTAATAGCTAATTTTTTAGTTTTTTTGTTAATCTAACATTTTTACCCTTCAATGTTTGAAAGAAGTTTAAAATATAAAAGAGTAAATTTGGTTATTGTATAAAAACTCAGAAAGTTAGCAGCTAGTAGCTGAATTAAGTCACTTGCACCTCTTGTACTTAAAAAATGTGCACTTAAGTCCTAAAACTGTTACCAAAGTAAGGCGGAGGTTGATAAGCTCTCAAATGGTATTTTTGACTTTTTATCACTTAACATCACGACGTTAGGTCTGTCACTTTTCAAAACAGTACAAGAGGTATTAGTGCATATTTATTAAGTGTAGGAGGTGCAAGTGACTAAGGGTTTAACTACAAGGGGTGTAAGGCAATTTCCCCTAATTTTTTTAATATAGAGATAGGATACATATTCCCTATGTGATAGATCGATTGTAATATAGATAGGCGCATGAAAGGATTGGATGAGTTACCATCAAACACGGTGAAGCACTTCCATTGAAGTGGATAGAATTGACTCAGGTGTCCTATATATAATATTTACTATGTTTCTAATTCAAAACATTAAAATCATACGAGTATCAAATTCTATTAGGACTCTGTAATCAAATATGCTTGGGCTAAAATATTACCAGAATGGGTGATTATCTTGGATTCTTGCTCTACATCTAATCAAATTAAGTGGACAATATTGTAATGGCGGGATATGGTTCCTCACAAACAATATCAAAATTAATGTCTAACCAAAAATGTAAGGGTCATGTAAGAACGCATTTCCGAAATAGAGGAAAATGTGACGAATCGACGATGACATAGGTAACTGCACAAAGTTTATTGGGTGGACTACTACCGAGGCACAATTATTAAAACACTTCTGTCCCATATTATCTTGATTGAGTTAAGTGAAGTATCATATATAAAATATTCAATATATTTTTAATACAATGCATTTCAAAACCATATGATTTACTAAATTCTATTGAAAAATTATGATCAAACATGAAATAGTAAAAATGGGTAATTCCATAGGAAATACTTGCACATAAATTTTAAAAAAATAAAAAAAGAAAATTGAGATCACACATTGCAATTGCGTTTGGCGGCAAAAATTTTAGCAAAAAAGTACTAAATTTTGCTCATTAGGTGTTTGGCAAAACACCAAAATTTACTACTTTTCTTCTTGCTACAATAGCTTCTCAATTCAAAAGTTACTAAAAATTATTAAAAACTGCTAAAAATTATTAAAAATTATCAAAAGTTGCTAAAAATTTTACTAAACACTTAAAAATTGTTAAAAATTATTAAAAATTATAACTTATTTCACCAAATACACCAAAATTATAACTACTAATTTTTAGCAAAAAAATAGTAAAATTTTCTAAAAATAGTGTCTCTAAACGCTCCCTACATCGCTTCTAATCATGTATAGAATTTTCCAACCTTCCAAAATCTAGCTTGGGGCAGTGTATTCTTTTAAGAAAGAAAGAATGACAAAACAATAATATCAAAATAAAAACCTTGATTAGACGCCACCATGTAGTTTTTCACTTCAAGAATATATATTAAAATATAAAAATATCATCTGCCGTGTTCAATTTTGGAAGAAGAAATATATTTCCTTTACTTAATTATTTATTTCGATACAAAATCTAAAGCTTAACCCCAATTTTGGTGGGTTATGATGGTGGAAGTTTGGATGCAAACAGATTGCGATAGTTGCATCCAGCACTGCCAGGGGCATGTTTTGGAGGATTTGGTCATCCTTATGTCTGAAACCAGCCTGGCAAGCAGTGGGTGATAGTTGTCACCCATATCTCTGAAGCCTAATAGGCCAAACATGTAGGCCCCACAGAGGCCCAATCTTTCAGCCTGTTCCTGAGCCCACTTATTAAATTCCTTTATTTTGAGAGCATGATAGAAGGAGCATGCAATGCTTGATCCGAGACATTTATTCGTTAAGGCTTTCAAAGAAGCTACGTTTCGATTGAAAATGTTAAATTGCTATTGGACCAAAAAATTATAGCGGAAAGGGCGTTTACGGAGGTATTGACGCGGCATAGACACTCTGTTTCAATTGTTTTGGTCCTTTCATGTTTATGTTTTTTGTTTTGCGAATTTTTTTTTTTTTTTTTTTTGGTCCTCATCGTTTTATTTTATTAGTTTTTTAAATTTTTATGTAAAAGATTATATATATATATATATATATATATATATATGTTTTAATACTCAGGGTATTCAGACCAACATATACAGAGAGTTAACGTAAGCCTTCCAGTAACATTGAGAAGATTTAAGAGTTAATAATCGGGTAAACCTTCTAGTGGCTAGTGACCACTGGCCCTAAGATAGGGATGTCAATGGGAGAAGTACAAAAGGTATCCGACAACTCGAAAAAAACCAATGAGAAATCACTAATGGGATTTGGATGAGTTTAAAATTGGAATTTAATACCCATATGAGTTTGGGACGAGTTTAGAATTTGCCTATGAGGTAGTTAGTGTCCGTTTATATTTATAGGGTACCTAATATTTGATATCCATAGAATACCTACTAAGTTTCCGTTTAATATAATATAATATATTTACAATTTTATCTCTAAAAATAATATAATATAATATATAGCTATGTTTTTAATTTGTAGTTTTGTTGATACTTTTATTTTTATTTTGTTTAAATGATGGAAATGCTGAGATTTGTTTTGGTTTGATTTTCTTTATAATTGTTTTGTTGATAGAATTGGCAAAAAAAGAAAAAAAAAAATGTGTATGAGCAACGTGACCATATGTTAAACTTGAAGAGTGATCAATAAATTTGTTCTGTTTAATAAGTTTAATATTTTTTTCACTTACTATTTTTTTATTTCTATTTCAAATTAGGTATTTAATGGGCAATTTAACCAATTGTGCTTAATTGGATTTTGTGTGTTTGGGATGTGATAAGTTTGAAATTCTAATTAAAAAAATAAATGAAGTTAGGATGGTAATAATAAACAAAAAAAATAAACGGATTCAATAATCGAATTTGTTAATTGGGCGGGTACCTTACCCATTTACATCCCTACTCTAAGAAGATTCGAACTAGTTATGATTGAAAAACAAATATAAAATCTTATGAGTTAAGTTACCACTAGGAATTTTTTATACTTATGTTTAACAAAGCTTAAACTCGTAGAAGATGTCCAACATTCAAATCCTTAAGCACTAAATTGAATAAAACAGGAAAAGACAGTATTAAATCTCTAACATACTTAAGATATATTTGAAGTGACAAAAGTGAAACAAAATACGATAAAGTGAGATAAGTTGTGAATTCGTAATTCGTGCAGTAAGATAAAAAGTGAATAACTTTTATAATTTCTCAATGTTTTCACCGTTTTTCAGAATTTTCCGACACTCCAAACGGAGCCTTAATCAACTAGTTTTGTATTATTACAATTAAATTTTTAGACCAATATAAATCAAAAAAAAAATTATTTCTTATGTCAAATGTAAAAACTTTTTGTTCCTTTTATATTCAATGTATATAATTACTCTACCAAGAAAACTCATACATACCATTTATTTTAATTTTTGATATATTTTGCATTATGTCATTTTTATAATTTCATATAAGTCATCATTATTTAAAATGAAAGTCAATTCTCTCTTTGCTCAATATTTCATATTAGCAGAAAATTTTCATTTTTATTACACTTATGCGCATATATGCATACAATTCCTTAATACATGACAATATATTATGGGTGCATTTGAAGTTTCAAAAAAATTCAAAAAAAATTAAAAGTTATATAGTATTGATGTGATATAAAAGTGACACGTAATGAAATTTCATTGAAAGAATTTAAAAACTTTTGAAATTTTTTTAAATTTTTTAAACAAAATTTGGGATGCAAACGGCCCCATATCTATAATTTTTCGTGACTCATTAGTAAAAAGTTAAATATGACATTTCTTTCACCCCTTTATAACATTTGTTATTCTTTCTATATTTTATCATTTTATATCACACGAAAAAATAGTATGCCATAATAGTAGGAGAATAGTAATTAAAATAGAGTTAAAGAAATTTATTATTTTCAAGTGATATGCTTACAAATATTTTGCAATTCATATTATTTTAAATACTTGAATATTGTTCGGGTTATACAGTCTTTTTCAAAATTATTTAATGTCTTTCCCTATTTTAAAACAAAAAATATCGCGACGACGCCAAATTATGAGTAATCTTGTTTAAAGTATGGTTAGAGTGCTCATTGAAACCGCAGCACCGAAGTTTTTAATCATAAGCAATGCTAAATCTTAATAGTTGATGTATGTGTGGGAGTCATTGTGGGACCAAACATAAAATACTAAGAGCCTATATTCTAACATTTATGTTTCTTTATATTTAATATATATTTTTTTTGTTTTTTATCTTTAATTGTCATTTTTTCAAAATAAAACCAAAAAAATATGTTTGGTAATGCAATTTTATTAAATTTTTAATAGCACTAAAATGTTTTTATAAAATTAAATTAATAAAGTAAATTATTTTGATATCTAAGTATTATTTCTTAAAAAATAATTTTAATTTTAATAAAATAAATAATTTTAATAATGAATTATTATTATAATTTTAATAAAGTAAATTATTTTATTATGTAACTATTACTTATTAATAAAATAATCTCATTTGATAAAATAAATCATTTTAATCATGAATTTGTTATTTTTATTTTTTAGTCATTATAATATATTATTTTTCATAAAAATAATTTAGTTTAATAAAATATTTGAATGAGATAAATTGTTTTAATATGATACAACAAAAATTAACAAAATATTCCGTCTAGGGGCTAAGAGTGATAGAATGTTTATGAAATAGAAAAATAATAAAGTAAAAATATGGCTTTCGTTTTACATTTTGAGCCTAAATTTTTAAATAAGTTTTTATCTATTAAACACGTTTTTGTTTCTAATTTTTTCAAAAATTTAAAGACATAAATAAAAAACAATTAGCAAAAATGTTACCAAAACAAGGCTAGGAGTTAGCTGTTCCCATAGAAATGAAATGGTTAAAAGTTCATTTCTTTATCTGGTTGATATTTATTACAAGAAATAATACTATTGTTTCTAAAAAATGGGGGAATAAAGTTTTCTGGGCGAAAGCTAGAGCATCAAGAATCCGCGTCTACTAATTTAGAAAATGTTAGTGCATTTATAGGCTTCTGTTAATTGGCAATCTCCGAGCAAACACTTGTAATTATTCATTCAAAAATGTCACAAGATTATTGAAATAATTCGCTAATACAAGTCAAAGCGTGTGCGTGTATCATAGAAAAAGTTGAGAAAAGAACTATTAAAGAAAATGATGTGGCTATACTCTATTCGAAACCTCTGCTCATGGTCATCCTCTCTATTTTGATTAAAAAAAGAGTTTTTTGTTTGATAGCGTGTGAACAGTAGGGTTTGAGAGCATGAGAAAGGCAGCTTACACTCACGAGCTTCTCCTTTCACTTGGAACATATTGGATTTTTGTCCAGTGTGTGTCCAGCGTGCCTCGCGAGTATGAGTAAGGAAACTCTTGCCCAAGAGCTGCTCCTGCTTGTCTCACAGATTTTTTTAAAGAAACTTAAATGATTGTTTTACCGCTCTTCTTTGATATAAAAAGCAAAAATCTTTTTTCCAACTTCTTTGATATAAAAAGCAAAAATCTTTTTTCCAACTCTAACCTTTTGACCTGCGCGTCTTTTCCTACCATTTTTTAGTAAAAAGGTTAAGAGGATGATGATGATTGAGAAGGGAGATGTCGATTTTGACATCATTTCGGAACTTTGGCAAAAATCTTTCATCATCTAGCTCAAATCTGTGATTGAAAATCAGAATGAGGGAGCTATTTCTTCCAAGATTGAAGGTGGAAGTCCTCATTGGTTGAGGTGAGCCGCGGTTTAATCAAGCAAGTAAGTTAAGAAGTATTATAGACAAGTAAATCAATGAGTTTTGATTGGGGAAACTTGTAATATTCTCCTTTGGACACCTCGTAACCTCATTTTTATATAGTAATGATTTCTAGTTTGAGACGTTTAAGGAATCAGGGTTGTTTCTCCTTTGTGTTCAAATGAGTTTTTACCCTTATTAACAAATCCTTGTGTATTTGTGGTTAATATTTATTTTGAGTTGAAATTAAAGTATAGATATTTCTTAGTTTCAATTGATTATTGTTGGATTTGGATACTAGTGTATGTTTTTGGGGCCTTCAGAAATTTGTATTAAAATTATATTAATTTTGCTCCCTCTTTTTTTATAAATATACTTTTTTATTATTATTAAAGTTTTGTCCACACTGTATTTTTATTTTTATTAGTATTTATCTTAATAATGTAATTTTACCTCCAATAATTATAATTTCTAAATCCATCCCCGTTGAGAATAGTTCAGTCATTTCCAAGTCATTTCCAATAGAATACAAAAAGACTAAATTGTCCTCATCACATTTTTTATGCCCTTTCGATTTTAAATGACCAATGTTGTGGTTATTTATTTGTTATTCTCGTTCTATATAGTTATATATATTTTTTATATTCCTATTTACATTCTTATCCCTATCCCAATGATCTTATTTTCATTTCCTTCTTATTTCTATTTCTTTTTCCATTGACAACAATGTGTGATTGCACCATTTTGTGTATTTTCCTTCTAAACCTTTATGATGATTTAAGCGATGATAAGGTTCTAATACAAGAAAACTAGCATAGTTATCAGGTTTGGCTAACATAATTAAACTATGATGATATTTGGCCCCCCATCTCTCTCTCTCTCTCTCTAAAAAGTAAGTGAATATTTTTAGTAGGTCCCTCTTTCGTCACATTATTTTTAAATTTGGGATTAATTTTTTAATAATATTGTCTTAACGCAGTATTAAAGGTGAAAAGTGAAATCAGAGGTTGATTATTATTGTTATTTTTTTTAATTTTCTTATCATTTCTAGGTTTTTAACACACTTAAAATAATTTAACAATACTAGATGTTAGAGCATATATGATGCATATGATTATTGGTTTTATAATTACATTTTTTTTTTTTTTTGAAATTGTAAATGAAGGTATTAAAGGAAATATAAAAAAATTATAAATCAAAATTACTTACAAAACCAATAATTTTTTTAAAATTAACTGTACGTGTCTTCATGTTGTGAGTGTTATGACGAATGAATAAAGAGTAATATCCCAAAAATAATAATAATAATAAAATAAGAAACTACCACTAAATCTTATGACTTTACTTGTTATAATATCATAGATATAGGACATGGATAAAATTTATAAAAAATATAATTTTATTTTTGAATTCAAAACATTGTGACTAGGAGAGTTTCTCTCTCTCTCTCTCTAATTTTTTGAATTTCCAACTTCCAAATGAATGGATAGATGGCTAATCAATTCGGGTGGAAGAGTCTTTCAAGTCATTTTCCGAGGGGAAGGAATGAAGTAGAGATGTCATCCACACGACCAATTCTTCCAACTAAAATCGTCGCACCTGCAAATCATTAATTGTTGAAACAAAATATAAATGTGCAATATTAACATCCCTTAAGATTGCAGCCACAGAAAAAAGAGCCGATTTTTCTGATGACTGGATTTCCTGCTGCCCCCTCATGTACAAGGCACTCCCTGTAACCAAGGCATTCATTTTACATGAAGTTATTTTCCAATTGGATAGAGAGTGAAACAATCGTGAATCCCTAACTAAGGGGGAAAACTAGTACGTGGACTAATATTTTAGGAAAAGAGAGGAGTAAATCTTTTATAAATAAAAATAAAATGTATTTACTCAAACAAATTATGATGGAATCATTTATATGTACATAATTCTATTCCTAAAACAATGTACGATCATGATGAGTGAAATATAAAAATACTCAGAATTGTCTGTGTCTAAAGGCATGTAAATATAATTTAACCTGTAAATAATCCAAAAGTGAATTTGTAAGATAAATTTACATGGAAAATTATAAAAATAACCCAAATTAAAATCACTAATAAAAAAATTAAGGTTTTCATATAATGTTTAACAAATGTGTAAAATTTTATTATTTATTACAATTATTATCACATTTTTAAAAATTTTTATTTAAAAATTTTTATAAAAAATTCAAAAAATATAAATAATATAAATATATTTATATAATAAAACACAACACATTTCAAAAAGGTCTCCCTCACAAACTAAAATTCAAATGCTAACATTGAGTTTTGTTCTTCAACGAATGGTTTAAATCTTTTACAAACTAAAATTGTCACGCCCCTAACTTAATTGTCCAGGACGGAAAACATTAAAATATAGAAATAAATTAAATTAAATAAAAATTCGTTTCAAGATCAAGTCATAATATAATAACTATCATCAGAGCAATTGAATACGTCTCTCATTCCCATATGAAAATAATATTTTTTTGAAACTGAATATTTGAATAGATCATCATCAATTTATTGATAGTATCATCCACCTTAACACAATTTCCAATGACCACATCTAGGATCTACACGATTGGAGCAAATATCATAACTATGTTTATAACTATCCAAATAATAATATCATAAGTATCAGTATTGGACCCACCCTTTGGGTCACTACTTATAATACTAATAATTTAACACTCAATTAAGAAAACTAAACACAAATGTTACCACCCCATAGCTAAGACCGGACCCAGGTTGCTCTAACCTAAGCTGCCTACGTATCCCACCTCGAGAATCGGGTCACCGTAGTTCCTAGTTACATCTCTAATTTTATAACCAAACTCATACTCAATTGGATAAATCATACCTCTCAATTTAAAAGAATATAAATGCAATCTCATGCAATAAAATGTGATGGAATGCAATGCCAATGCATACTCTAGTCTCCATTTACTCCAATCTTATCCTGAGACAAGTGACATTTAGCAGTATATACGGGGTCACAGACTGTACTATTTATATTCACGACAAATGTATATCCCAATGTACATATATAAATCGAATGGGAAATCATGTTTCACTCCCATTGATGCAAGACTCAGGGGAACTACGTTACACCCCCTGGCCCTTCTGCTAAGGAACCGCGTTACACTCCTAGTCACGCATCTACTTAACTTAAAGAGGGTAATTAATATAAATAGTGGTTGGAGAACCCTGTTACACCCCCAATCAGCTAAGACTCAGGAGAACCGTGTTACACCCCCTAGTCCTTCTACTAGAGAACCGTGTTACACCCCTAGTTAGGCATTTGCTTATCTCATGCAGGGTCTAGCTGCAACCTGGAGGAAATCTCATAATATCTCGTCTCAAAATTAACGTCCCAACTCCAAATGACTAAGCTCGAGTCATATATATCAACTGGAGATCATCTGCTATTTTCAAAATCTCATTTTCTTATTTTCTTCTTAAAATCAAGGATCTCGCCTATATATATATAACTCGTGCCTCGGCACGTCACACTTTAAATATGGCGCTCTCGGCCAATCAATGATAAAAAAATATCCACCGGAGGATGAAACCCCATTTCCATGCACATGATATGTCACGCCCCGGATTTTCATAACCCGAATGCCTGGGGGTGACTTGGGATTTAAAATGGGTATAAAAATAAGATGATAATAATACTCTATCACACCCCATAATTTTTCCTCCAAACTGGGGTTGACCCGTAAGAAAAATTTAAGTTATTCAAAATCCCTTGTTTATCCAACAATATTTATAAGTCATTGGACTGAATCATTTGATGGGATTTCAACTACAGGGCACAAATTAAAGATAGAGAAAAATATTACAGAGCTATCTAAGTGTCCCAACCACGCGATTAACATTACATACCAATTAAAAGCAAATTAGGTCTAAGTTTAATAATTACAATCATCCAACAATTGTTACAGACAACAAAAATAAAGTCCTCCAGCTCTGCGCAGGAAAGAAGAAAAAAATAGATAACTATTCTGATGGAATATTTAAGAGAAATTAATCTCTTTCCAGCTCATTTTCTGTATCCTTGTGCTTAATATCCTGAAAAAATATTCCCACAAGGGGTGAGCTACTAAAGCCCAGTAATCAGAATCTCCTAGGTACCTATATGCAGTGGTTGTAATGTTACACTGTATTAAGTGACCCACTACAGTGAATATGTTTAGGTGGCATACTGTTTATGCAACAATTAATTCAATAGATCTCAACTGAATAATATAAATTATACTTACAACGGTTCGATGAAATCGGTTCGATGAAATCGTCACTGTAACTACTATTTTACTTACATGTAAAAAAGATAGTTAAATATTGATGTGTGTATCACAGTGAAGTCTATGTCGCAATGGTAAGGATCTCAGATTTAGATTTTCAAGGTCTCGGGATCAAACCCTGTAGCGATACAGGTTTCATATATATATATATATATATATATAAAATATTCATTAAGAGGAATTAAATATAATTAAATAATTCCAAAACATCATTCATATATAAACAAGAGAGGTTGCTAGTCACGGTAAAATTTTGTAGGGGAGTTTAATCTAAATCCTCCTAAGATAATCATACTCCTATCCTCCTCTACCCCCAACCTTGGGAACCAGTGACTTTACGGGCTTAGCATCCAATGCAAACTAACGGTGTCACCTACCAAAAACCTAGCCGTCACGACCGGTTACCTGACTAGCCAGGTCAGAAGGGAGCATCTCCCAAATAAAATGCATGTTCCCATCTTCATCTAAAAGGCCATTTTTACCCACCCATCACCCCATTGCCAAAAATAACTTTAGCACCGAGTGCCTTAATTTCTTCTCACCCTTTTACATTCCAACGGTACCTTGTATGGAAATCAGACATTTTTAATAACAACCGGCAATGTTCACGGGCGATGAATCAAAAGTGAGATTATTCAGTCACATGCAGTATAATTTTAAGCACTTTATCTAAATCCATAATTTAATAATAATTCTCAATAAATCAAATATTTAACATAGTCACCAATAACATTATCACAAAGGTAGGTACTACATGTAAATTAACAAGTAGCAAGAAAAAAAATTTTAGAATACGAATTAGTATTTTAGTTAATTGTTTTGACAAGTTTACCGTACCACATTTGACAAAAATAAAATTATTTCTAATGATATATTAATTAAGTCGAGGTTGGTAGCTTAGTGGGCGAGCAACCCTAATTGCGATTTAAAGTCGCAAGTTTGAACCTCATTGGCTGCGGTCTCGGTTTTTACCTCTTTTACTTTTTATTTTATTTTATTATTTTATGGAATATAAAGATAATAAATAACTCTTTGGACTATATTTAATTTTAGAAAAAATTTGATAAGTATAGTACTTCACTTGAATAATTAAGTCAAAGTGAGATTACAAAGCTAATAAATTCTATCCTTTAGATTTGGTAGGAGAATAATATTATTCAAAATAATTTGAATAAATTTTCACTTATCATCTTATTTATAACCAAACCCTTATCATAGGTTTTCGGCTTCAAGATATCCATAAATGTCCACAGAATTCCAATGTTTAGGAAAGTATTAAATAAGTTTCATTAAATTCACTAATCATAAAAATATAATTATATAACTTGCTAGGTTGACAAAAGAATGCCTAAAAGAATCAATTCAATTAAGGAAGACCAAATGAGAAAAGAACAAGTCCATTGTTTCTTTTGGGCATTTTATCAAATACTTAGCATTTTAGTTTGAATAAGTCATCCAACTAACCATGATGAAACTGATTATCTAAGTCAATTATCATAAATATTAGAGTGTCAAATAATACATAATATCCAGTTTAAAATAATTTCATATCAATAGAAATTATTAACATGACAATAACTAACAGAAGGTAATTAGAAATTTAAATAAATCTTTAAACATAATATTCAAAAAAAAATCCAAACAAGCATCAATTAAAGGCTAAACAAAAATAGCAGCTTGAAAGAAAAATTAGATAAAATAGAGCAGAACTCTAATATCTATAAACTTTATATCTGTAGAAACTAGACTTCAAGACCTATGACTTTCATGTTTTACACTTTTTAAAATTCTGAAGTTTAAAAGTACAAAAACAGCATTGAATTCAGTTTGTTCAAAAAATACAATTTTACACGTGTTCAGTATTTTGGGCATAACTTTTGAGTCACAAATTGGATTGATGCAATTCGTTTTGGGTTGGAAAGAAAACTGAAAGGGCTACAACTTTTATGTTTTAGCCAAAGCCTAATTCCACCGTTTTAGGCGTCAGGAGCACATTAGAAATTACAAATAGAGAGCTGTCAGTATACTGAGTTACATCAATCAAAATTTCGGCTTCCCTACCCCCAATATACGGGTATATATTTTTATCATAATCAAGTTTCATACTTCAAACCCAGCAAATGCATCAAATATATTTTAGAAGATTCGTCATCCTATCTCAATGAAGATATTAATGACCAAGTCTGAGAAGGAAAAATGAGTTAGCTTTGAACACCACCCAAATTGGAAAATTCCAAGCCTTTCTTCTTCCTCCAAGCAACACCAAATCTCCAACCTCACTAATTAATGATTTATTATTATTTTTCTTTTATTTTCTTCTCTTTGAAGACATACAATTTATAGGGAGTATAGAGGAAGTGTCGGTAGAGAAAAACAAGTTCCACTACCTAAACTTGAAAACCACTAAAGTAACATTATGCATTAGGTAGTATAATCCAAATAATCTAGCTTAGCCTTTTTGACTATCTAACCACATAATTAAAGATAGGTATTGGAGGATGGATGAGGATGGGTGGCATGATCCGGGAATCATGCTAACTTTTTGACAAATTAAACAATCATGCTAACTTTTTGACAAATTAACAAAATGCTTTAAATCATACTAGCTTTCAAACAAAATGCTTTAAATCTTGTTTGCTAAATAATTTGAGAAAGATGCTTTAAGGTCATCAATGTAGGGTCTTCTCTTTGTCTAATTAGTCAAATAATTTTGAAAGATTGTGAGAGTGTATGGAAGATGGAAAATGAAGTTGTCGGGAAATAATTTAGAGGAACTATTCATGAGTCAACTCATTGAGTGACAAAGTGAGTTGAAGTGAGTTGAGGTGAGTCAAAGAAAAGGGTTGACCCATGGGTTAATGGGCTTGGTTTAAACCAAATAGGTAATTGGGCTGGGAAGTGTTTGGATAAAAATTTTAAAAATTCTACATTAAACTCCTACATAGAATGAAATTAAATCCGAAAATCTTTCAAACTAATTTTATTATTCCAAAAATTTTCAAATCCTCAATTTTTTAGATTTTTACTATAACAAATATCACCACCACACTTAAGCAAATTAATTAAGAGGGAAAAAATTCAGGTTATTACATGATATGCTCCATCATGTTAAATAATCACAACATCTCAATATTACAATAAAAGTATGATGCGCTCAATCATCCATAATGACATTTTATAGTCCCAAAATGTGCATAATTTTAACAGATAATCAACATATATGATGTACCATTCAAACCGGGTCAAAAGACATCAAACCGGATCAAAAATACTGCAATAACCTGAATTTTTTTTCTTAATTAAATTGCTTAAGTGTGGTGGTGATATTTGTTATAGTAAAAATTTAGAAAATTGAGGATTTGAAAATTTTTGGAATAATAAAATTAGTTGGAAAGATTTTCGGATTGAATTTCACCCTATGTAGGAGTTTAATGTAGAATTTCTAAAATTTTTATCCAAACACTTCCTAGCCTAATTACTTATTTGGTTCAAACCAAGCCCATTAACCCATGGGTCAACCATTTTCTTTGACTCACCTCAACTCACTTTATCACTCAATGAGTTGACTCATGAATAGTTGCTCTAAATTATTTCCCGACAACTTCATTTTCCATCTTCCATACACTCTTACCATCTTTCAAAATTATTTGACTAATTAGACAAAGAAAAGACCCTACATTGATGACGTTAAAGCATCTTTTTCAAATTATTTAGCAAACAAGATTTAAAGCATTTTGTTTGAAAGCTAGCATGATTTAAAGCATTTTGTTAATTTGTCAAAAAGCTAGCGTGATTGTTTAATTTGTCAAAAAGTTAGCATGATTCCCGGATCATGCCACCCATCCTCATCCATCCTCCAACACCTATCTTTAATTATGTGGTTAGATAGTCAAAAAGGCTAAGCTAAATTATTTGGATTATACTACCTAATGCATAATGCTACTTTAGTGGTTTTCAAGTTTAGGTAATGGAATTTGTTTTTTCTCTACCGACACTTCCTCTACACTACCTATAAATTGTGTGTCTTCAAAGCGAAGAAAATAAGATAGAAATAAAAAAATAAATCATTAATTAGTGAGGTTGAAGATTTGGTGTTGCTTGGAGGAAGAAGAAAGGCTTGGAATTTTCCAATTTGGGTGGTGTTCAAAGCTAACTCATTTTCCATTCTCAGACTTGGTCATTAATATCTTCATTGAGGTAGGATGACGAATCTCCTAAAATATATTTGATGCATTTGCTGGGTTTGAAGTATGAAACTTGATTGTGATAAAAATATATACCCGTATATTGGGGGTAGAGAAGCCGAAATTTTAACTGATGTAACTCAGTATGCTGACAGCTCTCTATTTGTAATTTCTAATGTGCTCTTGACCCCTAAAACGGTAGAATTAGGCTTCGGCTAAAACATAAAAGTTGTAGCCCTTTCAGTTTTCTTTCCAACCCAAAAAGAATTGCATCAATCTAATTTGTGAGTCAAAAGTTATGCACAAAATACTGAGCACATGTAAAATTGTATTTTCTGAACAAACTGAATTCAAGACTGTTTTTGCACCTTTAGACCTTAAAATTTTGAAAAGTATAAAACATGAAAGTTTTAGGTCTTGAAGTCTAGTTTCTACAGATATAAAGTTTATAGATATTGGAGTCCTGCTCTATTTTATATGAATTTTCTTTTAAGCTGCTATTTCTGCTTAGTTTTAATTGATGCTTGTTTGGATTTCTTTAGAATATTATGTTTAAAGATTTATTTAAATTTCCAATTACCTTCTATTAGTTATTGTCATGTTAATAATTTCTATTGATATGAAATTATTTTAAACTGGATATTATGTATTATTTGACACTCTAATATTGATGATAATTGACTTAGATAAATCAGTTTCATCATGGATAGTTGGATGACTTATTCAAACTAAAATGCTAAGTATTTAATAAAATGCCCAAAGAAACAATGGACTTGTTCTTTTCTCATTTGGTCTTTCTTAAATGAATTTGATTTATTTTTAGGTATTGTTTTGCCAACCTAACAAGTTATATAACTATATTTTTATGATTAAGTGAATTTAATGTAACTTATTTAATACCTTCCTAAACATTGAAATAATTCTATGAACATTTGTGGATATATTGAAGCTGAAAACCTACGATAAGGGTTCGATTATAAAGAAGATGATGGTTGAAAATTTTATTCAAATTATTTTGAATAAAAAAAATAAAACTTATAAATTTTTCTAAAATTAAATATAAGTTCAAAGAGGTATTTATTATCTTTATATTCCATAAAATAATAAAATAAAAGGTAAAAGAGGCAAAAAAACTGAGATTTGCAGCCAATGAGGTTCAAACTTGCGACTTTAAATCGCAATTAGGGTCGCCCACCCACTAAGCTACCAACCTCGGCTTAATTAATATACCATTAGAAATAATTTTATTTTAGTCAAATGTGGTACGGTAAACTTGTCAAAACAATTAACTAAAATACTAATTCGTATTCTAAATTTTTTTTTACTTGCTACTTGTTAATTTACATGTAGTACCTACCTTTTGTGATAATGATATTGGTGACTATGTTAAATCTTTGATTTATTGAGAATTATTATTAAATTATGGATTTAGATAAAGTGCTTAAAAATATATTGCATATGACTGAATAATCCCACGTTTGATTCATCGCCCGGGAACATTACCGGTTGTTATTAAAAATGTCATATTTCCATACAAGGTACCCTTGGAATGTAAAAGGGTGAGAAGAAATTAAGACACTCGGTGCTAAAGTTATTTTTGGCAATGGGGTGATGGGTAGGTAGAAATGGCCTTTTAGATGAAGATGGGAACATGCATTTTATTTGGGAGATGCTCCCTTCTGACCTGGCCAGCCAAGTAGCCGGTCGCAACGGCTAGGTTTTTGGTAGGTGACACCATCGGAATGCATTGGATGCTAAGCCCATAAAGTCACTGGTTCCCAAGGCTGGGGGTAGAGGATGATAGGAATATGATTATTTTAGGAGGATTTAGATTAAACTTTTTTACAAAATTTTACTGTGACTAGCAACCTCTCTTATGTATGAATGATGTGTTGGAATTAATTAATTATATTTAATTCCTCTCGATGAATATTATATATATATATATATATATATATATATATATATATATGAAACCTGTATTGCTACGGGGTTTGATCCCAAGACCTTGAAGATCTAAATCTGAGATCCCTACCACTGCGACACAGACTTCATTGTGGTACACACATCAATATTTAACTTTTTTTACATGTAAGTAAAATAGTAGTTACGGTGACGGTTTCATCGAACCGTTGTAAGTATAATTTACATTATTCAGTTGAGATCTATTGAATTAATTGTTGCATAAGCAGTATGCCACCTAAACACATTCACTGTAGTGGGTCACTTAATACAGTGTAGCATTACAACCATTACATATAGGCATCTAGGAGATTCTGATTACTGGGCTTTAGTAGCTCACCCCTTGTGGGAATATTTTTTTTCAGGATATTAAGCACAGGGATACAGAAGAAGAGCTGGAAAAAGATTAATTTCTCTTAAATATTCCATCAGAAGAGTTATCTAATTTTTTCTTCTTTCCTGCGCAGAGCTGGAGGACTTTATTTTTTTGTCTGTAACAATTGTTAGATGATTGTAATTATTAAAGCTTAGACCTAATTTGCTTTTAATTGGTATGTAATGTTAATCGTGTGGTTGGGACACTTAGATGGATCTGTAATATTTTTCTCTATCTTTATTTTGTGCCCTATAGTTGAAATCCCATCAAATGATTCAGTCCACTAACTTATAAATATTGTTGGATAAACAAGGGATTTTGAATATTTTAAATTTTTCTTGCAGGTCAACCCCAGTTTGGAGGAAAAATTCTAGGGTGTGGTAGAGTATTATTATCATCTTATTTTTATACCCAACAAATAAATCCCAAGTCACCCTCAGGCATTCGGGTTATGAAAATCCGGGGCGTGACAAATACTTTCTCTTGGGAAGAGCACAGGAAAGGCCTAGGAATGGTGCGGGAAGATCGCTCTGAGTTGTAAGACGATACCGAGAACTTCTAGCCTCGCGAGAATCCCACAAGATGTTTGCGGGAAGCCCATTCCCACGACCTGCGGTCCACAGCACAGATCTGAGCTGCCAAAAGTTCGATCTGGCGCACAAAATACCAAATTCCTAACACCTCACGCTTAGAAATGGTACCACAACCCACAACAGCAACATATATCTTAATATCATGCAATGAGACTCAAAAACGAATAAGATTGGGCATATATATATGAACGAACCCATAACATATATATATGAACATATATCACCATCTATCAAAATCATCATACACATATATATATCAAAACCATCCTAGCAACGTCTAAAATACAACTATTAGTCCTACCTACCTTGAATCTGAAGGGAAACGAAGAAAAACGAAAAAAATCGATTGAGCTTCCAATCTTTAAGAGCTGATTTCTCCCACCTCGGGCCAAATCACCGGAAATAGACGTCACCACCATGTCCACGATGTCGCATACTATCCCGATCCATTGACCTTCCACTCCGGATCGCACTTTCTCTCTTTACCCTTTCTCTTCTCTCTCTCTTTTCTATCTCTTTTTTCTCTTCTCTCCCTTCTATTCTCTGGCAACCCCACCAAGGAGAAAAAAAAAAAAAAAGAAAGAAGAAGAAAGGGAAAAAGGAAAAGAGAGCTGGGCTTTTGGCCCAGTTATCCAACTTATTACTAATCCAGATCATACTCGGTCCAAGAAAAATAAAATAAAATAAGTTAAATCTCAAAATAATTATTTATTGGTCCAAAATAACACATAAATAGCCAAAAACAAATGTAAGGTATTACAAAAATTTTCCCTCAAACTCCCGTCTAATATTTGGGTTACTTTATATTCTGATAGACCATTGAGTTGAATTTGATGATGATATCTGAAGAATTATATTGAGAAAGATAAAAACTTTACTCCTTGATATTATAACAAAACATAACATATTTTAAAAATGTCTCTCTTACAAACTAAAATTCAATAGCTGAGAATGAGTTTTATTCTTCAATGAATGGCTGAGTCTTTTACAAACCAAAACTTTTCCTCAAACTCTCGTCCAATCCTTGGGTCACTTCACATTAAGATAGATTATTGAGTCGAATTTAATGATGATATCTGAAGAGTTGTATTGAAAATGACAAAAATTTTACTTCTCGGTATTATAATAAAAAGAAAATTTATTTTAAATTTTTGGAAAGAGAAAATGTGTCAATATATTTCAATTTCAAATATATACATATTTAATTTTAGTTGAAAAGTGCTATAGACATGAAATATTCATTAGTTGTTTTCATACGAAAGTGAAAGACCTTCTATAAAAGATCCGCGTAAGTAGCCATCTTTTGGCATTGCCACACTAAATGGTCTTTTTATTACATTTCTCCAATGTTCACCCAACATGGTGAACTACTGATTCCCAAAGTTCAATCACTAGATATTTAGGGAGCTTGGGGATCTCTAAGTCACTTTCTAACAAAAGATCAAAAGTTTTGAGTCATATCCTAACCCAATATTAATAATAAGGGAATGAGCTATGTCCAAAGCCATTGAGAACTAGGACTTTTTAATAAATTTTAATGTACATATAAAATTTAAGTTATATTTTAATATACATATAAAAAATTTAAGATATACCGTTTAGAGCTCTATAAATTGTAGTAAAATGTGATTTGATAACTTTTTTTAGTGTTTAGAATGTAGCCAATAAATTATAAAAATATAGAGATGAATAATGAAAAATCCATTCAAATAGATTCTAACAAAGAATTTTTTGAGTTTTGCGCATAAATTTTTTAAAATTTGTAGAGATTTATTAGGATTTATAGAGATTATATATAAAGATTTGTAAAGATTTTTGAGATTTGTAGAGATTTTTGGAGTTTTTTATAAGTCCAAACCACAATATATATTAGTTAGATGATATGGTCTCTTATCGAATATTTATTTATTAAATATAAATATTTTTATTGGAAAAATTATGGATCCTAAAAGATCAAATTAGAAGAAATTAAACAATGTGTAAAAGTTTAAAAACTTTATCGAGCTATTTTAGTTTCTTATATTATTTAGTTTTTATATTTTTTAAATTTTATTTATTATAATTTTCTAAAAACAATATTTATATTTGAAAAATATATTGAATGTCTTAGGCATTGATTTTTTTTAGAAAGATAATTTGATCGACATTATGTTAATTTTATGCTAATGCAGTAGTAGGAATTTAAAGTTCATAAACATATATAATTAAAAATTTGAATACATGTAAATACATTTGATATTTTTCTAATAAATAGTTTTTTATTATATAAATTTATGAGGTTTTGGTAAAATATAAAACATTGATTTTTATTATATATTTTAATTTTCGCTGTTAATAGCCACTTCAATATTGCACATTTGATTTATAATACTAATCCATGGGAGTATTCATTGTTACATATTAAAAAAAAAAAAGGAACTGAGGATCGTTGGAAGTCCAATTTTTTGTAATTTTTAATATTTTTTGATCAAAAGTTGGTTAGTAAAATTTTTTATATTGGGTAAAACATATAATAATTTTTAGAAACTTTTAGCAACTTTTGTGTGTTTGATAAAATTTTTTACAACTTTCTATAATTTTTTATGTGTTTGGTAAAAGTTTTAATAATTTAAATTAAGCAAATTACTGTTACTTACCACAAAAGTAACAAAACTTAATATTTTACCAAATATTCATTTACCAAAAATTGACCTATTTATGCTGATTTTTGATCCACCAAATGATACATGAATGCTGGGGAAATCTAACTCTATGGAAAATACGCTCATCTTGGCTGCAAGGCCATAGGAAAGCCTTGATTATAATATGAAATATAAGTCAAGCTCTTATTGTTGTCAAATTATTAATTAATCAGTCTTATGTTGGCTTTTTATAATAAACATCCAATTATGAAGAGTGACAAAGTCTGTTGGAATTAATTAATATTTAATTCCCATAATTAGTTTCTTAATTAAAGTGGTCCATATAAGAATCCAAATTTGATAAAGAATTATTTAGAAAGTTATTATTGGCAAAAGATTGTGAGCTAATTTCTAACCATATCCTACTTTGATGGATGGTAGAGACTAAATGATTAATTAGGAAATTGAGTCATCTCTCTCCCTATAAATAGTGAATGAATTCTATCAATTCATACACATTAAAATTACAACACATTAGGGTTTATATGGTAAGAGGGAGACACCCTAGTTTCCAAAAAGATTTTATTTTGTTGAAGGAGAAGATTCAAGAACAATGGCTTGAGATAACTTCCGCATTCAGATTTTCATAATAATGACTCAAGATATAGATTCTTGATTATATTACGTAAATAGGAAAAATATGTGAATATGATGAAGATCAAGATCTTAAATATTTAATTAAATATTATGTGTTGATGTAATTATAAACTTACAAAGTCCACACCATGTGGAGGTGATCGAGAATTGTTCAACTAGAAAAATCTCATTTTCCATGCAATGAGTATATATATATATATATATTAAAAATAACTTGATAGATTACTGAAGAAGCTATTGACAATGGGTAAATTACATGAAAATTTCTTAAATATTTGACTAAACAAATATAGACTTTGTATGATTTGAACTTGGGATTGACATCATCGGCTATAATTTAATTCGGACTCATCAGATCGAAAATGTTACCAAACTGACAACATCCTTTCAGTTAACTTCTCTCTATTTTTATGATTTTAATAATACACTAACACATACTCTTTCTTTACATATATAATTAATATATAATCATAACCATTAATTTTTTTATTTGATATTTAGGCTCCATTTATTTCAATGTAAAATGTTTGTCAAAAACCACACCACATTTACTTGTATTTTTAAATATATATATATATATATATTTAAAACATGAATAGATATGCTTTTCAAAAAAAAAAATTACATTGAAATAAATGAAACCCTAATGAAAATAGTGATATAACAAAAAAAATTACAAAAAAGAAATTATTTATCTTTATTGAATATATGAAATTGTTAAAATTGGTTTCGTTTCTCGTTCTCAACAACTCATCAACATATACAAATTTAATATTATTAGGCTATAAAAATAATTTTTAAACATTTTATATCTTCATGGAAGAGTAAAGAAAATATATTAAATAAATATTCTAATATACTGATATTTTAACTAATGGTTAGTGATCAATGTTAATAATATTTATAAAATAATGAGTGTTGTTATAATATTAAAATAATTTGTAATCTATCTTTATTTAACCAAATATTTAAAGGAAGTTCGTATGTGTTTGATTGATGTTGTGATAAGTTTAGTTTTTTTTTTTTTTTTTTTTTTTTTAAAGATTTGAGAACATTTAGCCATAAAAATATTATGTAATAAATAATCCAATCTTTAAAGCGCATGTTTGTTTTATAAGTTTATAGGCAATAGCAAAACTATAAAGGGATGATTACCTTTATATCTCCTATACTTATACTAAAAATTACTTACATCCTATGTATCTCGTTAGTATGCAAAGTGGACAGAATTTTAAACTTAATTATGCGTGAGACACATATGTATAAAAGTACAGTCTTTAATATCCAAAAAATAAAATAAAATAAAATAAAATAAAATAAAAGTTGAATAGGCAAAATACCCTTCCAAGCAAATTTCTCATCTTCCAAGTCTTCCATTTTCAAGGGCATGATTTTTTGTAACAATATTAACTTTTTTGAGTTAAATTATAGTGTCTTGACTGATTTAGGGGTTTTAAATGTGCTTGGGTTTGTAATTATATCTTTGAATTTGAATAAAAGTGGAAGAACAGAGGAAAGCGAAAAATGAAATAACAAATAAGAGAAAAGAGAATAACGAAAAAGAAGAAGAGAAGAATAATTTTGTTTTTTGACCACTTAATGTAACGTTGTCTACTATTACATTTTATTATGAGTAGAGAGAATATTAGTGTATAAGAATGAGATATAGATAATGCAAGGTGAATTTACTCTAAGTACAATTAAGTACAAATGGTATAAAGACAATTGTTTCCCTCTACAAACAGAGGTTTAATTATTATTATATTATTAAACAAAAAGTAAATAAAAATATTCATCAAGTAAATTTTTAAAATAATTATTAATGAAAATGATTGACTACGGCCAAACCGTAGAACAGATAAATGGAATATTGGTGAATAACTCTATACCGTTAATGCAAAAGGATCACGCTATGGCGGTTATTGTATCATAGTAAAATTCAAATTTAACTGGAATGATCATTTTATCATAAAAAAATCAATTAAACTAAACACCAAACCGTAACATCAGAGAGTTATTTTAGGAGTAAACCTAAGTCTGAGTGCTCCAAATTATAAATTGATGTATGGACCTCACGAAGCATGATTGCAATGGTGTAGATTTCATTTGTTTTAAAAATTTGGACGAATAATGAATAAAATTAGAAAATATATTATTAGTTTCTCGCGAATCGGCGAATGCTTGATTGGGGTCTCTCATCAACGGTCACTAACGTAGCAGGTGCAAAATTCGATTCAAGAAACAAATTTTTGGTAATTATAAATGGGGGTAAATTCACTAACCTCCGCTGAGGTTTCTGATACCAACAGAAGACCGTCCCTGAAGTTTCTGAAATAACACTGACCTCCCTTCTTTTACCAGATAAATTTCCACTAACGCTCCCTGATCTATTTTTTCTCGTAAAAGTCGCCGTTTGAAGTAAGAAAAAATAAGATAAATTGAGATAAATTGAGATAAAATATAGTTTATACGGTTGATTTTGGCCGTCTTTTTTCTGAAAAGTAGCAACTTTAGGATAAATTGAGATAAAATGTAATTTTGGGTTTGATTTTGACAATCTTTGGGGGATAAAGTAGCAACTGTGAGAACGATTTTTTAAATCTGTTCTCACGAATTCAAAAAAATAGCGACAATAATACTCGTTTAAAAGTTTTCGATGCAAAGAATATGATTGTATAAAAAATTTACACATTCAAAAACCTCAGGGGAGGTTAGTAAAATTTATCTAGTAAAAAAGGGAGGTCAGTGTTATTTCAAAAACTTCAGGGGAGATTTCTGTTCGTGTCAGAAACCTAAGAGGAGATTAATAAAATTTACCCTTAATAAATTATAAAAATAAATTTTATTTTACTGAAAAATATATATTTATGATAGTCAAAAATATTCAAAAAAAGTCAAGCCTTTTCCCATTATTATCCCTGCACGGAAACACACGCATTGTGTCTAACACGTGTCAGCTTTTCCCCACGAATCTCAGAGCACCAATGTTTCTCTGTGGTTCCCAACCGTCCGGTTAGATGCGGTCCCCGCCTCCACCGAAAAAAAAAAAAAAAAAAAAATCAAAACTCAAGTAAAAGAGGTGCCGCTTTGGTGGTGGGGGGATGGCAAATTAAAATTTAATGGCAAAGTTATCTACATTTTTTTAATCTAGAGATTCACTGTATAGGAGTGAAAGAAATGTATTCATGCTCGTCATTTAAATATATTTGAATCATTAAATTTTAATTTTAACGATTTTTAATTTCATAATTCTTAAAATAAAATTTAAATCGATGATAACCCATAAATCTAACTCAATTACATATATAAAGATACACAAAAAAAAAATCAAATAATTCAAAAATTAAACAAATTCAATATTCTAATTGGGGCCGGTTAAATTTTATTACGTTTAATTTTGAATTAAAAAATTAACCGTTGATTTTTTGATTTGATTCTCGTTAGTAAACAAAATTGAACTTAAAATCAATCTAAAAATAATCCAAGTAAAAACTAACATGAAAAATATAATATATATAGTAATATAGTATATATAATATATTAATTATTTAGATGTTTAGGAATTAAAAAAAAAAAAAAAGAGCAAATCAACTTATCTTTAAAATTGAAGATCTAATCCGATTTTGATTAATTCGAAAATTAAAGTGGCCTAACTCGATATTTTTAATTAAGTTAATTTCATTTTAAATTAAAATGGATTTAATTCTGAATCTAATTTTTAAAACGCAAAAGAAATTCGTTGAACTCTCGATTAATATGATCTGAGCCAAACCAACCATACACGACCGTACGGACACCGCCCTCTCTTTCTTTTCTTTTCCTTTTATCTTTTCAATTTTACCAGAAAGGAAAGGCAAACAACCCCCCAACACTGAAAGCTAAAGGAGAAACACAGATGTGAAACCCCCGTCTTTCCTGAAAACCCCTCTGTAACTTTCCTTCCTTTTTACCTTTTTTCCGAAGGAAAACTTTTTCCGGTGAAAAATAAGCTTTATGGGAAACCGACATTTTAACGTACACAGGTGCGGTGGTTCTAGGCCAAATCGCTTTCTAAGTCAGCCAACACACTTTCTCTCCACCTTTTCCCCCATTTTGTTTTTCTTTTATTTAAAGTTTGGCTTTCGAAGCAACTGAATCGAAATTCCTCCGCAATTTAATTTCCTCTTCTGAAACCATTATTTAAGAGGACTATCTTTGTTTTGGGTGTCTGGTGGAGGTGGACGCTCTCCAGCTGACCTGGTTTGTTCTCCATTTTCATATTATATATAAATGTGTATGGTTTTCTCAGTGAAGAATGTTATTCTAATAAAGTTTAGTTTTTGGATGATTGGCTATTACAGTTCATACCTTGTCATCAATTCCGCGTTTGTATTCCGTGTTGATTTCTTCTTCCTCTCATTGCTTTGTTAGCACGCTGTCAGTTCTCAATCTCAATCAGATCTGCATTTGGCGTTGCTTGAGAGGTGAAATACATACAGACATTCTCATCGAAGCTCATTTCTCCGGTGGAATCTTAGGTCCATTTCTTTCCAATTCACTTCATTTTGAAAATTTTGATTTTGCGTAGCGTTTGGGTGGATGCTTTGTTCTGGATCTTACTTTATGTTTTGTAAAGTATGGATTCAGATGAAGATTGAAGCTTATGGGTTGGTACTGATAAATATTTTAATTGTGAATTTATAGTTTCTATGTTTACGGAGAAAGCTGAGTCCAAAACAAGAGGAGACTTTGAAGGATTTTACGGCGTATGAATTCTATGTATAATGAAATGTTGAGATGAAGAGAGTCGGTGTAATTTGGGTGTAAAGGATCTGAAATTTTAGTGGCATTGGGGGGCTGGAAAGGAATTTTAGTGGACAGGGTAGATATGGGGTCTAGGAATGAGAGGCATCACCATGATCTTGTGCCTCTGGCTGCGTTGATTAGCAGAGAGATGAAGAGCGAGAAGATGGAGAAGCCAACTTTGAGATATGGGTACGCTGCACAGTCTAGGAAGGGGGAGGATTATTTCATGATGAAGATGGATTGCCAGAGGATTCAGGGGAATCCTTCATCAACATTCTCTGTTTTTGCAGTATGTAAACTCTTCCATTACTTTTCTGATGATTTAACACCTTAAAGACGTTGAGGAACTGCATATTATTTTATTCTTCACTTTCACACCAGTCTATTGTAACCACATGCAACAGCTCAATTGTGTTGTTTAACTTTATTAGACGTTGATTTCTTGATGGTTGTAGATGTACCGAGCATATGGCATATACATGTTTGAGTTCATTACATCTAGTGTTATGACTTGATCAATTCCCTCTTACATGTGATTTTAATGCTTCTGGCAAATTCTTCTTCTGCCAGACATTAAGGGCAATTACAGACGTTTATGGTATTGGGTCAGAGTATGTTATTTGATGTTGGCCAGGATAAAGAGTGGATATTTTCCCTTACATTTACATGTTAAGCTGCATGACGTAATGATATTCCCTGCCATTGCTTTGTTGTCCTCTATAATATGATAATCACTTTTTCCCCATTTTCAGGTCTTTGATGGGCACAATGGGAATGCTGCAGCAATTTTTTCCAGGGATCACTTGTTAAGTCATGTGTTGAGTGCTCTTCCTCGCGGGCTTGGGCGGGATGAATGGCTTCAAGCTTTACCTCGAGCATTAGTTGCTGGTTTTGTGAAGACTGACAAGGAGTTCCAAAGTAGAGGTATGGAGAATGGTTCCCACTCCGCTCTGCCCTGCCTCTAATACGGCGGATTTGTAATGTACTTAAACAGATTTGGGGCTAATTATGGGTTTAGCAATTAAAAACTTTGAAGCCGTCCGAATTAAATATTTGAAGTACAGAAATACCCTCTGGTATATAGAAATGCCTTTAGTACATAATAATATTGGTTATTTATGGCGGAATAGGTGCAGGGATTGGTTACGAAGAAGTTGTTATAATCAGGGATGGTTTAGGAAGTGTAAACCTGTTGCAGGTTTGGACGTGGGCTAGGGTTGGGTTTCCCCATTAGATTTGGAGTAAGGTTGAGCAAACAATGCCTCATTGCCAACCTTACTTTTACTATTCTCATTTGACGTGAGTAAAGAAAAAAATTTATGTTTCCTTCATTTTTCTCAGGAGAAACTTCTGGAACTACTGTTACATTTGTAATAGTTGATGGATGGACTGTGACAGTTGCATCTGTCGGAGACTCCCGTTGCATTTTAGATACTCAAGGGGGTGCTGTCTCCGTTTTGACGGTTGATCATAGACTTGAAGAAAATGCCGAGGAGTGAGTGTCTACCTTTCACTCCTTATTCTTTTTGTCCTCTGGAAGCAAGATTTAATTGGTTCTGCTGAAATTACAGGAGAGAACGTGTAGCTGCCAGTGGAGGCGAAGTTGGGAGGCTTAGCATTTTTGGTGGCACTGAGGTGAGGTGTTTCTAGTTCTAAGGTTTTATATTGTAAATTGTAATACATAAATAACGTCGTCAAATGAGCTTTTATTCCACATTTTGTGATATCTCTGCCTTAGCTTTACAGGTTGGTCCCCTACGTTGCTGGCCAGGTGGTTTATGCCTCTCAAGATCAATTGGAGACACAGATGTTGGAGAATTTATTGTTCCGATACCCTACGTTAAGCAAGTGAAGGTACCTGGTCCTTTGTTTGTTTTATGCAGCACCCTTCGGGCTTTTAACTTTTATTTTTTCTTTATATTTAAGATGTTTCTACCATTGAGCAGTTACTTTTTTTATTCCCTCGTTTACTGCGAAGTCTGTGCCATTGGGAAAATCTAGTTAGGTACATCATTAGCTTGAGCTCTGACTTCCTTCTTTGTTATAATCAGCTATCAAGTGCAGGTGGAAGGCTTAATTGCTTCTGATGGCATCTGGGATGCATTATCCTCAGAAATGGCTGCAAAATCTTGTCGTGGATTGCCTGCTGAACTTGCTGCTAGACAAGTTGTAAAGGTATTTTCAACTCCTTGTTGTGTTCATTTTTCTCCTTGGTTGTGATGTTTGCATAAGCAGGACCTTAAAGCATATGGTAGGTGCAATCTATATGCGAAATTTATTGGTGTGACCTAGATTGTACATTGGATACTGGCATACCATGGTGAATGAACTCCTTACAACACGTCCTTGTTGCCTTTTCTGCAATGGTTTTCAGGAAGCTCTGAGGACAAGGGGACTGAAGGATGATACAACCTGCATTGTTGTTGACATAATTCCTCGTGATAATCCAGTACAGCCTTTACCTACTCCAAAAAAACAGAACAAGCTTAGAGCTTTATTGTTCAGAAAGAGGTCAAATTCTGATAATAAACTATCTAAGAAGCTATCGGCTGTGGGTATTGTAGAAGAACTATTTGAAGAAGGCTCGGCAATGCTTGCTGAAAGGTTAGTGTTATCACTTTTCAATACACGATTTAAATTTAAAAAAGGGATCTAGGAAGCTGACCTTATTGGTTGTATTTGACATCCTCTTGCTATTATTTCATTTTGAGAGCTTCTCTTTCAGGGAGTTTATTGCATTAGGCATGTAGCTGTTTAATTGGTAGTATTTTGTGACCCAGAGGAAAATATCTTGGGTTTCTAGAAAAAAAGGGAAGAAATAGAATGGCTGAGATGGGTTAAAAAAAAATGACACTAAATGTTGTATTCATTCCCTTGTAGAATTCATTTATTTCATAGGAGGTGAAATTGCATAACTTTCTATCTAGGGCATTGTTGATGAGGAAAAAATATTCTAGTTAAGTATTGACAGTAATATTGAGGATGCCAAACTTGCTGACAATGTTACAAACTGAGTATTGCTCACTCCTGAAACTTCCACTCAATCCGATCCTATCGAGCAGTACTAGTGCCTCAAGTGTTGAAATAACAATTTGAGGTTGGATTTGTTTTTCTTTTTTATCTTAATATCTCTGTCTTTTCCTTTAGTTCTGTTAGATTTGTATTGGTTTAATCTTTCTCTAGTCTCTATTTCTTGTTGATAATTTAAAATTTTGCTTTAAAATTTTCTTAGCTGTTATGTTAGGACAAATTTTAATGGGTATTTAGGTCTACCCAACCACCAACCGGAACTCATTTAGCTTAATTCAAGCAGTGTAGCGTGTCTAGGAGGGGTTTTGGAAGTGTTACAATAAACAGGTGTGAGTTGGGAGCTTCAAACCTGTTCTGGGTATGGGAGAGGTTTTTCCAGTTGGGCCAGGGTAGGGTTGAACAAAATCTGTGTCCAACTGTTGCCATCCCTGTTAATCATGCCTAAATCATACTTGTGAAAAATTGTTATTTCTTTTGACATGGGAAAAGGCATACATCACTAGGTGCCAAAATGGCATAACCCTGCACACTTGACGCATATTTCCAATAAAAGAAAAAACTTATATTATCTATAAGAGCTAACAACAAAAAAATTATATATCTATAGGAGAAAACAAATCCCCTAAAGGACATAAGGAAAAAAGGAAAATGTTCCCGCATCAAAAATAGAAGGACCATCCCTTTAAGACTACAAACAGGAATTTCTGCACTTCCAAAAGCATAATTGTAAATCCCGAACCGCTATGAAACACAAACTCACTGTCAGAAGTGTCTGTGGCCTAGTTGGATTCACTTGGGACACCGACTCATGGTGGACTCGCTTTGAACAAGCGTCCGACTCACCTTTTACCGTGTCAAATTTTTGTACTATTTCTTTTGTTTGGACATGTCGTGGACTCATTTTGGACATAATATGATCTTTCATATAATATATTAAGGTTTTAAGTGGGTTGACTCGTGAATAAAATAAATTGTAAGGTAAAAGTTAAAAAAAACCTTGATTTATCGTTTTATATTTCGATAATTTGATGAAATGTAAAAACGTTTTGGTTTATAAATTCATTGAATAATGTTTTATTAAAATGATTTTTTTAGTTATCATTTTGGATGAATTATGTGACTTATTTTGGTTATTATCATTTTGGATGGAATATAATGTTAACTTTCAAGTTATGTAATACATGTTTTTTTTTTTATTATACTTATGTTATATTAAATTATCTCTATTATATTTGAATAAAAATATTAATATTTAAAACACATAAAAAATATTTTTTCAAATTTGAGATGAGCCCCCTTCTTTGATTGGCAAGCAATAAAATAAAAGAAAAAATAAAAGTAAAATTGGTTTGATTCGAGATCCAAGCCTTCTCTTCTAATTGAGAATTTAATTCTAAAATGAAAATTCTTTAATCTCTTTTTTTTCTTACAATCCTCCTTATTTGTATATACTCTATCACAACAATTAAACTAATTAACTAACTAATTTTGGATACTAATTAATTTAGATTCAATAATTTCCACCCCTTGAAAATTAACCTTGTACTTGAGGGTCCGATTAGATGATGCTAAAATTTTAAAGGATAAATTTTAAAGGGGGTATAAGATAAGAGGGGGTATTATTTTTAGAGGGTTGACCCACATTGATGTAATGTTTATGGAGAGGGATAATTTTGACTTTGATTTGGATGTTTTATAAATAAGAGGGGGTGAATGATGAAAAAACAGTCAAATGACTTTTTTGCCCTTGTGATTCCCAAACTTGATTACTCATTAAATTAAATATTAAATTGCAAAACCACTCCATTTAATTATTTTTGGACACTTTGAAGTTATATTATTTATTTCATGAAAATTTAATTTTTTATAAATTTATTTAAACATTTTTTTTAAATATGTATTTTTGAATGGTTGGTTATTATTTAATTTTATTTTTAATTATGTTTATTTTGACTTGTTAACCTATCTATTATTTTTTTCCTAGCATTATATTTATTTTGATCAAATTAATAAGGGTTATAAATGCCAAAACAATCATCATTTACCCTCGGATAAATTTTGGCCGGGGTCGAGGCAGCCCAAAATTTATTCGGAAGAAGCCGTGCGCGAGACAAAGCGAAGACCGAGAGGGAGGGGAGAGTGGGTTTGCCAAATCATGGCAAAGGTGGGACTCACTGATGATAGTTGGGTATTATAATGATAGTTGGGGTATTATTTTTGGCCTGAGACTTTGCCCACATCCAAGCACAGCCTGAGGTCAAAAACATATCCTTAAAAATGACCCATACAGCTAATGGATAGTCTTTAGTTTGTATCAACTCTCTTCGCCCAATTGTAATTAACCCACTATGGTCCAATGGGCTCAGCCCAAACCATATACCTGACCCACTTTTGACCCGCTCTTTTGCCCATATGACCCGCTTCTTTTACACAGCTTCCTCTGGAAGCTTCCTGCACGTTATACCTTTGCCGAAGACGCCGGCGTTCGACATCCTTCCACCGGCCGTCGAATCAAGAGAGTCAGTCCACGTCCTGGGAGTGAAGCCGTCGGCGTAGCCTTCCACAGTCTTCCATTCCCTCCTTCCTCAATGGCGTGATTGTCGCCGTCTCTGTTCTTGAGCGAACACCGCGTTTTGCTCCACCGCTAATGCCGTCGCCAGATTTATACCTCGCGGCTTGAATCTGACCCACGCAAGGCTGGTCTGAACTGCTTTCCGACGGAATCTGACCCATGACCGGTTCTTATTTTGGAGCATCTCCATTTCTCTTCGTTCTTTTCTTTCTCCTCTTTACCAAATCCTTTCAGAAAATTGGATTCAGGCAAGCAATAAACTGTATTCTTAGCCGTAGAAAATTGGATTCCACCACCCAGATCGAATATCACGAACGCTTCATCGGCAAGGGCAATACCGATCGTAACCTTCCTTTTCTTGCCCTTGATCAGGATAGTGTCGCCGCGGAAAAGCTGCAACGCCACGATGAAGTTGTTATCATTGACGGCCTCATCAATGACGAGCCGATTGGGGGCCTTTTTGCGCTCCAAGATTGCAGTCGAGCAGTCCTTCGCTACTCTGAATGTTGGGATCAGGTATGTCTGGAAAATTTTTCTAACTTCTGATTTTCCAGTTGTTCATTTTCTTGATCTTCCAACTACTTTGAAAATTCCTCCACTGACTTTCTTAAGAATTTGATGTTGATAATGTGTAACTCCATTTTTTTCTTGATTTCTCTCTTATGGGCTTTGGCTTCTAATTACCGTTTTTTCCTCCCTGAGCCTTTGAATTCGTTTCTGTTCGATTTCCTGAATTGCCGCCGTATTAGATTGGACTTGGTGGAAGACGTTCTCCAACTTCTTAGTCATCAATTCTACCTTTTTCTCAATTGCTTCAACTGTGAATTCATTTCTTGCTGATTTGTAGAAACTTTTCGTAGTCTGCATCATTCATTTCATCTTCCATCACTATTAAATCTTGAAATTTTTCCATCTCGAGAACATTGTACCAGGAAAGTGGTCTGATACCACTTGAGATGAATCCACTTCTTTGATTGGCAAGCAAGAAAATAAAAGCAAAAAATGAAAGTAAAAGGGTTTGATTCAAGAGCTAACCCTCTCTCCCAATTAAAAATTTAATCCCAAAACGAAAATTCTTTTCATAATCATTTTTTTTTTAACAATTCTTCTTATTTATAGACTCTGTCACAACAATTAAACTAACTAACTAACTAACTAATTTGGGTTCACAACAGAGTCCTTGATGTGCCGTGTCCTGTATTTTTTGAAAATTGCCAAGTCGATGCATCTGTGTCATGTCGTGTCCTGTCTTGTCCTAGGTTGGTTTAGTTAAAAAAAAAAAAAATCCAAGAAGAAACACCATAAATTGAAAAGTTTTGAAAAAATACCCAAAAATTGAAAATATCTTGTACCATGCAAGAAATTCTGTTCATTATTGGCTGAAAATTTTCAATATGTGTTGGTACTCACACCGGTATAGGCCGGTACAATTTTCGGTAGGAAACACATCATATGGTACCAAATTTTATCTGATACAGAAAAGTAGCCATAACTATGTTCACAACAATACCTATTTTGTTCCTCTCCGTAAGCGCCACAATGCATAAATGGGGTGCAGTCTCCCATGCTCTTGTGTAGCCACTAGCTGCCCAATGTCCATAGGGAGGTATAGCATGATATTATTAACACTCTCCCCTGCCCTCTTACACATGCAGCACCCTTCCAACAAAAATTTATCTTGCCTCCTCAGATTGTCAGCCATCAAAATAGCTCCATGAGCTTTTCCACCAAAATAGCACCCTCAGGTATTGAGTATATTAGAAGCATTCCCATCATCCAAACCCACCAAAAGTGACATTAATTTGCCGCCTCTTCTTCTTCTTCTTCTTCCCCGGTAAAGTAACTAACTAATGCATGGTGTGTATGTAGAAGAGTTGAAATTGCAGCACCTTTGAGTGTATAGAAGTATCCGTTTAGAAGATAAGACATTAATATGGCCTAGGAAGCATGGACTCACTGCCAAGGTTGCCGTGTCTAAGTCAAACTTGGGACATTGACTCATGGTGGACTCACATTGGACGTGTTCGACTCACCTTCAATCGTGTCAAATTTTTTTATTATTTTTTTAGACATGTCACGAACTTATTTTGGACACGACAAGATCTTTCTTGTAATGCATGAAGGTTGTTAAGTGGGCCTGACTTTTGAATAAAATAAATTATAAAACAAAAGTGAAAAAGCCCTTCGTTTATTATTTTATATTTGGATGATTTGATGTAATGTTATCACATTTTGGTTTACAAATTCATAAAACAATGTTTTAATTTGATTTTTTAGTCATTGGATGAATTATGTGACTTCTTTGTTGACTTTAAAGTTATGAAATACATTTTTTTTTGGGTTAGTGTTATCTTGCATTATTTGTATTATATTTGAATAAAATATTAATATATAAAGTATATATTTTTGCCGAATCTTTGCCATGTTATGTCTTGTATTTTTTCCCCCGCCGGGGGGGGGGGTAAGTAAGGATGTATTTGGATTAATGGGACTCACGTCTTTTATTTTAAAAAAAAAAAAAAAGCGCTTAGTCAATGCATTCGTGTCATGTCATATTGGCATCCTTACTTCTTAGAATATCGCTATTTAACTGGTTTTGATGAGGTGTCAAGCCCCATATAGAGTATATCTCTGACTGCATTGCTAATGTGAGTTGCCAAGTAGGTTGTTATTTTGTTTTGGCTATTTGCTCTTGCATGCCTGAGATGAACTGGGGTGTAGCCCATTTGGCGTTTCTCAGTGGATTTTCTTTTAAAAAAAAGGTGGATTTGTCTATTCTAGAAAAAATATATACATTACTTATAAAAAATAAATAAAGGGCAACCCGGTACCCGAAACTCCCGCCTTGCGCAGGGTCCGGGGAAGGGTCGAACCACAGTGGTCTATTGTACTAGCCTTGCCCTGCATTTTATAAAAAAATAAATAAATAAATTTTAAAAAATGAAAGAAAAAAATAAAGAGAGTGGAGGATCATGTGGTCTATGCCGAGAGCACTGTGAACAAAATTATTGATTGGATTTGTTTCAGTGGTACATGGTGTATGGCAATACTGAAGGTACAGAGGGACTTCTCATAAACAACAAAATTTATGTTAGAAATTTATTTTTAGAGAACAACTAGCGTCAGTAGCAACTGGCACATGCCAACCGTTGATTTGTTTGGGTCCCAATGGGCCTTGCATAGATCATCGGTGGAGATTTCTCAGTCGCAACTGATCTTAACATTTCCCCCCTCCTTTTTTTTTTTTTTTTAAAAAACCGGAGAAACCAGTCTAACCATGAATTGTGGGGCATACAATTTTCTAATGTTAAGTTGAGGGCGATGTAGGATTCTAAGCCAGATTTAAAGGTTGTATGTACTTTTGGAGAATATGGATTGATTTGGAGGTATTTTTAGCCTTAATAAACGAAGCATCTTAGGGTACCCAAATAGCTTGCTGATGGCGGTTTTGGGACATGTTTTGCCTTTTGGATTCCCATGCTGCATCTTGAATTGTCTTCTATTCAGTTAGGAGTCAAGTGATCAGCTTTCTCTCAACCCGCAATTGTCTTATATCTCTTCAATTGCATTCATTGTGCTTCTTTTCATTTGCAGATTAGGGAATGACGAGTCTAACAGTCAGTCAACAACTGGGCTGTTCATATGTGCTGTTTGCCAAGTGGACCTCGCTCCAAGTGAGGGTTTATCAGTCCATGCTGGTTCCATCTTCTCCATGAGCTCAAAGCCCTGGCAAGGTCCTTTCCTCTGTGCTGATTGCCGTAATAAGAAGGATGCCATGGAAGGGAAACGTCCTAGTGGAGTTAAGGTAGCATGATTATCTTCTTTTTGTATTTTTGTACCTTAATTTTTCTTCAGTCATTCTTTTACAATCCCTATTATTCTAGGTAATGTAATTGCTTAATAGTGTGTTGCGCCAAAATGTATATGCAATAATTGAAAGTAAAATAACTTTGAGTTCAAGCGTATATGAAGAGATGGATTCACCTAATCCTTGCCAGTAGTTCTTTATCTGTTCATCATTTTTTAGTATTGTTGTGTAGTCATGGTTATATTGCGGGAACTTCGATTTGCCTTAAAGGCTTAGAAAGTCTTAATAACTTGGATTGAGGGTACTGAAGTTGAAATACGACTTTAATGCTCTGTTTGAAATGGTGGATTTGATGGGATTTAATTGTATTTGCTAAAAATTTTCATCAATTCTTATGTTTAGAACAAAAATAAAATTTTATGAGTTGAATTTGATTTCATTTCATAACTTAAATTTTAAGTGTTTTATAGAATTTGAAATTCAATCCAAAACAATAGAATTTGATGAGAATTCATTATTTTATTAAGTGATCTAAATAAATTGACAAATTTATCTTCTTATATAATATTTATCATATTTTTTTACTTTGTATTCATATGGTCAAACTTAGTATTTCACTAAAAGTAAATTAATTCCATTATTAAATTTAAAATGTGTTCCAAGAATCAAATTTTATATCAAATTAAATTAAAATCAAATTTTTATTTTAGAATGAAATCAATTCATAGAGTGAGATGTTGCCAAGTGGAGTGTAGGAGTTGAAGTTATATTTTTCATTCATTGGATGAATTTTTTAAAAAATTGAAATTGAAAATACAATTCTATAAAAATTTAGAAATTAAAAATATAATTTCTAACTCTTAAAATTATACTAAAATCCCCTTATCTTGGCTGGTGAGGGTTATTTGGTTCTCGTAGGGCAGTTGCTCTAGGTTTAAGATTTGTGCCCTTTGAGTACAATTGCAAGAGGATTCACTCTTTTGTACTCAAGTTGTACAATTTAATAGTTAGGAGCAAATGTGAGTTAAAATAATCCTAAACGGTTTATGTGGACGATTTATTTAGGTAGCGTTTGGAATGAAAAAAATAAAAAAAAAAAGAAAGAAAAAACGTGATTTTTGGTATTTAAGGGTGTTTGGTGTTTCTTTTTAAATTGTATTTTTTGGAGATGAACAGTGTCAAAACTGTTAGAATGATTTTAAATCTATTTTAACGGATTCAAAAGAAATACTTATTCTCTCTCTGAACGGTGTCAAATTTGTTAAAACGGTTTTCCAAATCCGTTTTAAAGGATTATATACGGGTAAACTGTTAGAACGGTTTATCTAAATTTTTCTAACGGATTTAAAAAAAGAGAGATAAATAAGCGACAATGATACTCGTTAAAAAAATTTTCGACGTAAGAATATGATTGTAAAAAAAAAAAAAAAAAAAAATTTGCATTTGGTTAATCTTGTTACAAATTTTTCATTTTCTTGACGAAATATTGAAATTTTTTGAAATTAATAAAGGTGATAACAAGTAAAAATGTGATAGAGAATTTTAGTGATTTACAGAAATTGTTGAAGTTTTATGGAATTTTTTGAAGTTTATTAGCATTCCAAATGGTACCTTAAATAATTTTTAACGATTTTATGCCGATTCTTAATTTATTATAATTGATTTGAGTTATAACCCGACCTGTTTTGAAGATTGAATCACAGATTAATTGGTTCAATTGGTTGGACTAATATGAACTCTAAAATATTGATACATACGTCTTAAGTTGGACAAGAACAAGTTATTGTAACAAAATAAAATTAGAAATAATGTTATACTATCATAATCTTATTATCTACTGCAATTAATAAAATACTAAATGAGATGGCAGAGATGACCATCATTTTTGGGGGAGGAAAAAAAAATATTACAATGTTATTTTATTACACAATGCTATTATACAGTTATTTAAGGAAGGTTAGGATTGTCATTTCAAATCCTTCTTAGTCAGGCCTTTCTCGTCCCCCTCTTTCTCTCTCTCAATATTAAGGATATTTAAACTAATTTAAGTGTATTTCGACTAATCTTTAAAATTCTGAAATTAATAACAAAGTAAACTTTTAATGATTATCAAGATATTCGAACAAAATTTGAAATTAATAACGAAATAAACTTTCGAGTGATTCTCGAAATATTCGAACAAGTAATCATTAAAAAACAAAACTCAAATTTTACCAATTAAGTTACCATCCAATACTCACGTCTTTTCTCCCAAGAGTTCTGGCAGGCCCTCTTTCATGAATAATTCTCCTCAATTGGCAATATAAACATTGACATTCATTCAATCCTTCTGAATTTCTATTCAGTACTTCTAAGCTCTCCAAGCAAGGAAATGGAGGGAATATGTTCATTTTAGCTCTAAGGTCATCACAAAGGCCATCAAAGGAAAAAGAATTTCAATTTGAATTTTCGCAAATGCTCAAAATGGCTCCTAAAAATATTTTTGAAAAAAAAATAATGCTAATAGGCTCAAATGGTTCAAAAACAGTCTAACATCATACCTTAAATTCACAATAACTCAATTTTCATGAAGAGTGAAATTTTAGATAGTTATGGAAGATCCTCGTAATTTTTAGATAAAAGTTTTTTTCAAATAAAAAATAATATAAAGATACTAGTCAAGTATATTTTATTTCTAATTTTAGAAAATACAAGTGTTTATAATTTGGGACAGGCGCCTTCCTCTAATTAATTTTAATTTATTGTCGGCCCAGTTGCCATAACGCTCCCAGTCAAAATACTTTTGCATTTCCTTCCAAACCCATGCATTAAAAAATAGTTGCGGAATCTCTTTAATTCCAGAACTGCCCCCCACATGGAGAGCATAATCCTTTTTGCCTATGAAAATTTGTGTCAAGCATTCAATGCTCATATGGTCTAATGAACACTAAACTTTTCCTCTCGTTGTCCCTTGGACCAAATGATTACCCCTCACTTTAGAATAAGAACTTCCCAATAATGTGCGATTCGCTCATTATTAATAAATGAAACACCTAAAGTACTCCAAAAGTGTACCCCATTCCTTCTGCCTCCTTCGTGACCATTGCTAAGGCTATGTGCTCCTATGCTTTGTAGGCTCCTCACGCACCCAAAAAGTGCGAACGAAGGCTTTGATGTTTCAACTTTTGCATGAGGAAGTGCGTGGATGTGAATAGGTGGATTTGATTTAAATTTATACTTGATTTATAATTGAATTGACCTTTTTTTATTCTTAAAATTTAGATTCAAAATCAAATCGATTTTTAAAGTAGAATTAAACCAAACTAAATTAAAAATATCATCATCGATTCAAATTTTAGTTTAGATGAATTCAAGTTAGATCAAATTTATTTTAAATTAAATTTATTTTCGATTTATATCAATTCAAGTTAAGTTGGATTTTTTTTAAGTCAGATCCATTTATTACACATTTATTATTTAAAAACATATATGTGTCTAAACCCATTCCCTTACTAAGAAGGTTTATAAACTGTTGCTACAGATAACAATTCCTGTAAGAAGAAGTGAATGCGTATGATGGTAGAGTGCCGCTACAATAGCATTATTCTAGAACAAAATTACTTTCAAAAGGTATAGTTAGATGACAAATATAGAGAAAATGAGGAAATTTATTATACAATACTTATATATTATTTTTTTGAGATGGTTCAAATGGGATTATTTTTATTCAAGTTCAGTTTGGTTTGAGTGGAGTATTACTAACTAGAGAATAGAATTAAAAATATCAATTTGTTAATTTTTTAACCTAAAATCAAACTAAAAATACTATAAATCCAAACTAATCTGAATTAAAATAACCAAATTTGTTTGATTTTCAGATTGTTCTATTTTTTTAACACCCCTAAAAGAGTGTAATCTTTTTCAATACATTAAAAAGGTAATTACACTTAGATCTCTTAAATTTTTGAATAATTATACATAGATCCCTCAACATTTGAAATTTATAATTGCTCCCTTATTTTGTAATATTGCTAATATTCGACTCCCTCAGTTATTTTTACTATTCACTCCGTTAAAATTTTATTGTACAAAAAACTATGCCCCTAATATATAAGATGGCATATAAACGTTGTCCACTTCTCTCTCTTTCTTTCAAAGGAGTTCTTCCCAAATCTTATCCAAAGTCCCAACTGTGGTTAGGTAACTATATATATCTATATAGGAGCAACTTCTATGTGTGTTTATGTTACCAGCAATTGATCCTATTCGACACCATCACTAGCGTCTTCTCTAAATTCAAACTCAACCTTCTCATTTTCTCTCCTTGGAATCAATTTTTTCCTTATTTTTGGCCCAAGTAAGACTTTCTCGTTATCTCTCTCCATATATTTGAATACGAATGCCAATTGTGTAGTCATTACAGTGTAAGGTATAAGAAGCGAAATGTCCAGAACCCATTTGCAAAACCCTAGGACTATATGGCCAGGTAAGGAGAGAGATTGAAGGTTTGGAGGATCAACAAAGCAGTCAGATTAATGTGAGAGAAGTTGAGGTTGAGAAGTTGAGTTGTGGAGAAAGAGTTCGTATTTGGGTCCTCAACCATAGATATCACTGTGATTAAGATCTACCCACAAGGTACCGGTGGGATTAAGTGAAGGCATAACAATAATCAAAGTGAAGCTGTTCAAATGGGTCTCACTTCACATAAATGTTTCGATGGTCCATAAATAAAGTTAAGAATAAATTTTTTTCATGTAACTCTTTATTTTCTTAAATATTCTCTCTCTTCATCCCTCAAACCCCCTCAATAGCAGCAACCTTAGGTGAGAATAAGAGAAAATGCAAATGAAAGAGGTGGTCTTCAATGGGATTTTGTTATTGTTAAGCAGCTCAATGGATATAGATTGGACAACCTCCTCTTCTTGCTCTTGAGGTGGATCGGTAGAGAAGGATTTGGAGATAAAAAGAGAGAATAGGTAGTAGAGCGACGGTTGTGGTTGACAATAAGAGAGGAAGGAGGACTTAGAAAAATGAGGCTATATTGATAATAGGAGGAGGAAGAGGATTTGCTGAGACGTTAATGGCGTTCTCGGCATTTTGATACTGTGTGGAAAAATTTTTGACTTTCTTTTTTTATAGATCCCCTCTCTCCCTTGTTCATGGAGATCCCTCTCGGTGGCGACCTTCGTGTAAAAAAATGATAAAATAAAGCGGTAGGAGTTGGTCCCTGACCAAGGACACTCTGATACTTAAGTCAGTAACTCTTATAGATAATAAGCTCATGTAAATAGAGAGAGAGAGAAAAGAGAGCCAAAAAGACCTTTACCTTGTCTTTATTTTCGGTATTTATAGATAGAGTGTGTGATATACTTTTTACTGATTTGACTATTGTTTTATTTTGATATGACTTAAAATAGAGGTAACTGACTAACATTAAATGTCAGATTATGTAAGCTGTGGAAGCCGTGTAGAAGTGATTTTGTTGCATACACTCTGTAAATCTTTTCTCCTGTTGCACTTAAGTATAATAAGTGAAGTGATTATACAATGTAACTATCAAACTATTTAGTTTCAATTTAATTAGAATATACCATTTTCTAGTTAGGATGCTATATTGTGATCGGGAAGATATTTTTTGGCCTCACAGATAGTTTTACAGTCGTTTTAATGTAGTGAAATAGGAAGGAAAAATGGTATTTATTTATTTTTTCTACTCTTTTTTAAGAAAAATAAAAAAAAATATTAAAAACAAAATAGACGAGGTAATGTTATTTTAGCCCATTCATATATGTTAAAGGTAAATATGGCATATTGAAAAAATTTTTGGGCTGATATGATCATTTTAATTGAAATCCTAATGGAGGAGTTTAGGGGTTAGTAATATTTCAGAAAAAAGATGACAATTGTAAATTTCAAATGTTAAGAGATTTATGTGTAATTATTTAAAAGTTTAGAAGGTCTATGTATAATTTATCTATTAAAAAGATGATTAGAAAAAACAAGTCACTGCTGAAAACTTTTGACTCAGGAGGATGCAATGGAGGTTTACTGCTACTGCTGTAATACTTCTAAAATGACGTCATTTTCGTATTTTTTTACTTAAATGACACCGTTTCATTTAAATTTTTATATTTAAATATGTCAATAAATATTGACATATTTTAATACAGAGTTTTGAGTCAAACGGTGTTGTTTTGAGTGAAAAATACCGAAACAATGTCGTTTTAAGATTGATGGAGTAGTTGCAATAATCCTTCATTGCAACCCCGGATGAGAACTTCCAGAAAAAAAAAATGACCGGCCTTAATGGGCGCAGCATGCAATACTTAGACAAAATTTACTAAAATAACCCTGCTTAATTAGCTCCCCAACGTCAAGATTAGACCCCACATCAGCTGTGATTTCGGTTTGAATGGCAGGGGAAATTTAGAGGAGAGTGAGGGTTGTTTAGGTCAATAATAATATTGGTTAACAGTACAGTAGGACTCTAATGACCTTGATTTGGTTTGCTAAATCCGGGAAAGCAAGGCACGCGTGTCAGAAGGTCGTGTTTGGAAGTACGAAAATCATCCCCAACAGAGGACAAATCTGAACGGGGAAGTAACCGGCGGAAATCGCAATCGTATATTTTACGTAGAATGCGTTATTAAATATGTTTAGAGTTGTATAAAAGTATATAAAATTATAAAATTAATGTCTTATGTTTTATGTAATAAATAGAAATTTTAAATTTTATAATATCGTAATTCGTGTTTGCAGGGTTTTATATTTTTTTTAACTAACTCCAAACAAAACCATTATTAGTAATAAGTGACTAAATTATGTTAAATAAAATTAGAATTAAATTTTTTATATAGTTAAAACTTGCAAACAAAAAATTTAAATTGAAAAAGTTATATTACAATCCATGAGTTTTAATTTTTTATTCCAAAATTTTTACCTTATCCGTTATTACATGTGTTCTGATATATTTCTTCAATTAATTTTTAATAAGTATTATAAAAAGAAATACAAGTTATAGTGTTTTAATTTGAAAAGTTCAACTTTCTACAAACCATAATTAAACGAAATTTAAGTTGACAATTTTTTTTTTTACGTATAATTTACGCGATTGAAATATAGTGAAATTTAAAATGTTATATTGTTTTGTGAGATAAATGAGTGTGGTTTACTAAAATAAGAATTGAACAAGAATTTAAAAATATAAAAATGATTTCAATAATTGAATGAAAGAAAAAATAATTTTTAGTCTTTAAATCTTAGTTTATGAAAGAAACATTTTCAAAAATCATCCTGCTTTACTATATAAATAATGAAATAATTTATTGACATCAATTTTTCTTCAAGGATTTGCTAGCATTTGGAGTTTTAAAAAGTAAAAATTATAAAAATGATGCATGAGAAAATTTATTTGAAAATATTAGAAATTATTTTGAAGTAAACGTTTTTATTTGAGAAGTGAATTTAAGCAAACTTAATACAGATATTCATAATGGCAAAACTTTTTAAAATAAAATTTCAAAAGAACAAAATAAAATTCCCCCCAAAAATTGATACTTATGACACGTGCCTTATCCCTTATCCGGTATGATTTCAAATTTTTAATCCATAATTGAATTCTTTATATATATGTATATATACGTGATTGAATTCAGCATACCGTGAAAGCAAGCCTATCTAATTCGATAACGCAATTAACCGGGTGTTTAGTTTATTAAAAAATATTAAAAATAAATTTTTTTATTAAATATTTTTAATTTTTTTCATTCAAATTTTAATACATATAACTTATACACAATTATGTTACTCTTTTTTTTTTTTTTTGACTAACCAAACGCGAGGGAGTCAGTTGAACTTGAAACCATTAGTTCATCTTTATGAATGAGATATGTTAGATTAACATTTTAATTAATTGTTTTGTAAATATAATTGCAAGAAATGATTAAAAAAATCTGAATCATACAACCTCATATTTTCAAATCAACAATAATTGGGTAACATTGTTGTTATTGTTGTTGTTTTATTTTTATTATTTTATTTTTTTATTGTCTCATCTTCCAAGATGTTTTTGTGATTTTGAGATCAATCTCAATATTCTATTAAATTATATATATATATACTCTATTTATTGTTCTATGGGTATGTTTGGAGTCCTACAAAAAAATCAAAAAAATCAAAAAGTAGGGTTGATGTGATGTAAAAATGATAGGTGGTAAAATTTGATTGAACAGATTTGAAAATTTTTAAAATTTTTTGCAATTTTTTAGTTTTTTTTTTTTTTGTTCCAAACGAATCCTATATATATTCTTTTAAACATTTCTCTTGTAAAAATCAAATTTTGAATATAATTGCTCAACAGTTTTTGAATTATAAAGTAAAATTCATAATTAGTTTAAAAATATGTTTTGGAGACCATTTTTCTAATATTAAAACAATTTTTGAGGGAAAGTATTTTTTGTTAGATTTTTTAGATTAAAAAAAAGGAAAATGAGAAACAGGTAGTTTTCTTTTATCAATTATTCTCTTTGCACATTGGCCAATTTTTTTATTTTTTTTTTAACTTTTAAAGATATTAAGGGTGTTTTAGACAAATTATACAGTCTATACGGGTAAAGAGACAACTTACATAATTTTCTCATGCAACCACGCTATTTTCTATTTAGGATGTATTTAGCGTACTAAAAATATTGAAAAAATTTTAAAATATCTGAAAATATCTAAAAATTATTCATTTTTTTATCTCACTGTATGAATTACAAACTCACAAATTATTTCATTTTATCCCTTTTTTATCACGTCAAACAAACCCTTAATATTGATGGCAAGATTGATAGAAATATTTAGTTGTGACAAATTCTTTAAAATAAGCTATGTAAGTTAAATTTCAAACATTAAGAATAGTTATTTATAATTAGTTAATTATTGATAGAAGAAAGGTAATTTATACAAAAATAAAATAATTTTTTTCTTTATTTAAAAAAATTATTTACACCAATTTAAGTTTAAGAAAATTTTTAAAACTTTGCACTTTGGGAATTCACCCATTTCCAAGCGAAAGAAAGAAACAAAGTTTTGATTGAAATTCTAAATTTTTTTAAAAGATAAAACTTCAAAAAAAAAATTTATTTCTTTAATCAAATTTTACTATATATTATTTTTATACCACTTTAACCTTAATTTTTAATTATTTTTAATTTTTTTAGAATTCCAACACTTTCTTATTAAGTGATTTAATAATATATATGTCAATCCTTTATTTTTACACTTCAGCTTCAGTAGCCAATTTATACACCACAACTCTTGAAATCTTTCTTATACTTGTGTATTTAGAATAATAAAAAATAAAATAATAAGATAAAAAATATGTTTAAAATTATATAAAATTATAAAAATTAATATCTCATATTTTATGCACTGAGTAAATAATTTAATTTTATAGTATCGTAATTTATGTTTATAGAGATTTATAAAGTTTTGTATTTTTTATAATTCTAAACGTTGTTAAAAATGATGAATTATAAATTCGTAATTTGTGTGATAACATAAAAAAATAAATAATTATTAAAATTAGTCAATATTTTTCGTCGTTTTTAATAATTATTTTGCCGCTAAAACGGAGCCTGCACGAGAAACGTAGACCGAATGTACGGAAAGTCATTCTTTTGTCATTGTCAATGTTCTCAAGAGGCAAGGCCACGTCTGTCTTTTACTAACAGCCCAATTGCAGTACATGCTTTTCAGTAACCCCTCTAGATAAAACACGAGAAATTACCAGCAGCCCAACACACACTCCTCTTGAGTCCACAGAGTATAGACTGTCTTCGACTCTTCAGCTCCTCTCTCTCTCACTGTGTGCAGAGCAAAAATGGCGAAGTTATATGTTCTTCTCTCTCTCTTCGTCCTCCATTTCTCTCTCCTCCGAGCTTCTTCAAGTCCAGACATGGAACCTCTATTGGCGTTCAAAGCGGCTTCGGACCCATCCAATAAGCTCCACTCATGGAATAAATCCACAGATCCTTGCACTTGGGACGGCGTGTGGTGTCTGAAGAACCGAGTCTCGAGACTCGTCCTCGAAGGCCTGGACCTGCACGGTACATTCCAGCCGCTGACCACGCTGACCCAGCTTAGGGTTCTCAGTCTTAAGCGAAACCGCCTCTCGGGTTCGATTCCTGATCTAGGCAACCTCACTGCTCTGAAGCTTCTCTTTCTTTCGTACAATGAGTTTTCCGGTGAGTTTCCGGCGTCTACTATGTCGCTGTTTCGACTGTACAGGCTTGATTTGTCTTACAACAACTTGTCCGGTCAGATTCCGGCGACAGTCAGCCATCTGACACACCTACTCACTCTTAGACTGGAAGAGAATCACTTCTCGGGATCTATCTCGCAGCTAGACTTGCCGAATCTGCAGGACTTCAATGTATCCGGTAACAGACTCGCCGGCGAAATACCTAAATCCCTCTCGGGTTTCCCCGAATCCGCATTCGCCCACAACCCGGTCCTCTGCGGTTCGCCTCTGGCGGAGTGTAAGAGCGTCTCCAGTGACCCATCCAGACCCGGATCATCCGGAGCCATCGCCTCTCCTGTGGGCCCCGGCGGCAGTAACCCGACGCCGGTAGTGTCCTCCTCGCCGAGCTCAATGCCGGGGAACACTGCGCCTCCTAAGTCGGGAAGTCTTCGCCACGCCGGCGCAGGCAAGATAAGCACACTGGCAATAATCGCCATCATACTCGGCGACGTGTTGGTCCTCGCCATCGTGTCCCTGCTCTTGTACTGTTACTACGCCGGAAAAATACGGCAAGGCAAGGGATCCCAAATCCTGGAGGGTGAGAAGATCGTCTACTCTTCAAGCCCGTACCCGACCCAACCCGGGCACGAGAGGGGCCGGATGGTGTTCTTCGAGGGGGCGAAGAGGTTCGAGCTTGAAGACCTGCTCCGAGCATCAGCAGAGATGCTGGGTAAAGGCGGATTCGGGACGGCATACAAGGCGGTGCTCGATGACGGCAACGTGGTCGCCGTCAAGCGGCTGAAGGACGCTATGATCAACGGAAGGCGCGAGTTCGAGCAGCACATGGAGGTCTTGGGGAGGCTCCGCCATCCCAACGTGGTCAGCCTGAAGGCTTATTACTTCGCTAGAGATGAGAAGCTGCTGGTCCACGATTACATGCCTAATGGAAACTTGTTCTGGCTTCTTCACGGTATGTTTTGTTTAATCTTCTGCTCTCTTTGCTGTTTAATAGTCGAGTGGATTCTTACAGCATGTGTGTGTACATATATATATATATATATATATATATATTTGTCTTTTAGGTATTGAATTTGGAGTTTGGTTCGGTTGGTGAGGTGATTATTGGATGGTCACATGGGGTCACAAAAACTATTTACTCAGTATTTATTGTGACTACTAGTGATTCAAAAAGAATGGATATGATATCTTTATTATGAGAAACTCCTAGACTCAAAATGAATGAAATTCAATGAATCCAACTGGTAGGCAATAATTTAGGGATTGGGCATTTGTAACCCATCATCTGCTTAGTAGTGAGTACAATTTTTGAGAGGTTGATTAATTAATGTAATTGTATATGTATATGTCAAGCCAAAAACAAAAAGGAAAAGATTTTGATGGGGTTGCGGTTATGATCACATGGATTCGAATCTTTCTTTTGTAAGCATTGGTCTCAGGTGGGAATTTGGGTCATGGATAGTCATACAGCTTTGGCTTCCTTGGTAGGTCCCATGAAATTCTTGTGCTGAAGCCATTTTTAACCCATATTTGGATGCTAGCTGTTGTTCAGCTCTGTTATTTTTATGCCTACTAGAATGTCAATTGAGCCATTTTGATCTTTTCCAAATGCCAAGATTTAAAGTTTGTATCAGTTTGGAGGATTGATAGATGAAGTTGTCTCCCTTTCTGGGGTCCACTTGCCTCTCCCATCAATTAGAAATTGTTAATAGGATGGACAAAGCTGCAAACCCAACTCACAAGATAACAGTGCTGTCTTTACTTTTCGTCTTGCCCTTTTCTGTTCTTTCTAAAGCTGCTGACCTGGTCAATTCTTGTGTTCCACTTCGGATTAGTGACAGTATATAATTTGATGGGTGCTTTTATCTTGCCAACAGGAAACCGGGGACCTGGCCGGACCCCACTAGACTGGACAACTAGGCTCAAGATCGCCGCTGGAGCTGCCCGAGGAGTGGCCTTTATTCACAGTTCATGCAGGTCACTCAGGCTCACCCACGGCAACATTAAGTCCACCAACATCCTGCTCGACAAGGCCGGCGACGCCCGGGTCTCTGACTTCGGACTCTCCATCTTTTCCGCGCCACCACTGGCAACTTCTCTTCCAAGATCAAACGGCTACCGTGCCCCCGAGGCATTAGACCCGCGAAAAATCACCCAGAAATGCGATGTGTACTCGTTTGGGGTCCTATTGCTGGAGCTGCTCACTGGTAAGTGCCCCTCCATGGGGGACAATGTGGGGCCTGGGATGGGCTACGGCGGGGTGGTGGACCTGCCCAGGTGGGTACAGTCGGTGGTGAGGGAGGAATGGACGGCTGAGGTTTTCGATTTGGAGCTGATGAGGTACAAGGACATCGAGGAGGAGATGGTGGGACTGTTGCAGATTGCTATGTCTTGCACCTCGACTTCCCTCAACGGCCTAAAATGAGCCAAGTGGTGAGTATGATTGAGGAGATACGGGGAGTGGAGGTGTCACCGTCTTACGAGGCTTTTGATTCTGTATCTGACTCGCCAGCCGTGTCCGAAGATGCTCCTCCGGCGAGTCAGTGACAAGCGAATGGGGACTGAAATTGAGGCTTTCCTTTTCTCAAACAGTTGGAGTGCTGTAAATCTTCGGGTTTTTATTTAGCAGTTTTTCATTTAATTTTGAATCAATTAGAGAGTCCATGGAGGTAGCAGTTTGTTAATTCGGTGTTAACGAGTTTGAACAAGATTTTATAATATTGAGGCTTCCTTCTTCAAGCATTTCATCATCACTGGATGGTAAAAGACATTGTCCAAACAAGTTTTCAACGTGGTCCTGAATTTGTTCTGAAAATTTTAAAAATTTTTTAAAATTATTTATTTTTTATTTATTTTACGAATTACGAATGTATAATTTATCTCGCTTTGTCTCTTTTTTATTACTCTAAACACACCCATAATAAAGTCCCACAAACTGCCGTATAAGGGAGACCAATCCAACCCTAGCTTTTGAATCTATGAGTTCGGGTTTAATTATGATCAAATTATTTAATTTATTTGATCAAATTCTTAATTTAAAAATTATTTTTATTTTTTCAATTATTTGAAAAAGAAACTCAATGTCATATTATGATTATTAAAATATATTGAATCATAACAGATACTCATATGATAATTTTTGATAAAAGTAATGACTAATGATAGATTCTATTATCACTGTATCATTTTACACAAACTTATTTATAATTATTATATATATTTTAATAAACGTTTTTAATTTTACTTTTTAAAAATTAACGTTGTCGCAATGTCACTTCCATTGTTGAAGTCTTAATTGAAAGTTTAATGAATTCTACAATGTTGTTTATCCCTTTAAGTTGCTCTTAAAAGATTTTCAGTTAATTTGATTTTTTATACACTTAATTGGCTTGGCAACAACTGATTTTTTTGCTTATAAAACAGATTTTTTTAATTACTTTTTTTTTATTTTTGATGTTAGATTACATTTTTCCATCAAAATTTGATTTTTAATACTTTTTACATTATTTACATTTCTTGAATAAAAAATATTTAAAGATAAAAAAATCTTCATCCACCTAATATATTCTCGACGGTAGTGCAAATAAACCTAAAAGTTGTAAAAATTTTTTAAATATGATATTAATGTCACAATGTGTGTAATTATTATCTTACATAGGTCATAATATATTCTAAGTTAAAATGCATAGACTTTCTTTTAACATTTGAAAACATTACACTTATATTCTCTCGTAATTTATGAAACTATAAAAAAAAAAAATTATTTTGGCCTTTTTTTTTTGTTTTTTGGTTTTGAAGAACTGTGAACTCGATCTTATAATTTTATTTCTTTTACATGTACACCTTTAAAACTATTAAAAGTTATTTCAAACTAAGAAATCATAAGTGTAAAAGATTAAACTAACCTTAATGTATAATTTATGGGATGTTAAAACTATTTAAACCCAAATTTAAACTCGTGAGTAATGTCCTTTAAGAATAAACAATTGAAATTAACTGACTATTAATAGTAATATAGAATTCATATGTGTAGGAGAAAATAAAAAATAAGTATTTAAACATCAAGTTCACGTTTTTTTTTTTTTTTAAAAATCATGCAGTTTAAGGATGGTTAAAACTTTATATTTCTTAATAGAAATAAAATAAACAGTATAGAACTACTAGTAAATACAAAAATTTTCTAGAATAAATAGTCAACAAAGACTATTCAAGTAAAACATTTACTCTTCAAAACAAATGGAGACGATAAAATCCCAATCTTATACAATAGAAGAAAAAGAGATTTGATGAAATTTTAATAGCAACATAGACTACTAAAGAAAAAACTTTAAAGATTTTCAAGCTAATAAATTAATATTGAAATATTGGAAATCTTGATATAAAAATGAAAATGATGTAAAATAAAGGATAAATTGCTAGATCAAAGGCAAATTTTCTATAATCAATACAAAAATTTATTAAAAAGTCATGAATATGTTTTTTTT